>OZ035998.1:12488642-12898642 GCA_964035015.1 Corallium rubrum | reverse complement strand
TGAAATCATTGTGGTGTTCGTTTGTTGTAAAATTTATTTTGGTTTCTATTTTGATGTATGAATGAAATTTCAAGTGTACATGTACAGTACTTGTGTACTACATACCTCTCGTCATTTACCATTTTGTAAGCAGTTTCGTATTCTTGAAGTGTTACTCCTTGTGTTAAGAGTAAGTGGGCAAAGTCAGTCAATTCTGTTTCGTCGACTGGTGGTTCTTTCTTTGAAAAGAAGATAACCTTAAAAAATGAAGCAGAAATGTTATTGTAAATTGAAGTGTGTTGAGTTGTCATGTATATATGAAAGTTAGGGACTACATAATATTAATAGAGTGTAGAGATGTAGGAGAAGGTATACCCATCAATCGCTAAGAATAATTTAAAGTGTCTGCGAAGTATATTGTTCTCGGACAGAAATTATTTAAATAATGAATTTTTTGATTGGCGCGTTTGTCATTTTCCAATTTTTACTTTTTACTCTCTCTAAGGGCAGAAGATTTTACTCGTCTAGGGTAGACCTTCTGACATGACGTAATTTGAAGGGGTAAATGATAAGAATTTAAGTTGAAATTTTTTTTTAAGTTGAAAGTACAGTGTTCTTGATATTTCAAAATTATGAAATTAAAAGTTGTATTGAACATGATAGGAAAGTTGATGAATACATGTATGTTATTGCATTATTATAGGAAATGAAGAGGTCCACCATGAATGTTTAGCGTACAACATTGTGTTGTGAGTGAATGATGTACGCTATTGGTGTATTAATTTTTCATTTAATTGTGGTTGTGAAATATTTCATCATCTGCATTAATTTTTTAATTTTTCTGTAGTGTATGAGTTCATATTGAGTGTGAGTGTATTTCATGGAGTTGTTTAATTATTATTTATTATAAAAACGATTGGTCAGAAATGAATTGGTATGGAGGGCATGATTAGTAGAATGAAATGTTATGTGGTGTAGTGTTAGACTGTTGGTGAGATATATTGGTACTATTTCAATAATGATGGGAGAAATGTTAATGATGTGTAGTAAATAAATGTATATGAAGTACCTCAACATTATTTTTTCTGATGTGGAATTTTTCAAGTATTCCAATGTTGTCATCTGCTAGGTTCTTGAATGTTTCTTTAGCAAGGTTTGCTCCGGTTAAATTGTCCACGTTCATGTTCCTGAATTTGCTTTTTTGAAGCAAATAACTAGCGGATACAAGTTTTCCTGGCGACAATAGAATTGTCCTTCTTGGTTTTAGGTGTGGACTACCATTTGTTATTCTCGTGGCTGTAACTTCATTGTTTTTATTTAGTAATTTACCATTCATGAGAACTAGAATTTGGAAATAAGATTAAAATGAGAGTTTGCGGTATTTGTGAATGGTTCAATTATGAGTGTGACACTAAAATTTGTTGTTTAGTATTAATTTCTTAATAAGTAAATTTATTCAAACAACAACATAAATACCAGATTTGGTATATAAGATACATACATATAACATATAAACTGAACTACGTGCTCAACTACTGTATAGACTTTCAAAACTTGTTAAAACATTAAAACAGTATTTAGCTACCAAAGTCATAATTGTTTTGTCTTGCATAGCAATGACATACATAAAAAGGTCTTGGTAGCTAAATTTAGTAAACGAGTTATTTATTTTACAGAGACTTTCCATAAAATTAACTCTAAGATCGGCGAACTTTGTGTTTCTGCATGACATTAAAAGGTGTTGTTCGTTCCCAATCTCATTTAGATCACAATGTTTGCATAATCTTTCACTGTATGAAACATTTCCGTATCGACCAGTTTCAACAGGTAATTTATGAGCTGAAATTCTTAATTTTGTAACCGCTTGACGATGTTTGAAGTTGCGAATTGAAGAAAGATATTTTTCAAAGCCAAAATTTATTTTCAGTTTTTTAAAGACTCTTAATTTGCCATTATTTCCACCTTGTTGAATCTGCTCTTTCCAGTATTTGGTATAAAACTCATGTAATTTATTCCTCAAGTAATGGCAAAAATTTCCTTGTTCTTCGGGTGGTATTACAAAATTTTTAAAATTATTAACTTCTATATTACATAGTTGTAGTAAATATTTTGTGAATAATATTGGTTGTAAATTAGAGTCCATACAGACTCTCGCTGCTTCACCAGCGAGGGTATCTGTAAAAGTTGAGCTTTTGATGCGAAACCAATATTTTGTTATAAATGTAGCTATTTGTATAATTAGGGGTGCCCTTCCTAGTTCACCATAGACAGCTAAATTAGTAGATTTTGAGTGCACACCCAAGATTCTTTTGCAGAATTTTAGATGTAGTCTTTCTATATCATTTGTTAATTTAAAAATTTTGGTTTTAAACATCGCAAAAGAGTTTATTTTACCCAGTAAGTATGGACCCCAAATTTCGCAGCTATACAGTAAAACGGGAACTACAGTTGAAGAGAAAAGTTTTAAAAGTAATTTTATTGGTACATTCTCTACGTTTGAAAAACTTTTGAATAAACAATGATAGGCACGTATTGCTTTACCATAAAGTATTTTTTGTGTTCGTTTAAAATTACCGGAAAAGTGAAAAGTAATACCAAGGTAACAATATTCATCAACTTGCTCTAGAGCAATATTCCCAAAAGACCAAATTGATGAGAAGTGTGCACGTCTTTGGGTTGGTGTTCCAAACAATAAAACTTTTGATTTTTTTAAATTAATGTTCAACTTCCATTTCTTGGTGTAAAATTCAAGCTTTGTGAGACAGTTTTGTAAGCCAGACTTGGACTCGGATAGTAAAAGTCGTCTGCGTAAAGTAAACAATTTAAATCAGTTTCATCAAGTTTTACTGGGGCACACGAGCTGTTAAATAGATTAGGTATATCATTGATAAACATGTTGAATAAGGTGGGACTTAGATGCATCCTTGTTTTACCCCAATATGGGACTTAAAGAAAGGAGTACTTCCCTTATCCAATTTTACCGAGCAATCAACTGAGGAATACATACTTAGCATTAGACGTATGAAATTCTTACTACAACCATATTGAATAAGTTTGAAGAAAAGTCCTTCTCTCCACACGCTGTCGTAGGCTTTTTTAAAGTCGATAAAACAGGCAAAAATTGGTTTTCGTTTTGACTTATAAACATCTATTAAAGTTTTAAGAACTAGTAAATGATCTGCTGTTCTGCAATTTTCCCGAAAACCGATTTGACATTTACTCATAATTTTGCACTCTTCCAGAAATTTAGTTAAACGAGTATTCATAATCAATGTGAAAAATTTTCCTAGACAGCTGCCTATACAAATTCCTCTATAGTTACTCGGGTCAATTGTACTACCTGATTTATATATTGGGACTATGAAACCCTTTGACCAATGTGATGGAAACACACCGTAGGATAGAATAGTATTAAACAATTTTACAAAATAGGATGGTAAAACTTCGACTGCTAACTTAATGATCTCATTGGACAGTGAATCACCGGCACTGGCTTTTTTGTTCTTTAATCTCTTTGACAGTTTGCACAATTCTTCAAGTGAGATTGGTTTGTCAAGGGTATCGTTTTTGCAGGCTGCCCAAATATTGAAATCCTTCACAATTTGAGCTTCGTTGCTTATCTTTTCAGTGTTGAAATTTATCTTGTTCAAATTTCTAAAATAATCAAACCATTCCGATGATGGTATTTCATTAGACGTACATGATTTACGTGTTTTTATAGAATTAACTAGCTTCCAGAATCCTTTAGGATTGTTATTGGATAAAATTTCAATTTGATTTAGTATAGAATTATGAAATTGTCTTTTTTGTTTCTTAACCATGCGTTTATATTCCTTTCTTTTTGAAAAAAATAGATGACGTAAATAGACATCATTAGGATATTTTGTCAGTAAACTTCCTAAATTTCTCAAATTCTTTTTAAGAGTATGGCAATTTGTATCATACCATTTTTGTTTCACCTTTGTTTTGTTTTTATTGTTCGTTTTCTTTTGTTTCTTAGTATATAATACTTTTTGGGATGTATCACATAATATTTTGGAAAAATTAGTTACAAGCATATCAACATCGATTGATTTTTCGCTATATGTAGGCTGGAGAAACAATGAATCTAATTTATTTTGTACTTCATTCGAGACCATAAATTCTCTCAAACAATCTTTCTGGTTCTCATTCCACACAAAAGACACAGGATGAGGCATTAATTTTAATGCATCATCTGGAGTTTTGGGGATTTTAATTCTCATCACAAAAGATAAATAGGAATGATGAGAAAATTCAGTGATATCGGCTACTGTAAGGCTAATAATAGATGAAAGCAGGTCTTGTGAAATAATAACGTAATCAACAACACTTGCTCCATTATAAGTTTGACAAGTGAACTGACCAATGAGATCTCCGTTGGTTCTACCATTTAGTGCAACCATACTATTGCCAATACATAAATCAATTAAAGATCGCCCATAAGAATTTACATGACAATCTCTTGAGGATCGCTTATCTAATGTGAGTGGGGTATAATTTTCATCCTCAAGAAATGGATCATCAATAAAATCATCTAGGATACCTATTCTAGCATTGAAATCTCCACATAAAATAACCTTACCCAAAACTGAAAATTTATAGATACTATCTTGAAGATTTTCAAAATGATCAATATTAATTCGTGTTTCACGGGAGGAGTTTTGAGGTGGTATGTAAACAGTACAAATGAAAATATCATGTGTAAGGTTGAAAAACGTTTTATTCAGTTTCCACCATACAAACTCTTCACTACTCTCTTTATCTAAAAATTTAATCCCTTTTCTAAGAGATGATCTAACAAGAATTGTAATACCACCAGAACTTCTACGTGATTTTTGAGAAACTTCTTTTCGGCATTTTGAAAACGAAAAGAAACCATCAATATTAATATTATTGTGACCATAGGGAAGCCAGGTCTCTACTAGTGAGATTAAATCAAAGTTTTGTAATTTTGAAATGAAGTCTGTATCATTAAGCTTACTAGACAGACCTTCAATATTCCAACTTGCAAACCGGAGAAAATTTTTTGCCATTAATTGAAGTTTAACTACTAAAGAACTATTTGAGTAAACTAATTAAACAAGTCTATTATTAAAAAATGAAGGAATTGGTGGATACATTACCCTTTGATAATGCTGCTGCTGATTAATGCTAATATTGTTTTGAATCAGTCGATTCAATAAGTCTGATATATTCTTCAGCTGGTCTTGCATCCCAATTATCACAGGTTGAGGTACATTGTTACCAACGGTGCCTCTTGACTGTAAATCAGTTGGTACATCTTGATGGCTCCTTGCTGAGTCATTGTGGAGGGTACTTCTCCGATCCTGGACTGTAAGATCTTGACTTCTCCGATCCTGGGCTGTAAGATCTTGACTTCTCCGATCCTGGGCTGTAAGATCTTGACTTCTCCGATCCTGGACTGTATGATCTTGATTTCTCCGATCCTGGACTGCACGATCTTGACTTCGGCGAGATACAAAAATCTCTCGTAATTCTCTCTTAATATTTTTCGCCAAAGCAGGAACACCAAATTTCCTGTTCAGGTGTTTGTCATCAAAATATAGGCGATTTGGGATAAACATTTGGGATATCTTTAATTCTTTCGTTGATTGCTTTGTTGATCTTTGGTATTTCTCTGTCAAACTCATCTCGTCTTGGAGTAATACTTGATAGAATAATTTCTTTGCCTGGAAATTTTCTAGTTGCCATATTAATCATTTCAGCTTGAGAGTTTATAATCTCTTCCGCTGGTAAATGTTCCGTATCGTTGACTCCGGTATGTATAATAATTCCTTTATTTACCGTAAATCTCGGAGAGTTTATAATATCTATTGCTTTGCTCGTTGTGTTACACGCAATCATTTTGCTATGTTTATTTGAACATAGTTTTTTAATGTCTATAAATTTTCTATTTGAATCACACAACATAACAAAGTCAAATTCGTCATTGATGGCAGATTTGTCGGAACTGTCTTTTGAATTGGATATTCTGGTGTTATTAATATCTTCATTCTGGATTTCTTTGATATGTTCCATATCCTGTTGAACTTGGTCATCTGTTTTGTCAGTATTTTTTGATTCTTTCGAGCTTTCATCAACAATTTGATTTGACAAAACAGGAATTGCATTGATTTCCTCGCTCGTAAAACTAACATCTTTCTCACCCTTCTTATGTAGTGCACATAACTCTTCTTCGAGTTTCTTATTGTTCTGTTCTAGTGATTTAACTCTTTTCAAAAGGTTAGCTTTCTCTTCTACTAGCGACCCTACTCGACCTTGTAAACGCTTAACTTCCGCTTCTGCAGTAATAATTCTTTCATGAATTTCATTTGTAAAAGTGTTTTGGTCCTTTCTGATGATGGATAGTTCATGCTTTAATTGACTTTCGATGGATTTTGATAGTTCATCTTTAGATTCAGAAATCATGCTATTTACAATTTTTACTTCAAGATTAGAATTGGCTAAAGTTTTGTCTAATTTAGCTGTTATGTTTTCTAGATTATCAATGCGTTTGTTACACGCATTCAAACAATCAGATACTTGTTGCAAACCTTGATCTTGTATATCCGGATTAGTTTTGACGCGCTTCTTATTTCTTATCGGTGTTGAGTTGCTTGCGCCAATCTTGCATGATTTGCGTCTCGCCTTATTCGGGGACTTTATCTTTGGCTTTAACGGGGCCTTGTTATCGGTTGCATTATCATCAGTTTCACTGATTTCTTGTATATCGTTACCTTCAGCATCAGATTCGGCGTATATATCTAGGGATACGTTGTCGAGATTAAGTTTATAACCAGGCAAATCTTGATCATAAAATGCCTTGTCATATTGTTGTTCGACTGTGTGTTGGTTCATGTCATCACACAGACATAGTTCTGACACTAAAGTTTTCAGTTTTTGAAATTCGTTCTCTTTCCACAGATTATGATACTTTCCTTGGATCATGATTTTCTTTTTTGTTATGTAGACGGTAATTGAAAACAGTAGATCACATCGGTCGTCATCATTGCATTTATTTAGCTTGATCAAAGTGACTGCGCGGTAATTAATCTGGAAAATGTGTAATAGACGCAGTGGGTGAGGTTGGTACGTGAAAGAAAGACTTATAAAATTATAAATGCTATATGGGTCTTTGAAAGAATATATCAAACTTATATTAGTTATATAATCACTTATATTAGAATATTATCAAACTTATATAACTTAAAAGATACATACATGTATTATTATTTTCAGTAAACCGCGAAACAACCGTTTAATTAAAAGTACTGCCCACTGTGTGAAAAAGATGACGTGCATGAGAAGACGTTTTTTGCATGAAATTTGAAATGAATTGTTCGGGCCGTGATTGTTAAGCCAGTCGCACACGCTACGATTTTAGTCGGCCGTTAAAAGAAGACCTGAATGGCAAATATACAAAGGTAAATTTGAAAAACTCAAGTTAACAATGATATATGATAATTTAAAATAAACTACAAATGTTAAAATCTTGGGACAGGCATGCCATGTCGTTATTGAATAAGGAATAAAACTATTTTGAAGTCGCTTAGTGCGAAACTTAAAAAAAGGAAAAGTACGAGGATGTCTTAAAGAATAGATGTTCTCAGTAGGACTAGGCAGCAAGTCATGGATTTTACTTTCGTGGTCTAAGATTGACTTAAACAATTTCTGACATAGAGTCTCTCTTCGTTCGAAAAGTGGATTAATTTTAAGTTCCAAAAGGCCATCTGCGTAAGAAAAGGAAGGTAAAATTATGTTGACAGCTCTTCGTTGTACTTGTTCAAGTTGATCGCGCAATTTTAATGGGAGGGATGAGTGCCAAACTACACAGGCGTATTCAAGAACTGGGCGGATAAAACAGCAATAGCCGACTTTCAGGGTGTTGCCCGCGCATCATTTTTCAAAAAAACTGGCAAGCTCCACTCAAAGTAAACATACTGTTTAAAATAAACAAAGTGCAGATACACTTTCTGGATATAAAACATTGTTATTCTGCTGTTGTTGGCTCACTAGCAAGTCTGTTTGCCATTGCTTATTGTGTGGAGAGCCCGCCAAGAGCCCGCCAATTCCTTTCCAAAACGATGCGCACGCAACACCCTGAAAGTCGTGTATATACCAAAGAAAGATCACTTGAAGGAACACCACTGCGCAACAAAGTTCGTAAAGCGAACAAACGTTTGCTCGCCTTTCAACATATATGGTCGATGTGTATAGACCACTTCAAATGGGAGGTAAAGTAAAGAGCAAGGGCCTTGATAACATGTTCGACGTCTAGAGGATGATCATTTATTTCAAGAGGCATTAAGGGCAAATTACTCCTTTTGAAAGATATTTGAAACTCTTTAGTCTTTTTAACATTGAGACGCATGTTATTCGCGATGGTCCACTGGTGAATGTGGTCCACCTGACTCTGAAGGGTACGGTGGAAGTAGTGCTGGGTAAAACCACCTCAAAAACGGTGCAATCGTCAATGTATTTATACATAGGAAGGGCAGTAGAGAGATAGTTGATCATCACCAGAAAAGAAAAGGACCCAATTTGGTATCCTGAGGAACCCCTGCGTGGATTGGTTTCCAACTAGATCTCCATTGGCCCAGCTTAAGTCGTTGTTGTCGATGTTTAAACAAACCAGCACACCAATTTAACAAAATTGGGGGGACATTAAGCAGACAAAGATTTCCCATTAAGATCTCAGAAATTAAATTATGGCATGAAGAAATGTGAAAAGTATTGAGAAAATTAAAAGTGGGAAATAAGAAGTTGAAGTTCATGGAGGAACGTGTGCGTTCATAGCCTGGAAGGCAAACATTGTTCATGGAACGTCTCCTGTAGGCGTTGTGAATCTGCTTTGCAGGGTAGAAGCTATCCCTTTTTTGAGTGAATGAAAAGACACCATTTCATAACGGGAAGTAACTTGTGACATATAACAATATATTTATGTTTCAATGTGTAAAGTAATGTACATGTCCTTACCTACGTGTTTTAGACATGTGGTAACAACGGCGTGAGCTGCTTTAATTGCAGGGAGACCAATTGTATTCTCTTGCTCATGTTCTTGGTGAGTTGACGTCGATGGTTCACTTTTGGTGCGCTCGTCAAACATGGAGAGAAGTAGGTGTAGTGGCAGGCTAAGGCGAATTAAATGAGAGTTCCCTCTTGCAAATATACCTGGGTAAAAGAAGATAGTTAAAGTATTGGACGTAGAAATTTAATAGAGAAATGAAATGAAATATGAAATTTACATGCAATTTTGAGCATGACGTTGAGAGGAAATTGAAGTGTTATTTAAATTAAGGTAAGTTCAGGCACTGAATAAATTTAAGAGAAATATACTGTGGAAGTTTGTAGAAAATTTTTAAAATTTAGGATGTGACGATGATTTATATTTCACCCTAGACTTCTCACAAGTCGAGTGGTTTATTGTTTTATTGAACATACAGGCAAGAAACCCTAATGAGAAGAGGAGAATGAGCGACGAAGTTGCGAGAAAAAGTTACTCCGTCCAACAAAAAAAAAGGCGACTGGGCTCCTACAAAAACTGTAAGGGTAGTTTGGGAAAGTGTAATTTAACCTGACTCGTACCCAGTCGTCTCTGTATCGTATTGTCTAAGATGTTGGCCGTCTAAATTATAGAGGGGAATTTGCAGGTGCAACGGGAAATGAGGTTGGTAAATTCCGACGGTGCATTATGGGAATGATGAGAAGTCGTCTGCCGAGCGTGAACATTCCCATGAGGCACCGCAAATGTCAAATTTCCGGAGACGACTGGGTACGAGTAATTGGGCATGAGCGAAGAATAAAGAAGGCATAAGTTATAATTGGAATGTGAATGGGCATGCATGAATGGTGATGTGCTTTTAGTATGGTACAGCATGTGTTTTTAATACAAGTATGTTATAGTATGCCTAACATTACTGGTTTGATGTGTGAGTGTAGTTTGTTGTTGTAGAAGTTAAGTTAATGTACTTTAATATATTTCTTAAATTAGTGTAGTAAATGTATTGTTCAGTAATTGGATGTTGTGTATTATAATGTACTATTCCTATGAAATTAGTGTTAGTTTCATGAAGATGTTAATACTTATCTAGACAATGTAAGTTTTAGGTAAAATGAAGATTTGGGTGTTGTTTAGAAAGTGGTACAGTATATGTATTAGTGAGGAATGTAAGATTTATAAGTATAATATTAGTAATATAATTATTTCAATTACAGTATATATAATAATAGGCATCTCTGGTTCTTTCATTGTCGATGTTTTTGTGGAAAAGGTAAAAAAGCACTAGGGTGCATTCAAAGTAAAGCACTATAAAAATTGAGCATAAACTTTGACAGTGCATGCAATGGGTGTGTGGCATTTGAAAGCATTAGTGTTTTAAGTTTTATAAACGTCAAAAGCTTTACCCATCAGTAAGTAGATGATAATTTTGCATTATGAGTACAGATACAGCAGGACAATATTAACAAGAATCTGTAAAGAAAGAGTTATTGTTGAAAACAGATGTTTTTTATTAGAGTGTTAAATTTTTAATGGTAAGGACTAGTTTTTGTTATTTGTATTATTATTATTATTATTATTATTATTATTATTATTATTATTATTATTATTATTAATTAATTAATATAGTGTGGAAGGTTGAGTTGTGAAAAGTCGGAAATGTTTGTCTTGTAAGCATGGAAGTTATTTTAAAAAAGATATATATATAGGTGGGTGTAATAAAGAAATAATAATTGTGTTATTTACCAGAGATTAAGGAGTCATGTTGATGGTTAAGGCATATGTTCAATTCCCAATCATTGTAAATTGTGTAGAAGAGTTGCTTTGCTGGTGGAGATAGATGCCAATGTTTTCTTGTTACATTAGCGTCAACCACTTTTCCAATTTCTTCCAGGTTGTAGGAATCTTCAGATTGCTTGTACATATCATACAGCTTGTTAACTGTGTTAAAAGATTAAGACATGTACAATACAGTACTTAACATAACATGTAATGGCGTATATATTACAAATGGAATGAGATGAACATTAGTGATAATGTTTTTATGTTTGTATGAGAGATGGTGTATTTCATGGTGTAACTTCAATAAATGTATGTTTCCATCATGTAACATATTGTGTGTGAGTGAGTGTGTAGAGAAAGCAATAATTTGAGAGACGTCATTGAAATACATATATATTGATATGCAGAGAACTGTAATGCAAATAATTTCATTAAGTTATTGTAGATAGATATTCCTTATTAATGAATAATAGATATAGGAAGAACATTTAAAGTAATTGCATGATCATGATTTTGAATTGCATGGAGAAGTAATTAAATGTTGTTGTAATGATGAGTGTTTTACTTTATGAGAAATACACAGTATTTCTGATAAGTTGTAATATGAAATGTTGCATTTATACTGCACAAAATAATTTGTAATGCATGTATGGCCTGTAATTGCATGTACTGAAAGGATAGTTTGTGTAATTTTGTACATTGAAAAGTAGTTAAGGTTCATGATGATAAGGTGATTGCATTACATTGCTGTTCATGTGACTGTTGTTAAGAAACATGTGATAAGAATTGTTAATTTGTTAGTGATGACAATAGAAATGTTAATAATGTTATGCAAACAACTGTCTTTTAAGAATTATTAACCTAGAAATAATTTTGTGTAAAATATATAGTAGTGTATATATATATATATATATATATATATATATATATATATATATATATATATATATTTATTAAGTGAAAAAGCTGTCGCTACTCGAGTTTCACGCTTACACGCGATCGTCAGGCAACTGACAGACTCGATCTAGTTAAACTCTATTTACATGATGAAACGAGGTGTCGTGTTACGTGTCTACATTTACTAAAGAGTTCAGAGCGTCTGTTCAGTAGTTCGTGTTTCCGGTCCTTCAGTAAGATTAGTTTTTCTTCCAAGCACAAGTTACACCTTCGCGAGCCGATTTTGTAGGCGGGAATTTTCTTTCTTAGCGACCAATTTATCTTGAACGCGCGCTTAGAATCACTCAATCTCCAAATATACTTTGACAGTTCCGTTTCATCGGCGTATTTTCTGTGTGAAAACGACTTTGTGTGGTTTCGGTATCTGTTCTTGAATGCTCCGCCCGTTACGCCTACGTACGATTTCGTCTCATTGTTGTTAACTGTGGTAACATCAGTAGCGACAGCTTTTTCACTTAATAAATAAATATTCGCTCTACCTATAATGGTATTGAGCGCTCTAAAACCTTTTGCCAACTGTGTGACTTTGTTACATATTCTTCTTGGTATATATATATATATATATATATATATATATATATATATATATATATATATATATATATATATATATATATATATATATATATATATATATATGCAAGTTTATTGTTAGAATTTTGAAATATGTTGTGTGATACATACCAAGTTCTTCTTTGAATTCTTCAAGTAATTGTTGCTCTTCTTCTGTTAAGTCAAGGTCTTCAAGTCGACAGTAAATTGGTTTTGGGAAGAACCATAAAAGACGTGATGTAAAGCCTTTGCTATTGTTTTGTTGGTCCTCAATTATGGGCATTGCCGATTGCGGTTGTGTGAATCCAAGCAAGGTAAAAGATGTTTGGTTTATTCTATAGTTTGCATTACCAGTTACTAAAAAATGATAATGTTGTATAAAAATAAGTTTTTACTACGGTGGGTAATAAAAGTTATGTGATGTAATGTGTTAGTTAATTAATAAGAAGTTCTGAAATATTGTAAGTTGAAAATAGAAGATTCTTTGTTGGTTAAAGTTGTATGTATATAATATATATATATATATATAACAATTACATTATGAGCTGGATCAACATTTTGAAGAAGGGCATTGGTGGAAACGTAAAATAAAGTTTTTAATCGTTCTGACTTGATGAATATATGTCATTTTTTGGTGTTTACATGTTTTAAAGAAAGGAAGTAAGGAGTTATAATTCATATTCTGTGAAGGATGTGGCGTTGTTTCTTCAGTTCTGATCTGAAGGTTGAATGAATCATGTAAGTGGCTGACAACATAAAGTTTTTAGTCTATTAAAGATTGAGGGATGGGTGAATATTGTTAATTGTGACAGTATGTACTGACATGTTTATGTGGTTTTATTGCTTTGTTGATTTCTATACCGATAGTGACTTTGGTGTGGTGACATAGGCGTTCCGTTTATTGAAACAGTAATAGTGAATGGAAAGTTGTTGGAACGTGTGATGATGTGGAATTTGTGAGATTTTTAATGAAAAGAGTACTTGTAATAAATGTATTATGATTAGAAATGGTGTTATTTCATCTACCTGTTTCTCTGTTTTTAGCTTTTCCAGTAAACATTTGAAGGAAATCTTGGTATTCTCTATTATCTTGGACAGATGATTTTGATGCAGAATACATGTTCATTGTTGAAAAGAATGATATTAACTCATCAAACAGTCCAAAGACTTTTCCACCATTGTTTGCTAAAATATCGCCAAATTTGTCCCATGTACAGTGTGGTAGGAGAAGTGTTTTATCTTTTATTCCTTCATCATCAATTTTTTCTTTGATACGATCAACAATATCTTCCACAAATTTATGCAAAGCACTCTTGCATCTACCTAAAATGAGTATGAGAAAAGGCATTGAGTATTCCTAGAAATACATTAATTAATAAACAATTTGCTTGCGTGAATACACCACACTAGTATATATATATATATATATATATATATATATATATATATATATATAAGTATATATAAATATCCATATAAATATATATAAATAAACTATATATAAGTATATATATATATGTATATATATATATATATATATATATATATATATATATAGCATGTTCTAAGGATTTTGGATGAAGGAAAATTATTATATATACAGAACTCGCGATCAAGCTCTCGGCAATGGCCTCCGTGGCTCAGTGGTCAGAGCATTGCACTAGAATCGCAAGGTCATGGGTTCAATTCCTGCCGGAAGGCCCGTGTAGTTGCATTTTTTGCAACTGGTCCCGGTTTGGTCTCAAAAATGTATATATTCTACACTCGAATTTTCCTTCATGTAAGGAAAATTTCCTTAATTTCCTAATTTCCTTATGTAATCGAGTGAAATGCCCAATATTACTTATTATATATCTATATATATATATTATATTATATATATATATATATATATATATATATATATATATATATATATATATAAGGGTGGGAATTAGTGCGTAAAAAGAGGTTTGCATTTTATCTGTCGTCATGTGTGTAACAAAATTGTTAGTTTTATCTAATTGGCAATAAAAGTAAACACAAAATATTTTGTTAAGCAGAATAAGTGTTAGGTGGCAATTGTTGTATAGTGTAATATGACATATTAGTAATGTATCTGTCAATTTCATCTGTGGCCATGCCTCATGTGGCAGGGCTGGGCATTCATCATTTTTCAATCACATAAGCTGGAAGCGGGTCTTCGAACATTTTAATTTGCACCACAGGCAGGGGAAGGGGAAGTTGTGGTGTGCGCCATGTCGGAATTTTAAGAAACATATATTTGTGATGTAAGGTGGAAGTGAAATAGGATGTTAAATGTGGTAAAATATACGACAAACTATTAATTTGTATATTATAAATGATATTGGGCATTTCACTCGATTACATAGCATGTTCTAAGGATTTAGGGTGAAGAAAAATTCGAGTGTAGAATATATACATTTTAAGACCAAACCGGGAGCAGTTGTGAAAAATGCAACTACACAGGCCTGCCGGAGGGCCTGTGTAGTTGCATTTTTCGCAACTGCTCCCGGTTTGGTCTTAAAATGTATATACAGTATTCTACACTCGAATTTTCCTTCACCCTAAATCCTTAGAACATATTAATTTGTATAGTTGTTCATCTGGTTGTTTCGAAGCAATTTAATTAATGTTTTTGTTGGTGGTTTGCACGTGAATTAATTTGCCAGGGGTGGGGAATTGGCAGAGTACAGTGTACATGTTTCCCCCTAAAATATGCATGGGTGTTGACACAGAGGGATGGGGTGATAGGCATAATTGGAATTGAGTGGCATTAGCAAATAGAAATTTGACACTTTCTAACACTCATGAAAGGACATGATTGAGAATTTCAGGAAAATGCAGGGACAGATTATAATTATTTGAATGATATATGAATTAGTGGAGTATGATATGTAAATATGTTTATTATAAAGTAGAAAAAAAATAAAATGAACTGTTAAGCTGCTTTTGCTATATTATTATAGATTTTGTTTCTTATTTTTCATATTAAATTAAGTCATGCAGTCAATGATCTATAATTGAAGAATTATTAAAAAAACAGTAGAAAAACATAAATAAATATATGAATATTAATTGTTTTTTGTTTTTTTGATACTGTACCTGACAAGTTACTAAAATTATTATTAATACTGTACAGTAACATGAAGAAATCGTAAAATGAGATCGGGAATGAATGTTTACCTCAGTTGTACTTCATGTTTTTTTCATTTGACGTTTTGTTTTAAAAGAAAGTGTGAAGTACAATTTGTTTAAAGTGACACTGTTCAGCAATATGCGGACAGTTCATTTTCTTCAATTTTTCTTCTAAAAATTACGACAAAATACATGGGAATATGGTTTTGATGATTGTGCAATATATATTACGATTTACGTTTCATGTTGGTCGGTCGCATTTGGCATATTTTTCTTTGAGAAAGTTAAGTTTTTGTGAAGGTAAGTGGAAATTTAAATTCTACTGTAGAGTTAAGGAGACATATTGTCAAAAACTCTACAGCAGAATCACTTTTTTTGTTGAAAGAAGGTAAGAAATGAATGGTTTTATTGAATATTAGTGCAATTCTTGTAATATTTTGAAGTATATTAGTGTTTCTGCAAAAGCCGTGCACATAATTACAGTTAAGGAGAAAAGTGCAGTTATTGACTTTAAAAATATTTCACAGACACAATATGGTAGTTTTTTTTTAGTTTTTTTTTATAATTCCATTGATTTAATATGCTCATATTGTATTTGAGAGTGAAGTAACATAAATACAGACAGCGTATATAGAAAAAGGGTTCTGAGTTCTGACTTTCCCGGGAGTGTTGTGTTTAGTTTGATAGTGAAAGCATAACAGAGAAAATACATGGAAAATCCGTTTTGATAAAGAAGCAATGAAATTTCTAGTTTTGGAGATTATGTATGAAATTACTAAGTATATGGGTCTTTGTTTTAAGATAAGGTGGCAGATGATTGTGGGTACCACTAGCATGTGTAAAGTTTGTAATGATGTTTAAAGCTGGGATATGGGCATATATATGGGGTAAGAAAGATATGGTCTCAGAAAATAGAGAACATATTGTGTTAAGGCAAGACAAATTTTAAAAGGGAAATTTTTAGTGGTTTAATTTCATGCACTCGTGGGTGCTACACAGGTTTTAGACACCTGAGTTTTTGTAGCACAGGGAAAACCCGGAATGGAGTATTTGTTATGTGACGAATGCAACTGCAGTTGATGGATACCAAGAAATATAGGACGTTTTTGCTTGAGTTTTCAAGCTCGCGTGTACTTCACGAGCTCGCATGTACTTCACGCGAGTTGACATTAGCAATCTCGTGACGAGGCCCAGGGGACTTTAACCCTGGTTGTCATATATCGCAATTCATGAGCGATGCATTGTTGGTCATGAATGAAGGGAAAAATGGTTTCCTATAAGCAAGGGATTTTACTCGTGAATGATGAGTGAGAATGGGGACAGGAGAACATCGCCGATGAACTGCGATATCTGACAAGCAGGCTTAACAGGGAAAGAGTATATGGCTGTGACATTGGGTTTAAGATATGACTTTTATATATCACTCAGTCTGACATTTTCATTCATAAATAAAAGATAAAATAAGTGAAGTAATGCGATAATGATAATTATCAATTATTGCACGACTGTGAGGAAAATATCATGATTTGTCAGTGGCGAGGTACTACATGTAGTTATTTTCCGATGCCGAAGGCAGAGGCAAATAACTAGCAGCGAGACACTGACAAATCATGAGATTTTGCGATAGACGAGTTCAATAATTGATTTATCATTCATAAAATAGTTCAAAATTTGAAATGCCTGAAGTATAAGAGATCGCCATTCTTCTCTCTGTCTTCGGCATACTAAAATCTTCGTAAAACTTACTTTTTGTTGACACAAGTCTTGCTTTTTATCTCACTAAAACTTCCTTTTCACTATTTCTTTCCTGAAGTACATTGCCATTATGGATGCTTCCAAATACTCTCGATTATTTCCTCAGATAGCTGAAGAACTAGCCGCCATGTTTATGAAAATTATTTGCCGTCAGCAGCGTTAACGCTAGTGCGCATGCTCATAAAATTATTCGCAAGCAGAAAAATTATTTGCACTCAGTTATTTGCAGGTAAATTAACCAATCAGAATGCGGGATAGAAACGAAATGAATGATAATGAGTGTGCATTTTAATATTTGTTTTACCCTATTGAGAGTTGCCCAGCCAGGAATTGCTTAAAATAAAGGAAAGGTTGGTGACAGACATGGATATGGTCTGAACTGTTAATTTTCGTAAGAAAACACTGCACTCCTGCCGGAAGAGGTATGGAGGATTGTGTGATGTTCAGAAGTTGGGATTTAGTTGCCAATTGAGGAACAAAAGAGCTTTGAAATGAAGTCGATTGGCTTTGAAAAATGAGTTAGTGGGTAGGGTTTTTATGTAATTTATGTAAAGCAATTACGGCGTGTGGAAGAAATGTACTGTGAACTGAAATAAGTAGGATGTGAAGAGCTTCCAAGGTTTAAAAACTTACCAGTTTTGAGGACAACAGCAATCCAAACAATGACGGGTTCAGTCCAACCTGGCTTGATGTGAACGTCGGCATGGCCAAGGGCGAATGAGAATAAGGTTAATAATGCGAGAAGTATAGTACTTGTCTTTTGCTTCATGCTTTTTCCAAGTAGGCCGCATATCTAAGAGAGTGAGAAGCGAGTTTTCATATCTAGTTTTAGGAAGGAAGAGATTGTACGTAGGAATACAAGCAATGATGGCCATGCTATTGAATGGTGCATACCTTCAGTAGTTTTTCCGGGAAAAGAGTCCAGTCAATGTCACATGCGTAGCATTGTTCTAAGTCCTTTTCTAGCTGGAAAATGCGATTTTCAGATCTTGCCATTTCCTTTGAAAGTTCGGTTGAGAAGAGAGGCGGAGAAGTGAATACTGATCCTTTGGGTAATACGCAATACTCTAAACGTTTGTGTGATGTCGTGTGATGTTTTATGAGTATAGTTTTACAGTATGACATGGTAGTGATGACATGTCAGGTATCATAAAGACGGTGGCGCGTATTGTTTTTAATTCATTAGGCGTGATGTTGGGGTGAAATGTTTGTTTGTGTGTTTTGCGGACATTCGGTTATTGGTGAGACTTCACTAAATTGTGTCCTCAACAGTGCAAGGGTTTTTAACATTTTCGGGGGACAGAGTAAAATGTTGCCAGTAGTCTGGGGTTAGCAGATCAATTTGAAACAAGACGTTTTGAAATAATTTGAAACAGAGCAATCTATTTCAATTCCATTATGTATATAATATATATATATATATATATATATATATATATAATACTGACCTGCCAGTGAGCATTGTAGTTGGTTATTGAAAATAAGAACGTGTTGAAAACAATGAAAAAATGCATTAATGATAATATAAGGAAAGTGCATGAATAATGTAAATGGGAGAAAGTGTTTGATTGTAATGCATATTTCTTGTTTGGGGAATTAAAAAAACATTCTGTCGGCAAAGCAATGATTGTGACAATGGTTTTGTTTCCGTTAATAATTACAAAGTTCCGCTTTTGATGTTTTCCTTGTTATGTCTCGGTTGATGTGGAATTGATTTTTTGTTGTGATGGAAAGTTGGTTAGAAATGAGTGAGTTCGTACGATTTGTGTTAACTTGTTCAAGAGAGGAGTTGTGTAAGAAAAGAGGAGATTTATTCAGGACTATTGATGGAGACGTGTTTTATGCAATGTCACAGTGGCCGAAAGAGATGGAACAATTGTTTTGGAAGAAACCAGTGTCGGATAAAGGAAGTTTCCAATTGCTGTTATTTTTGGTGAACAATGGTTGTCCGCCTGTTATAAGTTTTGAATGGATTGTGTCCTCTACGTTTTGGAATAAAGAGAAAACAAGTAAAAGAAGTGAACAGATGAAATGGATATTGAAGAATATGTGTAATAATGAAAATAAGTGGTTTTACTTTGATATTCATTATAGTAAATTCTTGTATATAAACGGTGATGAAAGAACAAGTTTTAAATGATATGAGTTGTTCTTGAAATTTGGGAATGTGAATGGTTTTGAAATGTTAAGATTTGAATTGTGATTTTTCGAAAGTTCTTAAGTGATGACGTAGTATAGTGCTTTTAGAGACGATAATTACAATTAAATGATAAAAAAATGCAATACAACAGTTTCATATGATGTTTAATTTGAACGTAGTTGAAGGTCGGAGTATGATGGTGTGGATTAGACTGTGCGTCTTCATATAGATTTTTAAGTTGTAACCAAATAGGAGTTAGGCGGTGTTTTCATGACGGCAGGGCTAACTCTTGGTGCAGTAATTTCGGGTGGGTCGTGCCGTTGTGGGTTGTAGTATTTTTACAATAGTATTAGTATACATCGTTGTTATGCGTGGGGCGTCAGATTCAATTGGCGGTGGGTTAAATATGAGGTCCCCCGTTAGAGCGAAGTGAATAACTTTTACTTGTCAAAGTCAGCACGTTGTTTTAAATAAGATTGGGCGAAGGCCACATGAAAAATTATTATCCCCGGCGGTGACAAGGTGTAAGGCAATTGAGAGAAATGTTAAAGTAACAGCGAAAGCAAGGTGAGCAGGCTGCATTTTCGTTTTGAATGAAGAAGACGCGCGGTAGGCATGGCGCGCGATTGCGCATGCAGTCGATTTTGCGTGGGAAAAGGAGATGTTACAATCTTGGGATTAGTTTATTTTAAAAGGGGGAATTTTTTTTTATTAGTACTTTGACATGCATGGAGAACGTACATTGCGATGAGTAAGAGGCAAAGGAAGGTGAGCATCCTGCATTTTTGTTTTGAATGAATGAGGAAGAACTTTACAGTGTAAAGGAATATTACTATTTCGTATGAATAAAAAGACAAAGCGCCGTTACGGAAGGTGAGAAGTCGTCGCCGGGCGTCTTGGGTGAAATTTCGAGTTAACCGCGGAGATTTCCGGCGTGGAGTGATGTGATGTCATGTGATGCACTTTGTATTGGTTTGTGTCTCTCAGCGTTTTCTCCAAAAGATGTCCGCAGCTTACTGTCGTGGCAATAGAAGCGTTCCTAAAATAATTGTGCAGTTGTATTCCTCACGTTGAACAATTCATTTGATGGAAATATTGCTAAACTTCCTGTTTTGAATTCTGTTTTGAATTTGATTGGTGTTTGGCAAATAATCCTTTTTCTTATTGGTTATTCAATAACCAGGAACCAATCAAATTCAAAACAGGAAGTTTAGCAATAATAAAAAGGAAGTTCATCAAATGAATTGATCAATTTGAACAAATGAATTGCACAATTATTTTAGGAACGCTTCTATTGCCACGACAGTAAGTGTAAATCGTTACCTGTTCAGGTGGTTTTTTGTATACGAGTTGATAGGCATTGTTTTTACGTCCGTGAAAGAGTTTGCTGTGGTGTTGTCGTCATTTGTTTTTGGGGAGAAGGTGAATAATGTCGATGTTGATAAGTTCGTGTTAGAAAGTTTAAATATGCACTATATGAATGAGAAATATAGAACAACGTTTTCTGAGTTTGGGAAGTATTGTCTTGACAAAGGAGTACCTCTCGCTTCAGTGTTTGTAAGTGATCGAGTAAATTGTCGTGAGTGTGGCAAAAAGTTGTTGTTGGATGAAGCGTGGAAGGCTGTGTTGGTTTATCATGTAACTCGTGGGACATATTTGGGATGTCGATTAACAAAACGTTGTAGTAAGTGTAGGATTTACGAACATTATGGATATTTTACCAAAAGTGGACAGAAAAGATATGATTGTGATTTGAGTGGAAAAGAATTTTTGTTAAGTAGTGAGGATACAGCAGTGGACATGGTAATGCTACGGTATGTGGAGGAAGAGTTCGTTATCGGGGCTATGCCTTTCAAATTGAAAGCAGATGTATACAACAGCTTTCATGGTTATGGTATGGTAATGAAAGAGTAAGTGAGGATGAAGAAGATGATGTTGGTGAAGGTTTGGGTCAGTGTACCGCAAGTGATGTTGTTGTACGAGGGAGTAAAAGAAGAAAATGGTAAGAATGAATTTTTAAATTAGTTATATACATGTATATACTGTAAGGGGCAACGTCCATACTCATTTTGCCACGCAAAACGTCAAACTGACGTTTTGACTGGGTGGGTGGGTCATTTAGAGACGGTTTGACGTTTTGCGTGGCAGTTTGAATTTGCAAGAGAAGAAAGAGAAGAGATGAGAAAATTGTTTTTAATAACCTGTGTTAAAACGCTTTAAGACGTCAGAATGAGGTAACATGAGGTATCCCCTATTAAACATACACCGCTGTACTAAACTTTGTGGTGTCATGTTTTCGCTGCTGTCTTTCACAAGAGCGTATCGTACAGCAACCGAAGGTAATTTATTTATCATAAATCCTTTGTAATCCGTCATGCATATCGCTTTATGAATATTCTAAATCATATTAGTTTTATTTTAACACAATGTACTGTAGTTTGTTTTGTTTGGAGATGGTGTTGCCATTTGAATTGTCCCTAGAAAAGTATTTTTAGTTAATATTATATTCATATACACACTTGACGTTTTCAGCACTGGGTGGGTGGGTCATGGCGAAAACGTCAGTTTGACGTTTTGCGTGGCAAAATGAGTATGGACGTCGCCCCTAAGTTAGTAAGTGTGAATTAGTTACTTTAAGAAGTTGGAGGTTGATGTCAGTAAGAATTGTCAGTTGTTTGCTGTACATGCTGTGAACGTTAGTGCAGTCAGAAAAAGTCTGACCTTTAAGGGGTTCTTGAAGGGACAAGCTTCTGAAAGCTAGGCACACACTCTAACCATTGAGCCACTCAGGGGTGTGCCCCCCCCCCCAATAATTTAAAATATGAAATAGTTGGTGAAAAAAGGAATTGCTGCTGGTAAAAAGTAGGAATAGTGGGAGAAGAAAGGATTTGTTGGGTTTTTTATCCATACTCGGTGAACATGCCGAACGAAGATGGCATTTAAGTATTAAAGTAGAGTTGATGTATTCTGTAGTGAAGTATCCCCTATGTACAGACCACAGACCAGTGAAATTAGAGGCTTGACTGTTTGAAAATTACGTACAAATTTTTTTATTGCTTCTGAAGTGGCAGTTTTATTAAGTGCAGATCAAATTTCAAAGCATGAGGAGGTGTATTGTCATGTATGCAACCTGGTCTCTTCCTCAAATTGAGTGTATATACTGTCCTAATTGTAAGTCGCTCTCAAATTGAGTGTGGTAGTCAATTTCAACGTCAACTCTGTCGCACATGCGGGATGTTAAACTAAGAAGCATATAAGTGAAAGCCTAGTAGGGGTGTAGTGGTCAGGGTGTGAGAGATGGGACTTTATCCCGGAGGGTTAGGGGGGTTAGGGGGTGGGAGGGAAGGCATTAGTTTTTGAAATTAAGTCCCACAATCAATTTGAGTTTAATCACAATTAGTAGTCTATATACACTCAATTTGAGGACGAGACTGGGCTGCATGTTTGACAAGGTTGCACTAACCTGACAGAGTCAGGTCCACTTTTGCCTTCCTGCGGGAGGCGGAACTTGGAGGTGGAGGAAGGGAAATAGGGCGTGATTCAATTCTTTAATCTGGTCGCATGTAAAAAGCTGGATTTTGCCTTTTTCTTTTTAGTGATAACAGTGTGAAGGAGATTTTAAGTATTAAATAGTTTTGCATTCATGGTGTGCATGTGCATAATGTTTGGCTTAAATGTTTACCCAGTGAATGAATGTGAGATATTACCCCAGTTATATATAGAGTTCACTAAAATTGCATGGGTTACCCAGGGGTTTTAAATAAGGGCAACTTTCCATGGCACACAATGTAATGGTATTCCCTTTTGTAAAGTGATGCTGAGTAAATTGGTTTCCACATTAAGTCAGTGATGTTTGTAACCCAATTATGTTGTTGCATCATCTGTATGTGAGGAAAGGAACTGTGTCTACGGCTACAATGCACATACCTCATGTAATGGAGTCGCAAATGATGTGTTAGGTTGTGCAACATCTTTGTGTGTGTGACGTACTTAATGGTTATAGGCATTGCATGTAAATTGAAATAGGATATATATTTGTAGTGCATTATGTTTTGTGTGTAGGAAGTTTGTGAAATTGAAGGGCTTGGGGGCAATAGAGAATTTTAAGGGAGGAGATGTGGGGGGTAATCTGAAGTTTATTTTGTTATTGTGAGAATGAGTTAGTGTTAAGTATAAAGTAATGTTATGTTGAATAGTGTACTTGAAGTATTAAGATGGAAAGATATATTGTGTGAAATAAGTAGTGTGCATGGATAAATGATTGTGGTGGGACATATGGCATTGGAGTTTGAAGCATGAAATGATTATAAATGTATTATTTGTTGTAGTGGAAATGATGCCGAAAGTTTGAAGAAGCTGTTGCATGACAGGAAACAGTTAGATCGGTGTGGTTAGAAGATGCCTTTATATTGTATGGTGTACTGCAAGTTCAGTTAAAGTATGGAATGGAGATTGAGTGGCACAACTTTGATCGAAATAGTTTGGTGAGGGAAGCTTGTGATAAGTTTCATTCAATATTTCTGCAACATTGGAGTGGTAAGTGACACATTTATGTATTAGTACTTCTATAGTATTGAATGCATGAACAGTTTTGTTAGACGACATGAGTTGTTGAGTATGTAATAAAGTGGTGTGGAAATGTAGGGAATATGGAATGTTTGTTTTGTACTACATAGTGTTTGCATTGAAGGGTTAAAGAATGGAGATGGGCAATTGAGGGTGATTAAAAAGTTTGAGATGGAAAGGTTTTGTGTTTGACAAGTATTGATGAAGGAACAGTTTCATTTTTAAAAATGTTATTTTTCTAATTTTTGTAATTCTGTAATTGAGTATGACACAACGAATAATGGTACCTAAGTTGATGAATATGTAGTGTTGATATGTAAATTGTATGTATTAATGTACAGTTAATGTATATAATATATTAATGTAGTAATGATAGATATGTCAAAAAAAACTGTAATTATTGAAATTATTATAATTATTGAAATATAGTAAAAGAGTTGACTCTAAGCGAGTGAACATCAGTGGTGTACTGTAAATTCAGGTGTGGTGGTCGATGTGAGAATAGTGAATTGTTTGGAATTATTTGACAAAAAGGGGAAGGAAGTGCATGTCTGAATGCATTCATTTTTGTGCATTTATATTTTTTTGGATATTTATAAGATTTGTTAGAGATATTTGCAGTTTAACCATCTCACCTGGAAAAGTGAATGTTAGTGGCTTTCGTAGTGATTCATCATTGTGGATTATGGATAATAGATGTTGTGTAGTGTAACAACATGTTTTGTATTTGCTTTTGTATATATACATGTATATATTAAATTTGTTATAGGGAAAGTGGAATGTGTAGGTTAATTATGTTCTATGATGTGAAGGAATGAGTTACAATTGTTTAGCATAATATTCGAAGAGTATGGCAAGGTTTTGGGTTTGTTTTCAGTGACTTGTACATGTTTGTTAATTGTTAGGCACTGATGCGTGTGGACTGTAGAATTGTGGAGGAGTTGTTGGTAGATGGAAAAGATTTTTATGAATTTAGTGGTAGACGAAATGTAAATGGTTATTAATGGGCATTAGGGAGGTTGTCATAATTTTTATAAGTAAGTTTGTGTACAATTACAAATGGTAAATTTTGTATGTTTATGAAGGTCACAAATGCAAAATGGAAGGATGTGGGCAAGTACTTGTCCTTGATGGAAATTTAAAGAATGCACGTCAAGTGTGTGAATGCAAGGCAGTTGGGGAACTTCATTTTCCAAAGCTTTTAGGTGTTGTGTCTATTGGTGAGAGAGATGTTTACTTGCAGTAGTGTACACTAGTGTATGATATAGTGTTTTAGAGTATATGTACATTATTTTTGTTTGTATGTATGTATGTATGTATGTATGTATGTATGTATGTATGTATGTATGTATGTATGTATGTGTAACAAATGACAATTCAAGAGTATCCCCTCTAGGGGGGTACTAAGTGGACAAAATAGGCACCCCCCTCTAGGGACAAATGAGGAAAAATGGAGCAGAATTGTTGTTGTTCTAACAAGGAGTTATCCTAGTGTTTTGTATAAACGTTTGTTTTAAATACATGTATTTGTTGTGCAAAGTGGCAAAATATTACATTGGTGGCAGCGGAAATTATGGAAGAACAACTAGCTATTCTTGCTGAGCGAGTGAAGCAACTTGAAGCCGAAAACGCTGAGACTCAGTCTCAACCAAGCACATCGCATGGGGAAAGTATGAATTTGTCGGGAGCAAAATCACTTTTTAAAGTTAAACCTGACCCTTTTACTCACGATGGAAAGTCCAACTGGTCCGCCTGGCTTCGAAAATTCGAAACCATTGCACATTTGAACGAATGGAACGATGAACTGAAGTTAAAAGTTTTGCCTGCGTTTTTGAAAGGATCAGTCACAGAAGATGCCTTTTATTCACTTCCCGCTACCGACAGAGCGAACTGGCCCACGACCGTTTCATCATTGGCTAAGAAGTTTAACCCAGTGGAAGCACGGGAAGCTCATGTGGCCAAATTGCGAGCATGTGTAAGGATGGAAGGTGAGGATTTGACAACCCTTATGAATAAAATCGTTAAATTGGTCGAGTTAGCCTTTCCGGATGACCCTGTGGCCATTAAAGATCGCACTGCTAAAGATTTCTTCATTTCATCCCTTGAGCCAATATCCCTACGAGAAAAAGTGCTGGATCATATGCCTACAACTGTTGATGCAGCCTTGGCTGCTTCGCTAAGGTTTGAAACCAATCGAGAATCACTTCATAACCGCCGTGGAGGAAAAGGTATGGCAGCCGTGTTGACAACTAAGCAGTTGGAGAGTAAATCATCCAGTGCAGGAGCACCAACTCAGGCACCACCATGGGCAAAAGAAATGGAGACCTCGCTTGTGAAGTCAATCCAAGAATTGACCAAACGTGTGGAGAGGATGGAAAATCATCAGAAGCAGGAGATAACAACATGCTCATATTGCAAGAAAAGAGGTCATAAAGAAATTTCCTGCTGGAAGAAGCAGACTGATGAAAAGATCCCTTTCCTGAATGCTCCACGGTTTCCGGGAAACGCCGACAGGGCGGGGTCTCAAAAGTAATGGCCTCGCCCGTATCTGAATTGCATAAAGTGGAATCTGTGTTTGTCAAAGCTTGTATTGGTGGTGTGGAGACTTACATGCTGGTTGATTCAGGAGCTACTCCAACCATTATTAGTTCGAGGTTATGGGACTTGATGAAGATAGATGACAAGACACTTACAAAACCACAAACAGTTGAAACAGCTAATGGATCTGGACTTCTTATTGATGGTCGCACTGAATCCAAGGTTTGGTTAACTTTGGGATCATTACCAACCAGATTTAACATCCAGCCTCTGGTCGCTCAGAATCTAACAGTGGATGCTATTTTGGGTTTGGATTTCCTCATGGGGACATTTGCGGCAGATATTCTATTATCACAGGGAGTACTTGTTATTCAGGGAAGGAACATCCCATTGATCAAAGAATCAGAGTTACAAGGAACTTGCAGAGTAGTTGTGGATCAGAATCATCTAATACCACCTGGTAGTGAAAGCTTGGTAAATACCCGTGTCATCCCGCATGTGGGACAAGTGGTTCCACAACATGGAGTGTTAGAGCCAAATTTGTCTGTTGTAGAGAAGACTGGTATATTAGTGGCAAGAACAGTTAACCAAGTCAAGGACGGACATGTTCCTATCAGAGTTATGAATGTTACAAATGATGAAATTATTTTGTATAATGGAATCCAAGTTGGAGAACTATGCCCTCTGGTTGACTGTTTCACAGCATCATCTGAGAAGTGTTATCGATTGGTCCAACAAGAACATTCCACAAACACTTGCAGGACTGCAACATCTTTACCTAATAACAATTCCAAGGCTCTTCAAAAAGAGATGAGTGATGTGTTTAAAGTAGATCAATTGGATTTAAATGCCAGCCAGAAGCACAACCTGGTGGAACTTTTAGTAGAGTACAGTGATGTTGTCTCAAGAGGTTCCACTGATTTGGGACAAACCAACATATTGGAACATGAGATCAATCTTGTTCCTGGAGCACAACCAATCAGGCAGAGATTTAGACGTTTAGCTTTGCCTCTTGCCAAGGAGCTTAAACAACAAATCAATGATTGGGAGGATAATGGAGTAATTGAACCATCATCTTCACCATGGGCTTCACCAGTTGTTCCTGTCATGAAAAAGGATGGTACAACCAGATTCTGTTGTGATTTTCGAAAGTTGAATGAAGTAACCATTAAAGATTCCTACCCAATTCCTCGAATTGATGATACAATAGACTCACTCAGTGGGAGCTCCTATTTTAGCAGTATCGACCTGGTGGGAGGTTATTTACACATGAATGTGAGAGAACAAGATCGTTCCAAAACTGCCTTTACAACCCCATTTGGGCTTTATCAGTTTCGACGAATGCCATTTGGTTTAACTAATGCACCGGCCAGTTTTAGTCGTTTAATGGAGCTGGCACTGCGTGATCTAACACCTGAAGTTGCATTAGTATACTTGGATGATGTCATTGTTCATGCCTCAAGCTTCGAGGAGCACTTGACTCGATTACGAAGGGTGTTCGAACGCTTTCGGAGAGCAGGGTTAAAGGTCAAACCTGCTAAGTGCCAGCTATGTTGCACTTCAGTCAATTACTTGGGGTATGTAGTCTCAAGAGATGGCATTTCACCAAACCCCTCTTTGGTCCAGGTGATTGCAGATTGGCCTATCCCTTCCACAGTAACTGAAGTACGCAGTTTTTTGGGGAAGACCTCATATTACCGAAGGTTTGTACCAAACTTTGCCTCCATTGCAGCACCATTGCATAAATTGTCAGAGAAAAACAGCCGGTTCAAGTGGACCAGTGATTGTGCCAAAGCTTTCAACACTCTGAAAACAAAGCTGATGTCTCCTCCAGTGTTGACCTTTCCAGATTTCAAATGTACTTTCATTCTAGATACTGATGCCAGTGATACTGGTATTGGGGGAGTCCTGAGTCAAGTGCAAGATGGAGTGGAAAAAGTCATTGCTTATGGCTCGCGCTCTATGACCAAAGCAGAACGTAGATATGGAACAACAAAGAGAGAAATGCTGGCATTGGTTCATTTCTGCAAGGTATTCAAACCTTACCTGTGGGGAAGAGAATTTGTGGCACGTACCGATCATAAGAGCTTGGAGTGGCTACGAAATTTTCGAGACCCACCTTCACAGATAGCAAGATGGATGGAGTTACTGGCAGAATTTCCAATGAAGATTGTTCATCGCCCTGGCAAAGATCATCAGAATGCAGATGCTTTGTCTCGCATTCGGTGGAATGGAGTTCATTCAGACGCAAGCAACCAGCAAGTGAAGGATGCTGAAAAGCTCAGAATTGATGGAAGGTGCTACCGGGTGGACAAGTCTTTACCTAATCCCTTCAGCATAGAGGATTTAAAAGAAGCACAAGCAACTGATCCTATTTGTCAACAAGGTTTGCAGTGGTGCACAGATAACAAACGCCCCAACAGAGATGACATGCATGGTCAGAATCTGGCAGCTTGGAGTCTTTGGTCCCAGTTTGAAAGATTAGTTGTTCACAATGGTATACTATACCGGCGATGGGTTGATACGAATGGCTCCAACCATTATCTACAGTTAGTCCTGCCAAAGAAATTGGTACCAAGGGTGCTGGACATGTTGCATAATCAACCAACAGCTGGTCATCTGGGAGTGGATAAGACAACAGCCAAAGTAAGAAGCCGCTTTTATTGGCACGGGCTGTACAAAGATGTGGCAATGCATATAGCACAATGCCAAGATTGTGCTAAGAGAAAGAATCCCAAGTCTATTCCTAAGGAACCACTAATCCAAAGAGGCGTCGGGTATCCCATGGATCGCATACATGTTGACATCTTGGGTCCACTACCAATGACCCGAAAAGGAAACAAGTTTATTTTAGTTGTAAATGATGCATTTACCAAATGGCCCGAATGTTTCTCTTTACCAAACCAGCTGGCGACTACGATTGCAGATTGTTTATACCAGAATTTCTTTTGTCGATTTGGAATGCCTGCGAATCTACATGCTGACCAAGGACGAAACTTTGAAAGCAACTTGTTTACAGAGGTTATGTCATTGTTGGGCATTTCAAAGACTCGGACCACGGCCTACCATCCCCAAAGCAATGGAGAGGTGGAACGCTTCAACCGAACAATTGCAGCAATGCTTAGCCATTATGTTGCTGCGGATCAGAGAGATTGGGATGATTATTTGCCTACTGTACTCTTGGCCTATCGATCAAGTGTACACAGCTCTACAAAGCAGACACCATTTATGCTTATGTTTGGAAGGGAACTTTCTTTGCCAGTAGATGTCATGTTTGGTCAACCCCCAAACCAGAAGAAGTCGGTGATTGATTATGTTGCCAAGCTAAGAGAGGATCTGGATAAAGCCTATGAAGAAGTACGGATGCAACTGGAGGTTGAACAGAGAAGACAGAAGGACTATTATGATCGTGAAGTCAGACCTCAGAGATTCAAGGCAGGAGATCGTGTATGGCTTTTTGTTCCAGCGATAAAGAAAGGTTGTGCTAAAAAGTTATGTCGACCATGGAAGGGGCCCTTCAAGGTGGTTGAATTGGTAACAGATGTACTTGCCAGGATACAGACGACAGCAAACAAAACAGCTGTGGTACATTTTAACCGACTTAAACCATGTTTGGCTGATGAAGGTGCAAGACAAAGACCAGAAGCTAACCTAAGACCAAAACCCAGAAAGTTATCAATGCAAGATAGAACTGAAGAGGTAAATGTTGACATTGATATCGGCATTGAATCAGAGGATGAAGATTGGTGTTGTCCTTCCACTACACAGTCCTGCCCAGTGCCAGATGTTTTCAACCAAAGGCCGAACAATCCACCTGAAGCTAACAATTTACCCGAAGTTCCTCTGATGCAAAGTCAGACTTCGATGGTTGCAGATCATCATCCTGTATCGGAATTACCGAGACGATATCCCAGAAGGGAAAGACTAGCCCCAGAACATCTAAGAGACTTTATTAGAGATAAATAGTTTGTTATTTTGTTTTGTCTACCCTGTTGTAGCTCTCTTTTGGGAGGAGATGGTGTAACAAATGACAATTCAAGAGTATCCCCTCTAGGGGGGTACTAAGTGGACAAAATAGGCACCCCCCTCTAGGGACAAATGAGGAAAAATGGAGCAGAATTGTTGTTGTTCTAACAAGGAGTTATCCTAGTGTTTTGTATAAACGTTTGTTTTAAATACATGTATTTGTTGTGCAAAGTGGCAAAATATTACATATGTATGTATGTATGTATGTATGTATGTATGTATGTCTGTCTGTCTGTCTGTCTGTCTGTCTGTCTGTCTGTCTGTATGTATGTATGTATGTATGTATGTATGTATGTATGTATGTATGTATGTATGTATGTATGTATATATGTATGTGTGTATGTATGTATGTATGTGGTCAGAGCATATTGCACTAGAATGGGAAGGTCGTGGGTTCAATTCCTGCCGGAAGGCCTGTGTAGTTGCATTTTTCGCAACTGGTCGTGGTTAGGTCTTAAAATGTATATATCCTACATTCAAATTTTCTTTTACCGTGTATATATATATATATATATATATATATATATATATATATATATATATATATATATATATATATATATATATATATATGTGTGTGTATAGAAGGAAATTTATATATTTCTATAGATTTCTCTATTTTGATATATTTGTATTAGTGTTCCACATTAGTAGACCATTGGTCGGCTAGAAGATTTTGACACTTAAATAAAGTTTATAATAATAATAAGATTTTGGCACTTAAATAAAGTTTATAATAATAATAATAATGATATGTATATAATCATGTAATATGATTGTTCTAAATTTAATCTACTTGGTTTATTGTATAGGATGTGTGAATTCTCCTGCGAAGAAAAGTAGAGTTTGTTTAGAGCACAAGAGTGTTTCAGCTTTGTTTCAGGATGAAAATCCAGATGATGAAAAAGAAACAAGTTTGTCTGCTAAGGATGAGTCAGATTGTCTTCTTATTCAAAAAGTAATGAATGAAAGGACAACTAGACAGGGTGGTTTTGCACAGGTATGTTGTATGTGATGTACATAATTTGAGTTCAGTGAATGTGTAGCTGTTGTGTGTTTGGAAGGAAATGTCAATTGGTGTGGTCATAAGACACATCGCCTGAAAGTTAAAAGTGATTTGAGATATGCATGTAGTTTTGGTTATGCAGGATTTGGTTGTGAGCAACTAAAAATTTGTGGAAAATATTGAATGAATGTTGTGAGAAAGTTTAATTGGTATAGAGGTAAAAGAGAAATGCATGTGTTGTGATATCTAAAATATTATATGTGTTTTGAAAAGTTTCAAGGACATGAAAAGAAATGTTAAGGATGACTGTTATTTGTTTTCAAGGTTCTTTGGTCTGATGGAAGATTGTCCTGGGTGAAGAAGAGTGCATTGCCTAAAGGAGTTAGTTTAGGGAAAGGGGAGGAGTTATTGGAGAGTCATTGTAAATTAGAGTTTGGTAAGAAAGTGGTTGTAATGAAATCAAAAGAAGTTGGTGATGGTATTAAAGGAGGAGGAGATAGTAAATCTATGGAAAAGTAAGTACATGTATATACAGTATTGTGAAAATGTAGTTCATTAGCGTTTTGTTGGTGTGGATGTGGATGGTACAGTAGGTTTGTGAGAGTATGTGTGGTTTTGAATTGTTAATTAGTAAGGTATTGGAGGAAGAAATATGGTTTATAACTTTCTATAATTAATGATGGATTTTCCATTACTTTTCCTATAATATTTACTTATTTAGTTCTGGTTTTGCTGTGGCAAATATGGAAGATGATGTGATGAAGTGTGGAACAGAGAAGGGTAAACAAAAAGCTAAGAATATGAGAACTGCAGGTATTTGAAATTGTTGTATTTTATGATGGTGTTTGTGTGTGTAGAGAAAGGAAATAAATGAAGTTGATATTTTGATATATGTTGCATTATTTAATGTAGATATGTTTTTAGGTTGTTTGGTTATGAATTGGCCATGTGGAGTAGCGATTGATGTAAGAGAGTTATATGGTAGCGAGTCAAAATCACAAGTGTATGGACATCTTCATAATGTTTTGGAGGAACATGATATGGTTGGTGTAGGTGAGTGAAATGTAAGGGGGTTGATAGGATTATGTATTAAAGGATTTGTTATGTCATGGAAGTGTGAGATTAGAGGTAGGAGTGTTAAAGTTGAGAAGGATTGTGAGATGAACATTAAAAAAACATTTCTTTTGATGGTTGTTAGCCATAATTGAAGTTAACAGTTGTGGAGTTATAAGATGGTTGTATTATGCTGTAAAAAATTACGTGAAAAAGTGTATTGTTTGAAAAAGGGAGATGTAGAAAGAAATGAGTGGTATGTGATATTGGGGGTATTGTTGTTTGTTTGTTTTTTTAATTAATTAATTAATTAATTAATTAATTAATTAAATTGGCACAAAATTACATAGAGATATGGTACATACAAAAGGAGTAGAAGATAATTAGTGGGGAGAAAAGGCAAGTAGAAACCACAAGGGTTATCAAATTTTTGGCTTCCTCATGAAAAAATAATAATAAATACATTATTTATAAGTAAATTACAACCCTGGTTAGGTTAGGAGGTAGTGGATATTGGTGTTACATAAAAGTACTACAGTACATTAAATGTCATGATAATAGAAATGAGAAAAATGACATTCATAAGTAAGGAAAAAAAACCCAAAAAACAAAAAAACAAAGAACATAATAATTCATGAGATATGAAGAAAGAAGAAACGACTTAAATTTACATTTGAAATAAACACAGAAATTGAAGTTTTAATATCATTATTTAAGGAATTGATAGTCAATATAATAGTAAATACTTAGTAATGGCAATGTTTGTTTGTTTATTTTGTCATTTGTAGATACTGTGGTATATGATGATGCTTGTCATCTGCTGAAGTATATGCAGAACAAAATTAGATGTGATGTTACAGAGACAAGCAAGAGGATGGCAAAGATGGCAGTTGTGTGTGATAGATTTCATTTTAAAAATCACATTGATCCGTGGTGCAAGAAGAATTGCAATCCTAACAAGTGTATTCAGCTTGAAAATGTAAGTATAAACGTATAAGTAAGAAATGAAGTTTTTGTGATATGTAATGTAGAGAAATATGTAGTAAAATATGTAGTAAAAGAGTTGTATTATGTGGTGTTATGTAACTGTTGTATTTAAAAGTTGTGTATGGAGTGATGGATAGTTATACCTGTTAATTGGGTTGTGACATGTGTATAAATAGTTTTGTATTTTGTAAGATGTTGTGAAACATGTTTCATTGTCCTTTTTAGGTAAATACCGAGATATGTGAGCAGACGTTTGCTTGGATGTCGAAATTCAGCAAGATAACTAAGCATACAAATCGTTGGCGGTTTATGTTTTTCATGTTATATATTTTAAATGGCCATAATGAGAAAGTGGTTTTAAAACTCAGAGGAAAAGGTTTTTTGTAATTGTAGATGAATATAAGTAAAATATTTGTGGTGTTATATAGGAACACGGGGTTTAAGGTGGAGAGCATGGAAAAAAATGTTGTAAACAGGTGTTGTAATATGTGGGAGAAGTTTTTCATTGATTTCAAGGCAATAGTGTTGTGTTAAAAGTGAAAGGGAAACGTCGTTGTTATTTCTGAACGTTCAATTTGATATATGACTGTGGGTGATTGTGGCATGAAAAGTATGTTTGAGTTATTTGGAGGAAGAGTAGAAATGGGTAATTTTTAATTGTTAGCGTTGGTTTATGGTTATTGAGGTAATATATCATACAGGAGGAGGATTGTTTCATGACAATATGCAACCACCGAGACGTTTGTTGGAAAGGAAGAAACTTAGAGGTTTTTGCATATCGTGTGAAAGAGTCCTCCGAGTGTATGATATTGCATGTAAAAGAAATCAGACGTATTTTAAGGAGAAATGAAGGAGAAACTTTGCTTAATTTATGCCGTTTCTTCGTGCGATGTGGAAACCACAGATAGGGTAGTGTTGTCGTTTGTGTTGTGCTCATGAAGTATTAATGACCTTGACATGTATATGTATTGATGGTTTTTGATATGGAAGTGAGGTAGTGAGAGGTTGTGTAATGTTTTATATTTCATTATGAAACGTAATTGAAAAGAGTGTTGTTGTCGTTTATGAATTTTAAGGTGAGTAAACATGTATAATTTGTTGATGCTTCCGTTTGCGGTGAAGCGCTTACCGAATAAGTTGTTGTTTTCGAGATTTGGAACAAACGCTGTCCAACGAGAAGTATACGTTTGAGGGATGAAAGGTTAAGGAATAGGGGGGGGGGTAAGTTTCCGTTGTGATTGCTTCTGTTTCAAGTTTCAGCGTTGCGTACATATTTTGTAACAAGCGACGGCAAAAATGGAATATGTTGAAGTGACAATGTGAAATATTGTCAAGGGAGAGTGGTATTTGTGGTATAGGTGATATTTGAAGCGAGAAATATTGAGAAAGGAAAGAAGCGTATAAAGTTTCAAGGTGGTGCGCATGTAAAGAAAACGCAAATTGAAAATTGAAAGTGGTGAGAGTTTAGGCATGCGTACTTGAAGTTTTTATGAAAAGTGAAGTGGTGCGAGTTGCTACCATTTACTATTTAGTAGTGAAATACTTGTTATCGTCCGATGCATTTTTAATTAAAGACCTTACAGTTGATTTCATATTACTTTACCGCCGTGTGTTGCGAAGTTCGTTGGGAAGTTCCGAAGTTCGTTCGGAAGTTTGGAATTACGTTGCCAAGGTTGAAACATTATCCAATCAGAATGAGTTTTGGTCCAAAGCTCGCAATTTGATTGGATGATTTTCAACCTTGGCAACGTAATTCTGAACTTCCGAACGAACTTCGGAACTTCCCAACGAACATCGCAACACACGGCGGTAAAGTAATGTGAAGTCAACTGTAAGCATGCGACGTTTTATGGGGTTATGAAATAACCAAGGTTAAAACAAAGGAGAGCGTGGCGGTTCGGGTACTGTCAACTGGCGAGGAAGAAAGCGAAGCAATGTATGACGTGTTAAGCGCAGCGGAGTCTGTAGCCCCCCGAGGCAATCATGGCAATGTGTTGACAACAAACGGAATGATCGGAGTTCGTATTTCGATAATCCTTTATTACTCAGTCGCTCATCGCATGCGTATTAAGGACACCCTCAGAGGAAAAATTATCGTTGTGTGGGGTGAAATGTTTGTGTTGTGCGTCTCACAAAGCCGGTTTAAGTTTACAACGAATAGTTTTGAGGGTGAAGGGGTTATAAAATATAACCGAAGGGCCATAAACATTGAGGAGTGAAGACGTGTAATAAACATGAGTATTTACATGAGTTGACTGAGTGCCTACGTTAAGTAAAATGTATGACTGTGTGGTGAAACGTTTAGGAAACATGATAGTTTAATATGGGGCAAAGGTAATGACCGTGTAAATAATCATTGCGATTATTATATGAACTGTGTATGTGTGCATGCCTTTTCGTAGTGTTTGAAGTAATGAAGTGGTTGTCGATTCCGTTGAGAAAAGTGAGAAATACGAAAACGTTCGGAAACGTTACTAGGGAGTTTTATATGATGCCACGACGTCACGCTCAACGACGCCGTCGTCTAAAGAAACGAATTCTGTTTTAGAAGCAAAGAAAATGAATAATTTTAAGCCTCCAGAATAATGTGAACAGCGTCGTCGTTCTTCATACCACGCCACTTAGGACATGTTCACGTCTCCAGGAGAAGGTCAACGGCCAAAGGATGAGAGCTGTTGCTTTAGATTGACTTAAACGCGGACACTACAATAATTTTAGCAATAATGGGGCCGTTTTGGAAGGCTTTAAACCGACTTCAAATGTGAGATATAATAGTCAGTTAACCGTGACGTTTAAATTGTAAAACTAGCTTATCCTGCGTTTTATTCGGCGGCGTCGACCTAGCATCTTAAACAATTAAACTCCCTACTATGTGCGTATACAGTACGTTCACGTTCGGTTTTTTAAGAGGCAAGAGATACATTGCAGGAGAGGTGAGTAAGTTTTCGTGGGGTTTTTCTAAGAACGAGGCAACACACAGTGCAGGATAGGAGAGTAAGTTGACGTGGGATTTTTCCAACAACTAGGCAACAGAGTGGAGGATATGAGGTTAAAGTGACGTCGGGTTTTTGTAAGAACGAGGCAAGGCATACAGTAGAGGAGAATAAAGTGAGTTGACGTGGGGTTTTTGTAAGAACGAGGCAACACATACAGTCGAGGATAGGAGGGTAAATTCACGTCGGGTTTTTGTAAGAACGAGGCAAGACATACAGTGGAGGAGAGTAAAGTAAGTTGACGTGGGGTTTTTGTAAGGAAGACATACAGTGGAGAGAACACATAGAGTGGAGGTGAGGAGAGAAAGTGTCAAGTGTCCAATCGGTACCACCTGTAAGCACCTGTTACCGCCCGTAGCAGCTGCTTCCATCTGCACGACCTGTACCACCTGTAAAGCGTATGGACTAAGTGTGCAATCCGTACCACCTGTAAGCACCTGTTACCGTCCGTAGCAGCTGCTTCCATCTGTGCGATCTGAAAGCACCTGTTACCGTCCGTAGCACAAAGCGTGGAGGTGAGGAGAGTAAGTGCCAAGTGTCCAATCCGTACCACCTGTAAGCACCTGTTACCGTCCGTAGCAGCTGCTTCCATCTGTGCGATCTGAAAGCACCTGTTACCGTCCGTAGCAGCTGCTTCCATCTGTACCACCTGCCCGACCTGTAAAGCCAATGCAAGCATCTGCAAACATGTCTTACCGTCCGTAAGCATCTGCAAACGGATGGTTATATTGGACATGTATGTAATTGACAAGTACCTTTCAATGTTCATAACGAAGAAGGTTAGAAAGGACATTCCTGAAATTCTGAAAATATGACGGCTGAGGTCTGGTAGAACATTTTGTAGGAACATTTTGACCGTTCAGTCATTTCTGCTATCGAATTTACCAGATAAGATGGATGAACAATTATCGAGACACACAAGTCGATTGATGACAAAACCATTATCATAAAGTACGATACTTTATATCGCAGTTTCGGTGTTTTCCAGAAAACGCAGACGACAAGTGAATTAAGAAATATTCCGATTATTGCAAAGATGGCGTTTACGACACAACCGACGCCAGAGTTGATAATATATGATGTTGATGGTATTCGAACCACGTATGTCATATAGCAACTTTCTGTCGAGTTGTCTAAGGATATTCTTTGAGTTGTATTAAAAGACATTGCTCTGATCTTAGGCGATGATATATCACGAAATGAGGAAACAGCAACAACAACGAGTACCTAGCTCTTACTAGATCACTAGTAAGCTTAGTAAGCAAATGTTTCATACTTCCTTATTTCTCTCTTGATAAGCCCCCTGACGTGCAATTAAATCGTCAAGGTAGGTATTTCCGTTTCATGGGGAGCATGAATAATAATTTGGGTCAAGTGCAAATAATCCATTTGGCGTTCCTGTTTACGTTTCGAGTCAAACATCAAATAACATGCCCAAGTAAAGTTAAGTTGAAAGCCTATAATAGCTACTATTATACCTCATTTGTAGAGAATCACACTAAGTATAGTTACACAAAGATTATTAATATTTTTTTTTAAGTTTAATAAATAATTCGGCTATTATAAAATTGAAGCAGCAAGCGGCCACATGACGTAATCATTAATTAATTGCAGTACCCTTTGGGTAATAGAGTTGTCAAAACAAACATGAATCCTTTGAATCTCTGTAGTAATATAATAAGTATGGAACCTATCGTGTTTTGACTGGAACAATAAAATGTTTGTTGCAATATTATTTTGTTTAGTTTAGTTAGTATTATTGTCCAGGCGGACGCGTGTTTGCTACTATAAAGAACGAATGTGAAAGAAAGATCACAAGTCTGGAGAAGTTGCAAGGAATAGTAAACATCATGCAAATGACTTCATTGTTAAACTTGTTTTTTTTTTTCAAAACAGTCCTGTAGTACTGGGCAAACGAGAGTATTTTCTTTATTCCTGGTTAAACTTTGGTTAAAGAGTGACCTGTGCTTGTCTTCCGGTCAGTATAAACATCATGATATCCCATCGATCAATTTCCGTCACAGCTTCCTTGAAACAGGGTTGTCATCAGTTTTCATATCAGTAATATCTTGTTCTCCTCCCATTGGTTTTTGCGCACTTCAACTCGCGAGAGCTGTCTACACTCCCCGTTCATATAAGCCCGGCAATATCAATAAGGGGTTATTTATGGATAATATATGTGGGAATTTTTCCCATATAAAATATGGGAATTTTTAGCCGCATTCATGACGTGATGTTTACGTGTACAGTAGCTCTTTTTTCTCTTTTCAGCCCTTCTAAATAGCCAGCCTCGTTTACATCCCGCATAGGCGAGATCTCGGTTGGCATATAAAAGGGAGAAAGATGCATAGCTCTCCTTTCATGTGAGTCAAAACACTGTTTTACCAATATTTGACTGACTGGCGGGATCTCGACAACGAGGGCCAGTCCTCCAAACCAGGATACATGCACCCGTTTGATTGACGATGCCCCTAGATAGAATAAGATTGTGGGTAAATATCTGCGAGGGCGTCTGATTCTTGGTCTGGCCAAGCCATATATTTACTATTTAGGCTTCGTGCCTTCGAAATACTCAAGGAATATTGGGTAAAATGTATTTGGGCACCATACTGGGCGCTATAGAAACGTGTTTACACCAGTTAATCGTAGCCATGCATGCAGTACTCGTATATATATATATATATATATATATATATATATATATATATATATATATATATATATATATATATATAGCATAGGTTGAAACACGGTTGAAATTAGATACCGGGATAAAATTTTAGTTGTGGCCGTCATGGCATTAGTCCACTATGCTGTAGACTAGTCTAAATAGATGTAGAAAGACTCACTAGGTGTGCTTCCGAATTGAAAGAAATAAGCGAAACAATGAAAGACTGCACGCACGCACGCACGCACGCACGCACGCACGCACGCACGCACGCACGCACGCACGCACGCACGCACGCATGCATGCATGCAGGTCACTGACCTCTATATAACTGGACTGCCGGTCCACGATACTTTTGTATTGCACGAAGTGTCCCCAATTGAACGGCACCATCTTTGATTTTCTGGTTTGCTGATTGGTTAATTTTAGACCTAACAAGATGACGTCCTGTCGGTCATCTGTGATTGGTCAATTTCGCGGCTGACCTAACAAGATGGCGCCTGATGGCGTGTAATCGGGCCATTTTTTCGTGGGGCACCCGCAGTCCAGTTATATGGCATGCCGCTTATCTCTTTCGGCATTACGTCACTCGTGATATTTGCATTTTTTCTCCGTTTTAGAGAAACCTTTCCTTTAAGGTAATTCCTCAGTAATTATTCCAGAAGTGAAAAGTGGCTGAACTGAACTTCCCAGTATATATTAAAGTTCATGGTATATGCTCATAGCAAAGTAACTGTAAAAAATTGGGGGGTCACCGAATGGCCTTGAACACTTCTGGCACACATCTTTAAATACGTTCACACATTCAAAAGATTCTCCAGTTGAAGAACCAGATGTAAATTAATCAATCCGTGGAAAAGAACCAACTTTGGAAGTATCTAAACCAAACCATCATCCGAGCATATCCTATCAGAAGACTCACTGCAGTATCACCAGAATGTTTGCATTTAACTCTCCCTGATAAACTTATTAAATATTATTAAAATATATAAACACATCACTACACAGTAAATTATAACAATTAGTACTAGTCAATCGAAACGTAAATAACCATATACTCTTCGAATTCATATAATAATACTCATTATTATATAGATGGGAATGTTAATTTTACTAAGAAATATGCAGTGACATATTTTCCATATCCTCACTATAGCGAAGATATCGATCACGTGATTAAACATTTTCCCACCTTTTGCATTGAATCTATATAATAAAAAGAAAATTACACGCTGGCTTGAAGATATGAATTTTATCTTCTCGTGGTTAAAACGATATTTTACTCATTCGCTACGCTCATTCGTAAAATATTGTTTTCACTACTCGAAGATAAAATCCATATCTTCGCACCACGGTGTAATATCCTCTATTTATCAGTAGAATTCATGCCACAGAAAACCTTTCATACTTACTCATTATCATAGCTTTACAAATCAAAATATATAGATCAATGTATTTTAAATATCAAACATATTGCTACTTGTTCGCAGCTTCCAGCTCGTCTGCCTCAATACTCCCAAACCGATTTAATACCAACGAAACTCTTTATACCTAAATTATCCCAATAATACACAACTATATCCAACATGTACCCCAAACAGGCCATACCTTAACAGAAGTAATATTGGGCATTTCCTATTACATACCATGTCCTAGGGATTTTTTTTTAGGGATTTTTGGTGAAGGAAAAATCCCTAGAACATACCTTAACCACGCAAACGAAAGGTGAGCCTGGTAACGAATACATACCTCGTTGATGTGAGATTGGTGACAGTAGGTAATCTTCGAGTTAAGCCCGGGACATATAAGCTCCTCATAAAAGAAGGCGCTTAACTCGAAGACAATCAAGATTAGATGGCCGAGTTAAGCCCCGACATTTGAAGGATGTAAACGAATAGCGCAAAATTCAACGGAAACGAAATTATTTGGAATTCTCACCGTTGGTTCGTTGAAAAACAAAAATGATAAGCACCGAAACGTACGATCTATTCTCTTATTAAATTATCCCAAAATGACCTTAAGTTTTACTTCGTATTTCTTTGATGGGTTTTGATATTCATATTATACGTGTAAGATTCCCGCCCGGTTCGTTGGTTGCTGCACGGTGATCGATTGCTTACCTCTTAAGTAATAAAGTAATAAAGTCGTAGACAACAGATACACTGAGCAGCATTCTTGACAATACTCGCCAATATTGTAGGCGTTCTTGCTCAATGCTTACTAACTGTAGTGTTGGAGGATTGCGCGAGGATTGTCATGGAATTTCAGATTTCCAGCCAAGAAAAGCTGTTGTTCATACCGGGAAAATTTTACTCCGTGTCCCGTTTGCCGGGATTTTTTTGTTAGCGGAATACACACAGGCTATCTATATATATGCTCTGATATGAAGTAAGAACGATCTAGGCGTCGCAGTCAAAATCTTGTAACTTTATTCTAACTTATTTATTATATTAGTCTATACTTTATCTATACTCTCGTTTCCATTGAATTTTGCGCTATTTGTTTACATCCATCAAATGTTGGGGCTTAACTCGGCCATCTAATTCGTTGATTGTCTTAGGGCTTAACTCGAAGATTACCTGCCTCCAAATCAACCTCAGTTATGGGTCTACGTGCAAAACTTCAACCATACACACTCGAACTGAAATGGCCGGAAGCACTGGACTCTCAAAATCCCACAAGTTTGGTAAGCAGACACTTAATGGTATATACATTTATAAACTAAATACTAAATACTTTGTGTCATACATAAGCACACAATTATAACACAAGTGTGGTTCCTTTTAATTACCTACAGCTTTAATAAAAAAATTCCAGTAAACCATGATGTTTTCCAATTTGTAGCTATTTTGGCTAACTTTTGATTTTGTCTTGTTATCTCGAAAAATCGTTCATAAGAGCATTTAGTTTACACTGACTGGAAAAACTATTTGATATTTTAGATGCACTTATATATGAACTATTTTGAACAAGTAATAAAAGAAAATTTGACGAAAATAACAACTGACAAACATTTTTGCGATATAAGACCACAGAATAGTCAGACAACCAGAAGTCCGACTCGCGTCGGAACCTTTGAAGTTTATGTCCTCGCGCATGTCGCCTCGCGCGTCCTGATTCCTCGTCATCCTACCCCATCCCACGCAATCCTGGCAAGTTCCCCCGGCAGTTTGGGGGAACAGCCCCATCGATTAGAGATATTTAATAAATTAGCTTAACCTGCCCCTCATTAGAAAAAAAATAGGGGGAGGGGCTATATAGCCTCCCCCTGATCTACCGCCCATGCAGTTTTCAGTGCATGCAGGTTTTGTTACTCAAGAATGAATACTCATGAATTGAATCAGTCTGTATATACATGATTGTATTCAATGAGCTCCATTTCGGCTGTACTCTGCAGTGCTTGTGGGGGCATAATATTTCCCAGGCCAAAACGTTCAAATCGACAAAACTCGAAAAATCTTGATCGAAAGTCTTCGAAATTGACGAAACCTTGTTCAGAAACCTCCTCAATCGTGATATAAGTCGGTTATATACCTCGAACTTGGGATGTATATATCTTATTAGATGTTTTGGTGTGTAGTATCGTTGCACATTTTTACGAGTTGTGCCGTATTATGACGAGCCCGCAGGGCGAGTCAAAATACAAACAACGAGTAAAAATATACAGCGATACTACACACCAAAACATCTAATAAGAGATTTATTATACAATTGCTCTGATCAACAAATTTTTATGGAAAAAAAAACTCTAAAAAGGCCAGAGAAGTACCGTGATTGCACCGGGACAAAACCAGGACAAAATAATAAGCATACATGAAGTACTTCCCGAGTGATAAATTTGATTGGCTAACCCATGGCGGGCGGTCATGCTTTCTGGAGCTCCTTGCTTTTGCTTTTTTTCTTGACCCAGATTTTGTCTGGGATCAAGAAACATGAATTTTATACAAATTTTGATGATCATCCCACTATTGGTTGTAATTCCAGTCAATTGAGAGCGCTTGGGGGCTTCATCCTTTTGCCCTATAGTCCTTCGTGGAAGAACGTACGACGCCATATTAGTTTTGACGTTTCTCGTAAGCGTAAGTTCTTCATCTCAAGAGTGAGTTATTATCCAAACTCAAGTCGAACTTTTCACCAAACCCGAATTATCCTCAGTGGGGATATCCAACTTAATCCTGGTCCCATTACATCAAATTCGTCACGTTCATGGACAGCTACAGACAATCGGTTAAAGTTGAGTTGTACTCTCTTAAACAGCCGCTCTTTGTGTAATAAGCTGACGGAGTTTCAGGGATTTGTCCACGGAAACAGTTTGGATGTTGTTGCTGTCACAGAGACATGGCTTCATGATGGTGTTTTGGATAATGAAATTTTACTATCTGATGCGTATTCCATATTTCGAAAGGATAGAAGCGACAACAGAAGAGGAGGAGGTATTATGCTTGCTGTAAAGTCCGATATTCTCGCCTACAGAAGGCGCGATCTTGAACCACAAAACTCGGAGATATTAGTTTGCGAGATGTTTCCTTCGAATAGCTTCAAAATAACATTTTGTGTGGCCTATAGGCCACCGACTTGTTCCTTATTTATGAATTACTTTGAGTGTTTGCTTAAAAACTTGGAAGAGGTCGATGCTGGAAGAGTGTGTATTGCTGGGGACTTTAATATGCCTAACGTTGACTGGGAGCATCTCACCGTAGTGAACAACATTGCAATTGGAAATGAATTTTGTAATATAATCAATTCTCATTTCCTCACTCAAGTTGTACTAGAGCCTACAAGAATCTCGCAAACTAGTCGGTCTATTTTGGATCTAGTTTTTTATAATCATCCCAATGAAATATCTAACGTTAGTGTGGATGATGAATTCAGTTCAGATCATCTTGTGGTTAGTTTTTCCTTATTAACAAGAGTTCAGCGCCGAAAAAATCAGCGACGAACGGTTTACAATCTAAAAAAGGCTGATCTAGTTGGCTTGAAATTTGCATTGAGTCATCTCTCTTGGGATATAGCATCTGTGGATAATGACATTGATTCCAGCATTGTTTGCTGGTATGATTTGTTTTCTGCATGCATCGATGAGTTTGTCCCAAAGATTGTGATTAAAGATGCTAATAGACCTCCATGGATTGACAAAGATGTTCTGCAGTTGATCAGGAAAAAAAATAGAGTCAGACGCCGTGCCAAGTTAAATGACTCAGCACACCAGTGGGAAAGATTTCGTAAGCTAAGACAGCAGGTCAAAAGAATGGTTAAGTTCAAAAAGCGCAGACATTTATCTGACCTTAGTGATTCCCTTAAGGATAATCCACGTAAATTTTGGACTTATTACAAAGCAATTACTAAAACGAGTAGGATCCCAGGAATAGTTAAGTATGGGTCAGTACAAGCTTGTAAACTTATTGATCAGGCTAATGTGTTTAACGCATTCTTTCATTCAGTTTTTGGGCCGCCTGGTCAGGGTAGTGCAGCCAATCGCTTACCCATGCTTGACTACAATATTGTTAGCGAAATAAGCGTACTACACTTAAGTGTTGATAATGTGTCTAAACAACTTAAATCGCTTGATGTCAATAAGGCATCACTGGGTTTCTCTGCCAAACTCCTAAAAGCATGTGCAGAGGAAATTGCACCATCTTTGACTCGGTTATTTAATATGTCTTTGGAGATCGGGATTTTTCCTGAAAAATGGAAAGATGTAAACCTAGTTCCCATTCATAAGAGTGATTCTAAGACAGTAGTTCCTAACTATAGAGGGATTTCGCTCTTAGATATATTATCTAAAATACTGGAGAGGTTAGTTTACAATGAGTTTTTTGATTTTATATTTCCTTATCTTACGCAATGGCAACACGGTTTTCTGCCAGGTAAATCAACTGTGTCTCAATTATCTCAAGTTGTTCATCAGTTTGCTAAGGCTCTTGAGATGAGACAACAGGTTGATGTCATTTATCTTGATTTTTCTAAGGCCTTTGATCGGGTTCCACACGAAAAGTTGTTGTATAAGCTTGAATGTTTTGGTATTAGAGGTTCATTGTTGTCTTGGTTTAGATCTTACCTAACTGGCAGAAGACACAGGGTTGTTATAAATAATGTAGAGTCTGATTTTCTTCCAGTAACATCTGGGGTACCTCAAGGGTCAATCTTGGGACCGATTCTTTTTTTAATTTTCATTAACGACATGCCAAACGTAATATCTAAGGCAACATCGTTACCCCTATTCGCTGATGACTCTAAGTGTTTTCGATTAGTCCTTGGTCAGGAGGATGGAGATAAGTTACAGAACGATTTGAATGAGTTATTAAAGTGGTCCTCTACATGGGGAATGGAGTTTAATATCTCGAAGTGTAAGGTTTTGAGGGTTGCTCGTATTAAATCTGTATTTGATAGAGATTATTTTCTCGGAGGAACTAAGTTAGAGCGTGTAGATGTGGAGAAAGATCTTGGTGTTTTGGTTACTCATAACCTTAGTTGGAATAGTCATGTAGACCACGTAACTTCTAAAGCTCAAAAAATGCTCAATTTACTTTATCGAACATGTAAAGAAATACCGGACGTCAAAACTAAGAAATTGCTTTATATAACTTGGGTTAGATCCCGTTTGGATTATGCTAGTGTGGTATGGTCTCCATACACTAAGAGAAATATTGTTAAATTAGAACAAATCCAGCGTAGAGCTACTAGATTAATTCTGGGTAAAGATTTGTCTGAACATGAGCGCTTGCAAAAGCTGAATTTATTACCGTTACAATATCGTAGAGAAATAACTGATTTACTTTTTTCTTTAAATGTTTTAAGAACATATGTTCTGTAAACATTTTAAATTTTGTTTCGTTCCGCTCATGTGATAAACCTCTTCGTAACGTTGATTACCTTACACTCAATGTTCCTTTTAGTAGGACAGAGGCTTATAAAAATTCTTATTTTGTTCGTATTTGTTATTTATGGAACAATTTATCTCTGAATATCAGAGAGTCTAATTCTTTATCTATTTTTCGTAAGAATTTATTTTCTTACTATTATAATAAATTTACTGTCAGCTGTTCATTGTAATGTATTATAATTATTAGGTTTTTATAATCGTATACTGTATTGTATATAATTGTATCTTGGGTGACCTATAGTAGGGAATCTTGAATTCTGTTTTAGGTTTACCTCTAATACATTAGATTATTTAAACAATGTAATGTATTGAATAGACCTCCATGGATTGACAAAGATGTTCTGCAGTTGATCAGGAAAAAAAATAGAGTCAGACGCCGTGCCAAGTTAAATGACTCAGCACACCAGTGGGAAAGATTTCGTAAGCTAAGACAGCAGGTCAAAAGAATGGTTAAGTTCAAAAAGCGCAGACATTTATCTGACCTTAGTGATTCCCTTAAGGATAATCCACGTAAATTTTGGACTTATTACAAAGCAATTACTAAAACGAGTAGGATCCCAGGAATAGTTAAGTATGGGTCAGTACAAGCTTGTAAACTTATTGATCAGGCTAATGTGTTTAACGCATTCTTTCATTCAGTTTTTGGGCCGCCTGATCAGGGTAGTGCAGCCAATCGCTTACCCATGCTTGACTACAATATTGTTAGCGAAATAAGCGTACTACACTTAAGTGTTGATAATGTGTCTAAACAACTTAAATCGCTTGATGTCAATAAGGCATCACTGGGTTTCTCTGCCAAACTCCTAAAAGCATGTGCAGAGGAAATTGCACCATCTTTGACTCGGTTATTTAATATGTCTTTGGAGATCGGGATTTTTCCTGAAAAATGGAAAGATGTAAACCTAGTTCCCATTCATAAGAGTGATTCTAAGACAGTAGTTCCTAACTATAGAGGGATTTCGCTCTTAGATATATTATCTAAAATACTGGAGAGGTTAGTTTACAATGAGTTTTTTTATTTTATATTTCCTTATCTTACGCAATGGCAACACGGTTTTCTGCCAGGTAAATCAACTGTGTCTCAATTATCTCAAGTTGTTCATCAGTTTGCTAAGGCTCTTGAGATGAGACAACAGGTTGATGTCATTTATCTTGATTTTTCTAAGGCCTTTGATCGGGTTCCACACGAAAAGTTGTTGTATAAGCTTGAATGTTTTGGTATTAGAGGTTCATTGTTGTCTTGGTTTAGATCTTACCTAACTGGCAGAAGACACAGGGTTGTTATAAATAATGTAGAGTCTGATTTTCTTCCAGTAACATCTGGGGTACCTCAAGGGTCAATCTTGGGACCGATTCTTTTTTTAATTTTCATTAACGACATGCCAAACGTAATATCTAAGGCAACATCGTTACCCCTATTCGCTGATGACTCTAAGTGTTTTCGATTAGTCCTTGGTCAGGAGGATGGAGATAAGTTACAGAACGATTTGAATGAGTTATTAAAGTGGTCCTCTACATGGGGAATGGAGTTTAATATCTCGAAGTGTAAGGTTTTGAGGGTTGCTCGTATTAAATCTGTATTTGATAGAGATTATTTTCTCGGAGGAACTAAGTTAGAGCGTGTAGATGTGGAGAAAGATCTTGGTGTTTTGGTTACTCATAACCTGAGTTGGAATAGTCATGTAGACCACGTAACTTCTAAAGCTCAAAAAATGCTCAATTTACTTTATCGAACATGTAAAGAAATACCGGACGTCAAAACTAAGAAATTGCTTTATATAACTTGGGTTAGATCCCGTTTGGATTATGCTAGTGTGGTATGGTCTCCATACACTAAGAGAAATATTGTTAAATTAGAACAAATCCAGCGTAGAGCTACTAGATTAATTCTGGGTAAAGATTTGTCTGAACATGAGCGCTTGCAAAAGCTGAATTTATTACCGTTACAATATCGTAGAGAAATAACTGATTTACTTTTTTTCTTTAAATGTTTTAAGAACATATGTTCTGTAAACATTTTAAATTTTGTTTCGTTCCGCTCATGTGATAAACCTCTTCGTAACGTTGATTACCTTACACTCAATGTTCCTTTTAGTAGGACAGAGGCTTATAAAAATTCTTATTTTGTTCGTATTTGTTATTTATGGAACAATTTATCTCTGAATATCAGAGAGTCTAATTCTTTATCTATTTTTCGTAAGAATTTATTTTCTTACTATTATAATAAATTTACTGTCAGCTGTTCATTGTAATGTATTATAATTATTAGGTTTTTATAATCGTATACTGTATTGTATATAATTGTATCTTGGGTGACCTATAGTAGGGAATCTTGAATTCTGTTTTAGGTTTACCTCTAATACATTAGATTATTTAAACAATGTAATGTATTGAAATTGATTAAAGTTAAAGTTAAAGTTAAAATCTGTCAAACCGGTTTTTTGCTATCCAAATAACTGACTATCCAAATAACTAACTATCCAAATATCGCTGTATATTTGTACTAATTTTCAGCGTTATTTGGACAGTTTTCAATCAAGTTGTATAATAAAAGTCATATATTGACCCGAGGGACCTTCGAGGGACCCTTATTAAAGGGAATACTGCCGCTTCGAGCGAAGCCAAATTAGAACTGATAGTTAATTGTGATCAACAGGATACCACCTACAATACTCAATAGTCTATAACAGAAATACAGGAATGGGCATGTCCGTTTTTGTTGATTGACGTTTTGTCCAGGAATGTTGTTTATGTCTGCAGCTCAGTTCTACAGATATTCGCTTTGGTACAAGCTGGGTTGTTCTCCTTCTAAAAGATAACTGTGAAAATCCTCATGATTTAAGAAACCCTTTACATATTCTCCATCCTTCCTTTCTTAGTCTTTTGTTTGACCAGAAAAAGATCAGGGAATTCACCGTCGAGTTCATCGCCACAAGTGTCACTGTCCAGATTTTAACTTGTACTACACCATCCAAGGTCTTTACCCTCTCGTTAAACACTGCTAAGACTACTGCGTTTGGTAAATTTAAAACAATACTTGTAAAAACTACCAGCAAGTACATTTTTGCAAGCTGTAAGTCATGAAGAAATGAAACCGTTTTCTTTGAATGTACAGCTTCCAGTTCTCTTTGTGGGTCATGAACCATGAAATCGTCTTGTCCTCCACTTATCGTCCTACTCCTCTGCCTCGAGTCTGGCTTTCGCCGTTTTCGCGCAACATGAAATATAGAAACGTATATAAAGAAGGTCCCAAGAATCACGACCAAAGCTAGTACTGTGACAACACTTTGAATGTTTAGCTTGAAAATGGGAGCAATTCCGGTTACAATACAGACGATCCAAAGAAGAAACGAGGCTACCAAACATTTTTGTTTAGTGACATGATTAAGATGGAAAAACGGATGAGTAATTGACAAGTACCTTTCAATGTTCATAACGAAGAAGGTTAGAAAGGACATTCCTGAAAATATGACGGCTGAGGTCTGGTAGAACATTTTGTAGGAACATTTTGACCGTTCAGTCATTTCTGCTATCGAATTTACCAGATAAGATGGATGAACGATTATCGAGACACACAAGTCGATTGATGACAAAACCATTATCATAAAGTACGATACTTTATATCGCAGTTTCGGTGTTTTCCAGAAAACGCAGACGACAAGTGAATTAAGAAATATTCCGATTATTGCAAAGATGGCGTTTACGACACAACCGACGCCAGAATTGATAATATATGATGTTGATGGTTTTCGAACCACGTATGTCATATAGCAACTTTCTGTGGAGTTGTCAAAGGATATTCTTTGAGTTGTATTAAAAGACATTGCTCTGATCTTAGGCGATGATATATCAGTCTGCTGTAAAGAAATAAAACGAAATGAGGAAACATCAACAACGAGTACCTCTTATTAGATCACCAGTAAGCTTAGTAAGCATATGTTTCATACTTCCTCATTTCTCTCTTGATAAGCCCCTTGACGTGCAATTAAATCGTCAAGGTGGGTCTTTCCGTTTTATGGGGAGCATCAATAATAATAATTTGGGTCAAGTGCAAATAATCCATTTGGCGTTCCTGCTTACGTTTCGAGTCAAACATCAAAAAACATGCCCAAGTAAAGTTCAACTGAAAGCCTAATAACCTATTATACCTCATTTGTTGAATCACACTAACCCTCTGTTCAGACTACGGTGCTCGGGTACGGTGCTTGGGCACGGGACCTTGTTCACATTCATGGTGCCTGGATCTGAAAAGCGTTCACACAGAAAGCTTTCCATGGCTTTTGTAGCTATTTTGTCGCTTTAAGCCTTCGAATTGCAAGGAATATTGAGTAAGAAGCGTGGGCACCACTTTGGGCACTGAAGACGTGTTCACATTGGTGCCCGTACCCGGGCACGGTGCCCGAGTACTACCTTGACGCAGGGTGCCCAGTTTTGATTAGTTTGAGTTGGGCACCGCGAAAAAGTCGTGTTCACACTAGTGCCCGTGCCCGGGCACCGTGATCGGGCACCTAGTCTGAACAGGGGGTAAGTATTGTTACACAAAAATTATTAATATTTTTTTATAAATTTGATAAATAATTCGGCACGAATCCTTTGAATCTCTGTAGTAATATAATACGTATGGCACCTATCGTGTTTTGACTGGAACAATAAAATGTTTATTGCAATATTATTTTAGTTTAGTTTAGTATTTATTGTCCAGGGGGACGCCTGTTTGGTACTATAAAGAACGAATGTGAAAGAAAGATCACATGTCTTGAGAAGTTGCGAAGAATAGTAAACATCATGCAAATGACTTCATTGTTAAACTGGTTTTTTTCCAAAACAGTCCTGTAGTACTGGGCAAACGAGAGTATTTTCTTTATTCCTGGTTAAACTTTAAAGAGTGACCTGTGATCAATTTCCGTCACAGCTTCCTTTGAAACAGGGTTGTCATCAAAACACAAATAATCGACAAAGGACGTAACCGTACCAGAAAAACATTAGAATCTTGGCACACTGCCGCAATTGATGAGCTGATAATAATTCTAAGCAATTACCAAAACAATGCTCGCTTCTCCTACGCAAGTACTTAATACATAGCTGTTATGACGTCATCATATGTATATATATAACGCGCTGTCTTGTCCATAGTCAATCGAGATATGGTCTGGAAACTCGGCAAACTTCAAAGCGCCTATAATGAGCTGTGATTTTATGTTGAACCTTACCTTATACCGTGCACATCCTTTGTTTTAGATTTATTAATATTTAAATACCGCTGTTGAGTGATTGAACTGTAACGTTGCTATTGGACAATTCGTTCATTATACTAAAATACAATGTGTTCAGTGACCGTGCACCCTGCACAAAAATGCATAAAGGCGAACAAAAAGATAGACCAAAGACTTTAGCTGAGTTTCCAGACCATATCTCGATTGACTATGTCTTGTCCCACTTTTATTTCACCCGTCGAAGGCTACAGACTGGTAGTCGAAAGCCCGTAATAAAATCATTTGGTCAGAGAACGTTTCTTTTATTTCATTAGGGTTGTCATCAGTTTTCATATCAGTAATATCTTGTTCTCCTCTCATTGGTTTTTGCGCACTTCAACTCGCGAGAGCTGTCTACACTCCCCGTTCATATAAGTCCGGCAATATCAATAAGGGGTTATTTATGGATAATATATGGGAATTTTTCCCATATAAAATATGGGAAATTTTTTAGCCGCATTCATGACGTGATGTTTATGTGTACAGTAGCTCTTTTGTCTCTTCAGCCCTTCTAAAGAGCCAGCCTCGTTTACATCCCGCCTAGGCGAGATCTCGGTTGGTATAAAAGGGAGAAAGATGCATAGCTCTCCTTTCATGTAAGCCAAAACACTGTTTTACGGCCAATATTTGACTGACTGGCGGGATCTCGACAACGAGGGCCAGTCCTCCCACGGTGTCCTCCAAACCAGGATACATGCACCCGTTTGATTGACGATGCCCCTAGATAGAATAAGATCGTGGATAAATATCTGCGAGGGCGTCTGTTTCTTGGTCTGGCCAAGCCATATATTTAGGCTTCGTGCCTTCGAAGTACTCAAGGAATATTGGGTAAAATGTCTTTGGGTACCATACTGGGCGCTATAGAAACGTGTTCACATGAGTTAATCGTAGCCGTACATGCATATATATATATATATATATATATATATATATATATATATATATATATATATATATATACATATATTTGTGAAATTCATTAATAATTCATGAGTTTTGCAGCCAATCCAATTTCAGAAATTACGTCACATGTATACCCCTGTAAACCCCATACAAACCACTTGTGCTTGTAACTAATTAGCGTCTCATTATGATTATCCCAAAGGGATTTTTACTATTTATTCATTTCACAAGTTGTTTACAACACTCGCGTCCTTGTTGTATTGAATATACAATCACTCGCCTTCGGCTCGTGATTGTATAATTCAATACAACACGGCCGCTCGTGTTGTAAACATTACATATATATATATATATATATATATATATATATATATATATATATATATATATATATATATATATATATATATATATATATATATACATATACTCGATGGGCGACCAGTATACATATTTATTTAAAAATTTTATTAAAATCTGGTCTAAAAAGTTAATACAGAAATTTTCGGCTGCAGAACTGTCAGCCTTCATCAGCATATAAAAATTATATTACAAGGCGAATAGTAAATTTATACCTAATGTAGCTCGTTACTAATGTTCCTATGGGATTTAATTAAAGGCAAATAGTTTGTTGGAAATTCCCTACGCTCATTTACAGCTTTTACGTCTAAGGTGGAATGCCACGATTCCAAAAACATTCTTTGTTCATAATTTATTACACCTCGTTCTAAAATTTTGGCATATTTCGGATGTATGTCATGCCCTGATGCCTCCGCGTGCTGCTTAATGGCAGATTCGTTGTTGGTACGTCGACCTGGATTATGCTCCTTCCCTCTCGAGTCCCACGAGCGCTTACTTTCTCCAACGTATGTGAAGCAACAATCCTTACACTTAACTTTGTATACAATACCCGTCACTTTAAATTCGTCTTTCCTGTCCTTTGGTATTTTAAAAATACTAGAGAGGGGTTGTGATGGTTTAAGTGCGACCTTAATGTTGACCCGTTTCAATGTCCGCTTGATACGTTCCGCTACTCCCTTGACATACGGCAAAACTACAAAGCATTCGACATCCTTCTGCTGTGGTGGAGCTGTTTGACTTTGGAATTTGTTTTGGACCGTCTGGATAAACTTACGGTGATACCCATTTACTCTAAGGTCACTACAAACTTTCTCTATTTCCTGTTGACGAAGTTCCTCATTTGTAGGGATTTCCCCAGCTCTGTGCAATAGCGTGCTAACAACTCCCGCTTTGTGTTGTGACGGATTGTGTGAATCGAAATGCAAATACTTGTTAGTGTGGGTCTCTTTTCGATAGATAGTTACCTCGACGGGATGGTGTGGTACAGCTGAGATATGACAATCTAAAAATGGTATACACTGCTTTCCTTCAATTTCAACGGGGTGTTCCATGGTAAACTGTATATGGTGGTTAATAGAATTTAGGTGGGTATGGAAATCTGCAACATGCTTTCGTTTCAGACACACATTAGAATGGTTTTGACGGGAATGTTGCCAAAGCCTTCGTTTCTATAGACTGCATGACGAGCTCAGCAATGACGGCGCTGACTGGTGAACCCATAGCGCATCCAAAAATCTGGTGGTAGTAGGTGCCCTCGAACACGAAAAAACTGTTTTCGAGTACAAGTCTTAAGAGGTTAATGATATGCTGTTTTTCAAGATCAGTTTGTTGTTTCCAAACGTCATCTTCATTTAGCTTGGTTTCCACCAGCTGTATAGCCAAGGGAATTGGTATATATATAAACAACGAAACGACATCAAAGGGTACGATGATTTCATCTTCTTCAATTACTTGAGTTGAGACAAAATTGGCAAATTCTTTAGAGTTCAACAGAAGGATGTCGAATGCTTTGTAGTTTTGCCGTATGTCAAGGGAGTAGCGGAACGTATCAAGCGGACATTGAAACGGGTCAACATTAAGGTCGCACTTAAACCATCACAACCCCTCTCTAGTATTTTTAAAATACCAAAGGACAGGAAAGACGAATTTAAAGTGACGGGTATTGTATACAAAGTTAAGTGTAAGGATTGTTGCTTCACATACGTTGGAGAAAGTAAGCGCTCGTGGGACTCGAGAGGGAAGGAGCATAATCCAGGTCGACGTACCAACAACGAATCTGCCATTAAGCAGCACGCGGAGGCATCAGGGCATGACATACATCCGAAATATGCCAAAATTTTAGAACGAGGTGTAATAAATTATGAACAAAGAATGTTTTTGGAATCGTGGCATTCCACCTTAGATGTAAAAGCTGTAAATGAGCGTAGGGAATTTCCAACAAACTATTTGCCTTTAATTAAATCCCATAGGAACATTAATTAGTAACGAGCTAGATTAGGTATAAATTTACTATTCGCCTTGTAATATAATTTTTGCGTCTACGTTGCTATAGCAACAGTAGATGTTATGTAGCCGTAAAAACCTATCTGGCTGTGTATTGTCACTTTTATGTAGTGGAAAGGCTGGTTCCTGGTCGAGATAGTGTCGTGCGAGCGGTCCATTTGCGAGCAGGGAGTTTACGTCTGGAACGACCCGTGCAACATCTCTATCCGTTGGAACTGTCTTGTGACCGAACCGTGGTCAAGCCTGCAGTAACGCTGAATGCTGAAGCGTTAGAGTTTATTCCAAAGAGAGCAGCTGCAACAATCGCCAGAGATCGTATTGCTGCAATTGCAGAAGAACAGCGAGAGTGACTTGAAGAATATTGTCGAACTTTATCTTACTTAGTGAACAATTTGTATCGTCAGCAAACATTCTTGCCGACGAATACTCCAGACTGTCTGGTAAATCGTTTATATAGATTAAGAATAGAAGTGGGCCAAGAATGGAACCTTGAGGAATTCCACACCTAACCATCTTTGTGCCGGATAATACACCGTTAACTGAGCACATTTGTGTTCTGTTTGTTAGATAACTTTTTAGAAGATTTAAGGCTGGTAATTCCATGCCATACATTTCAAGTTTCTTAAGTAAAATATCGTGGTTTATAGTATCAAAAGCTTTTTGTAAGTCAAGAAATACTGCGATGTTAATTTTACCTCGATCCATATTAACAAACCATTCATTTGTGCTATCTAAAAGGGCAGATGCTACGGAATGAAACCGTCTAAAGCCAAATTGTCGATCGGATAGCAAATTGTTTGAAACAAAATAATCATATAATTGTTCATATAGTATCTTTTCAAAAACTTTACTAATAACAGGTAGAATGGAGATAGGGCGATAATTATTACTCGGGCTACCTAATAGGGTAGACCGAGTGCGGCGCAGGCTAGGGTTTTTTTGTCTATGTTTCGAAATGGCAAACATTACGTCATCCCGTCAGGCTTTGCGAAACTAAGGCGTGCTAAAATGCTAATATTCAGGAGTTCTTTCTTGGCTTTCCTGATGTACTTGGAGCTGTCGGCCGAAATATACTTAATTCTTCATCAGTAATGTCGCTGGCAAGTATCCTGATCTTATAAACGCTCACAATTGTATTTCACAAGTTCTATCACCTATGAATGCGTAGCGTGTAATTTGATCTGTCTGCGTTCAGTTCAGCGTTGACTTCGTTCTCGCAAACGTCTGATATGTTTGAAAATGCCGTGTAAACTTTACAGTTATAACTTATGAAAGAGATTCACACTTTAGCGGACAGAAGGCCCTGCGGAATCGATGCTTTTATACCAGAACCAAAGCTGGAGCAGAAAAACCTGAGTTTTAATACACACCTTTAGACAGCCTTTACAAGCATAGTCGATCGAGATATGGTCTGGAAACTCGGCAAACTTCAAAGCGCCTATAATGAGCTGTGATTTTATGTTGAACCGTACCTTACACCGTGCACATCCTTTGTATTAGGTTTATTAATATTTAAATAGCACGGTTGAGTGATTGAAGTGAAACGTTGCTATTGGACAATTCGCTCATTATACTAAAATACAATGTGTTCAGTGACCGTGCACCGTGCACAAAACTGCATAAAGGCGAACAAAAAGATAGACCAAAGACTTTAGCTGAGTTTCCAGACCATATTTCGATTGACTATGTTACAAGTCATCTGTTGTCATCTTATTATAATATCTCTCCTGATTCGGCTTTATCTTTCCTAAACTCATTATTGTAGGCTTCGAAAAACAGCAAAGCAGCTGGTGTATAATCGCTGCCTGTAATTTACAAATACGACTGCCCGTTGAAAGCCACATTCCCATTGCTTTGTTTACAATTTACATGCATTTCTCCACGGGGGGGGGGAGGGAGTTACGGGGGGGGGGGGAACTGCAGCTTGTTTGGCAATATAGAAGACCTCGCTCGGTTTGTCAAAAATTTTGCACTGTTTCGCACGGCAGGTTTTCTATATGTGCAAGGGGGCTACGCCAAGGTTGCAGAAATCAGTAGCCCGAGTGAACGCCTAAGCAGGCGTCTTGTTAAATAAGTTTCGTGGACCTTTTTTGTGTAAAGGCATAACTCTTGCTATTTTCCATTCAAACGGAACAGTTTCATTGAAAATTGCTGTGTTAAAAATCTTTGTTAACGGGTCAGCAATTACTGGAGCAGCAATTCGAATTATTTTGGCAGGAATTTTATCAATTCCAGTAGATTTACAGGCATTTAAGGACCGAAGAAATTTATCTACTTTGGCCACAGAAACTGTTTGAAATTTGAAAACACTTGTTGTTTTCGTTAAATAATCCATAAAATTCGTGTCACTGTTTTCAATAGTATTGGCAATATCGGGTCCAACATTAGTAAAATAATTATTAAAGGATTCAGCTAATTCATTTGAGCAAGTGATTTGTCCGCTCAGTGAATTAATACAATTTATTTCGGAGCCGCATTTTTGTTTGCGATTGAGGATTTTATTTACAGTTTTCCAAGCTTGCTTAGGATCATTTTTGACACTTACAAATTGCCTTTTATAATAAGCTGTTCTTGCTTCTCGTAATACTTGAGTTACGCGATTTCTGGACGTTTTATATGCGCTCCAGTAATTTTCCGAGTTATACTTTATAGCAAAGAGTTTGAGACGATCTCGCTCACGCATTTGTAGTTTGACTATATTAGTGGGCCAAGGTACATTAGGCTTATTTTTTATCTTCTTTTCTCTAATTGGGGCATGTTTATCCAAAACTCTGAAAAAAAGTGTTTTCCATGTTTCCCACATCTTGTCAACGCAGAGATTACTATCCGACAAATCTCACTCCTGGTTTCGTAAATCATTTTGGAAATTTTCAGTATTGAAATGTTTGAAATTTCGAATTTTGATTTTCTTATTGCGAATTTGTTTAGGATGAATATCCTAAACAAATTCGCAATAAGAAAAGTTAGAGCCTCTTTCCGACCTACGGCAGTCTTTGGAGGAAAGTGCATGGGATCGACTTAACCAACAAACTCGATCTTCGCCCCAAGTTTGGAACGAGTCGGTCAAGTTTTAAACTTATCAAACCAGTGGCGTATCCCGAGACCCGGGCCCACCCGGGTGTCAGCTATTCACGAACATCGGCATTTTCCAAAACGTATCTCTCCAGGATGATGTACTTACTGTCTTTGCACATTATATGTTTTGTAAATAAACATCGGTCAGTGAAACTTTTACGACTCTACCGTCGATCAACTTTTTTGCAGATCTTAAGGTAAGTTACATATAATATGTTCCTTCGACATAGCATAGATTAATTACGCGCAATTATTACGCGAGAAAATAAAAACACCAACTAAAGGTACCGCAGCTGAAAATACAAAAATAGCGCGCTCAAAATGCAGGAAATGCCCTTTCAGAGATTGAAGAACTCAACAATTTTCCGGCTACTTATAGAGCCTGGGTCCAACATAGTATCTTGGCAACTGCTCACGCATGTTCAAACAGAAATATCGAGTCATGTTGGCAGAGCCCACTCAGTTTCGCCCGAAGCCTGCGTACTCTAGGACAGTCTAGGTCGTAAAGGGGTTTTCAAAAAAGGCCACCACGCCACTGGCACACGCCGTTAATTATTAAAGTGAACTTGCAAGTGACACCTCTAGGTAAACACGAAGCTGATGTGAACGCTGAACATGTGTGGAAATAATGCTTTCTTTCTTTGCTTTCCTGATGTCTGATAAAGTCTTCTCGTCTCGGATGTGTTCTGTGTGTTCACATACATATTTATTGGTCAGTAATGTCGCTGGCAAGTATCTTGATATTAATATCTACGCTTTCGCACACGCCGTTAATAGCTGTGTTGATATTTAATACCCGAAGAGATTCGACATATGAACGCTGTGTCGCTGTGTACATGTGTGGAAATACGTTAAAATAGTTATACAGGCAATCGTGTTTGTTATTTTGACTTTTGTTTGTGAGCAATGTGTTTAATAGACTTTAGATCTTAGCACTGCGCCATATGAGAACCTGCGTATGTACATGATTGCAGCTGTACCTTTTACCCAAAACACCTACATAACCCTTTAAATGCTTACTTTTCACTAAGTCTCCCATCTGTACCATCTGCAACCATCTGTTACCGTCCGCAGCAGATGCTGGTACTGCACCATCTGCACCACCTGTAAACTACACCACCGATTATAAACAGGATATATAAAATATCGTAACAGTATATAACAACGAAACTCGAACAATGATTGACATCAATGCAGTGGTGACGAAAGACGTTTATATATATTGGAATGGCTACTTCGTCATAAAATGATAAGGTGTGCATTGACAGCCCCATCGATTAGAGATATTTAATAAATTAGCTTAACCCAAACCCTCATTAGAAAAAAATAGGGGGAGGGGCTATATAGCCTCCCCCTGCTCTGCCCCATTGCAGTTTTCAGTGCAAGGTTTTGTTACTCGAGAATGAATACTGATTACATGATTGTATTCAATGAGCTCTATTTCGGCTGTACTCTGCAGTGCCTGTGGGGGCATAATCTTTCCCAGGCCAAAACGTTCAAATCCTGAAAAATTTTTTACATGTTTTCTACCCTTCCTTTCTTAGGCTTTTGTTTGACCAAAAGAAGATCAGGGAATTCACCGTTGAGTTCATCGCCACAAGTGTCATGGTCCATACTTTAACTTGTACTACACCGTCCAGTGTTTTTGTCTTCTTGTTGAACGCTGCTAAGACTACTGCGTTTGGTGAATTTAAAACAATGCTTGTCAGAACCACCAGCAAGTACATTTTTGCAAGCTGTAAGTCATGAAGAAATGAAACTGTTTTTCTTGAATGTACAGCTTCTGGTTCACTTTGACTTTGTGGATAATGAACCACGATATCGCCGTCTTGTCCTCTATGACCATGAATCCTGTGCTTCGAGCTTCGCCGTTTCCGTGCAACGTGGAATATCGAAACGTATATAAAGAAGGTCCCAATAATCACGATCAAAGCGACTATCGTGATAACACGATGAATGTTTAGTTTGAAAATGGGAGCAATTGCAGTTACAATACAGACTATCCAAAGAAGAGACGAAGCTACCAAACATTTCTGTTTAGTAACATGGACAAGATGGAAGAACGGATGAGTAATGGACAAGTACCTCTCAACGTTCATAATGAAGAACGTCAGAAAGGACATTCCTGAAAATATGATGGCTGATGAATAGTAGAACATTCTGTAGAAACATTTTGGTGTTCCGGTCATTTCTGTTATCGAATTCAACAGCTGAGATGGATGGACGATTATCGAGACACACAGGTCGATTGATGACAAAACCATTATCATAAAGTAGGATATTTTATGTCGCAATTTCGGTGTTTTCCAGAACACATACACGACGAGTGCATTCAGAAATGTTCCCATAATTGCAAGGATGGCGTTCACGACGCAACCGATTACACTGTTGATGATGTAAGACGTGGAAGGTATGAGAACCATTTACCACGTATGTCGTGAAGCAAGTTTTAATTACTGAGGAGCTATCTGTAGTCGTAGACACGTTTTGGGTTGTATTAAAAGACATTCTCTTGCTCGGATCCACTGACAGAAATGAAAATGGAAGCTGGAAATGTAAATGTCCCCCAATGAATGTTTCAAGAGTAAACACTTTCGTGTTTTAGTACATCCTCGTTCCCAGGCTGGTAAAAAACGAACAGCAGCAAATAATATTCTACTTGGGTTCGCTTTTTGAAAATTTGCCTATGTAACCAACCCCTATATTCAAGGTGGCTACATGTGTGATTATATAATAATGTCACCAAAATTAAGCTCGGTTTCTGGGGTTAGCGCTGACCCACTGACACCGGAAAAGATCGAGCTACTTAAATATTAACTAGGTTGCATATGCAAATTTTCAAAAAGCGAGCCCAAAACATTATTCAATTGATCAATTCTGCGACACATGACTGTCCCATCGCGTGATTGCCCATGTACAAAACAGTGTGACTTCTTAAATTGTAAAACCAATACACGACCTCAGTAATGAGTTTCAACTCAACACAATGATGATTAACAAAAGTCTAACACTTCGGTGTTTCAAATATCGATCGTCATCGCAGCTGCATCGTCATCCTCGTTCCGAAGAATCAGATCTTCGGTGAAGTTGAGTCGGAATTAGCCCTTTTACCAGGGCCCAATTGTGCCGCTTGATTGAATTCATACTTCGTAATTAATTAAATAGAAAGTGAAAGCGAAACCATAATCTATCTTCTCGAAAATATATCCGGCGTAAACAAGATAAATGCGTCAGTCTTATGCGTCATGCAGACGTCAAGAGTGTCAAGAGATTTTCTAGGTAAATACATGTATTTGTTGTAATGTTAAAGGTTTAAATACAGTCTTTGTTGCGCGTTTGCGGCATTTGTTTGTTTTGAGACTCCCAAAAAGAATGTTTGGAGTGCAGCCAGTATATTTCGTATTGAACTGATTGAACTCTGGCCTCGACTCTGGCACGGGTGGCAAATCCATATAAACAAAAGAATAACCATTCATTATTTGGTCCACTAGCCACGCAACATGCGACTTTGATGTCACCAGCAAGAGCCCAATATTACCGAGTATTTATATTACTGACGGGTAACGAGTTTATCTTTTGGCTCGGTCACAAAGGATTCGTTGGCGGTTCCCTTCTCCGCGTGCGGGGCCAGAAAGGGGCAAAAAGGGACACTCTGTCAGCAGGGTACTGAACAACTACTCCATATTTAAATCAAGAAAAAAATATTAAACGAACGATTTTGCTGGTTATGAATATATATATATATATATATATATATATATATATATATAGTATATAGTATATAGTATATAGTATATAGTATATAGTATATAGTATATAGTATATAGTATATAGTATATAGTATATAGTATATAGTATATAGTATATAGTATATAGTATATAGTATATAGTATATAGTATATAGTATATAGTATATAGTATATAGTATATAGTATATAGTATATAGTATATAGTATATAGTATATAGTATATAGTATATAGTATATAGTATATAGTATATAGTATATAGTATATAGTATATAGTATATAGTATATAGTATATAGTATATAGTATATAGTATATAGTATATAGTATATAGTATATAGTATATAGTATATAGTATATAGTATATAGTATATAGTATATAGTATATAGTATATAGTATATAGTATATAGTATATAGTATATAGTATATAGTATATAGTATATAGTATATAGTATATAGTATATAGTATATAGTATATAGTATATAGTATATAGTATATAGTATATAGTATATAGTATATAGTATATAGTATATAGTATATAGTATATAGTATATAGTATATAGTATATAGTATATAGTATATAGTATATAGTATATAGTATATAGTATATAGTATATAGTATATAGTATATAGTATATAGTATATAGTATATAGTATATAGTATATAGTATATAGTATATAGTATATAGTATATAGTATATAGTATATAGTATATAGTATATAGTATATAGTATATAGTATATAGTATATAGTATATAGTATATAGTATATAGTATATAGTATATAGTATATAGTATATAGTATATAGTATATAGTATATAGTATATAGTATATAGTATATAGTATATAGTATATAGTATATAGTATATAGTATATAGTATATAGTATATAGTATATAGTATATAGTATATAGTATATAGTATATATATAGTATATAGTATATAGTATATAGTATATAGTATATAGTATATAGTATATAGTATATAGTATATAGTATATAGTATATAGTATATAGTATATAGTATATAGTATATAGTATATAGTATATAGTATATAGTATATAGTATATAGTATATAGTATATAGTATATAGTATATAGTATATAGTATATAGTATATAGTATATAGTATATAGTATATAGTATATAGTATATAGTATATAGTATATAGTATATAGTATATAGTATATAGTATATAGTATATAGTATATAGTATATAGTATATAGTATATAGTATATAGTATATAGTATATAGTATATAGTATATAGTATATAGTATATAGTATATAGTATATAGTATATAGTATATAGTATATAGTATATAGTATATAGTATATAGTATATAGTATATAGTATATAGTATATAGTATATAGTATATAGTATGTATATAGTATATAGTATATATATATATATATAGTATATGTGTATTAGTATATAGTATTAATATATAATATGTATATAGTATTATATATAATTATAGTATATATATATATATAATAATATAGTATATAGTATAGTATTATATAGTATTAGTATATAGTATATAATATATATAGTATATATTATATAATTATATATATATATATATATATATATATATAATATATTATATATTATATAATATATAGTATATAGTATATAGTATATAGTATATAGTATATAGTATATAGTATATAGTATATAGTATATAGTATATAGTATATAGTATATAGTATATAGTATATAGTATATAGTATATAGTATATAGTATATAGTATATAGTATATAGTATATAGTATATAGTATATAGTATAAGTAGGCTTAAAAAATATTGAGTGTAAAAAATATTCAAAATATTGAGTGTTGCAACTGTTCAGTTTCATGTCGGGCGATCTTCAGCTGCAGTGTGAAACTGACAGTTGCAACACTCAACATTTTGAGGTAAGCCTACTTATACTATATTCGCTCTACCTTTATGGTATTGAGCACTTTCCGACATTCCATGAACAAAATCACACATGCTCGTTTGTGTATATATATATATATATATATATATATATATATATATATATATATATATATATATTATATAGCCTGATTCCTTCCTTGACTGACCTCGCCAAGGCTAAACTGTCATTGCATGTTCCAAGGATTTAGGGTGAAGGAAAATTCGAGTGTGGAATATATACATTTTAAGACCAAACCGGGAGCAGTTGCGAAAAATGCAACTACACAGGCCCTCCGGCAGGAATTGAACCCATGACCTTGCGATTCTAGTGCAATGCTCTGACCACTGAGCCACGGAGGCCGTTGCCGAGAGCTTGATCGCGAGTTCTGTATATATAATAAGGTGGTAATGCCAGGAGAGAATTCGGTATATTATAAATGATATTGGGCATTTCACTCGATTACATAGCATGTTCCAAGGATTTAGGGTGAAGGAAAATTCGAGTGTAGAATACCAGACTGGAAAGTTTGCAAATTTCGCGGCGGAGATCAAATTTTGGCCGCCATTTTCGCGGGCAGATCGTGGAATTTGCGCGGGCAGATCGTGGAATTTGCGCGGGCATGTCGCGAAACTTGCCCCAATTGCGCGGCCGCGCGGATTTTTTCTCGTAATTTCGCGGTCGCGACCGATTTTCCTCATGATTTTCGCGGCCGCGGCCAATTTTCTTCACGATTTCGCGGCCGCATAAATTAGGTCTGAAAATCTCGCGACGGATATATCCGTCGCGAGGTACAAACTTTCCAGTCTGGGTGGAATATATACATTTTAAGACCAAACCGGGAGCAGTTGCGAAAAATGCAACTACACAGGCCCTCCAGCAGGAATTGAACCCACGACCTTGCGATTCTAGTGCAATGCTCTGACCACTGAGCCACGGAGGCCGTTGCCGAGAGCTTGATCGCGATGCATCTAAATATTTGAAAGGAAATTTTCAAACGTTCCTAGGCAGAGAGGGGCAATTTGCCTACATTTGATCATAATTCTCTACCCCAGTGTCGCGCTTTTGAACACTTCATTTTAAAAAATTCAAATCCCCCACCTTTTGCTCGGCTTAACACTGATTTGTGCATTTACATAAATACGGTCATTAAATTAATACCTTCATCTCCGGCGCACAACGCTATCTACTCCACAGCGCTTCAGATATTTTCTGATACAATTTCCATTCCTCTTCATGGAAATACTGTTCAGCCATACAAATCCAGGAGATATCAGCCATTGTCAACAAGATTGCCAATTACACAGAACATATAAATTATTTAGCTGGTTTAATATGCGACGTGTTTCTCTGCCTTCTCCAACGATAAATATACATGGGACAGCAAGATCCCGTTAATTTCACGCGAGTGTTTTCAAAATTCTACAAAATTGCCGACGATCGAAGACAGTACTTCATCTTGTCTAAATCAAACGAAACTATGATCAGTGAGTATGATCTGATGATCAAGTAAATTAAAAAACCGAAACTGTTTGCTCTGGAAAAATAAAAAAAAAATCCCAAGGTTAAATCCATGAGAAAAAAATCCCAAAAAAATCCCAACTCCTTCAAAAAATCCCAAGATCTTGGGATAAAATCCCAAGGTTGGCAACACTGTTTGAATCAATAAACTTTCAATTTTGTAGATTTGCATAAATTGTACGTGACGTACGGGAAGCTGAAAAATTAGCCAATCAGGACAGCCTTATTTCTTCAATCAGATTGTTTTATTTGTATAGATCACTTATGACGTAATTAAACCTGAATTGAAAATTTTACCACCTTTTCAATAGACCTGCCGGTTCGACGATTCAAAAATATCAAACATTTCTTATTAAAATAATAAAATTTGATATATATAAAACAAATAGATGACATTTTCCGTGCGTGTGTACTGTAATAACGCACAGAAGACGTCACAGCGTGTAAAGAACAACAGTCACGCCACTCGACTGCGTCTCGTGTCGTACCTTTTTGTTCTTTACACGCTGTGATCATGACGTCGTCTATGCGTTATTACAGTACACACGCACGGAAAAATGTCATCTATTTGCGTTATATTAAATCGATTTGACTCGATTTGAGTTCTTGTTATATGCATATATTATGCGTGACGCGCAAACTGAACCATTAGCCAATCAGAATAGCCGTCTTTCTTTTTGTTAACCAATCAGCTTTCTTTATTTGTATAGATCATTTATGACGTAATTAAACATGATTTTTATCTGTTGTCGAATTTTTTTGCCCCGTAATTTCTCTCTCTTCAAAAGCCCTGGCCACTTGACGATTTAAGAATCTTAAACTTCGTATAATTTAAGATTTGATATGTATAAAACAAATAGATTATATATTACATTTTCCCGTGCGTGTGTACTGTAATAGATTACGGAAGACGTCACAGCGTGTAAAGAACAATAGTCACGCAACTCGACCACAGAATAGTAATACAACCAGAAGTCCAACTCGAGTGAAAACTTGTCCGCATTTCTTCAATGCGCAGGCGCGATATTTTACGCCATCCGACGCCATCCTACGCGATCCTACGCAATGCCCTACGCACGCAATCCTGGCAAGTTAACCTTCTTTTCAAGGTCCAAACTGCCGGGGGAACTTGCCACGATTGCGTAGGATGGCGAGGAATCAAGATGTGCGAGGCGACATGCGCGAGGACTAAACTTCAAAGGTTCCGACACGAGTTGAACTTCTGGTTGTACATGTATTATTATTGTGTGACTCGACTTCGTCTCGTGTCGTACTTTTTTGTTCTTTACACGCTGTGAGGTCATTTGTGATCTATTACAGTACACACGCAAGGAAAAATGTCATCTATTCATTAAATATCTCACAAGAGAACAAATGAACACATCATTTGCTATTCAGGTTTAAGAAACCTTAAAGGGTGTGCGTCAGAAGGGTAATATCATTATCAGCAGCAGCGGCGGCGGCGGCAGCAGCTTCAGCAGCAGCAGCATCATCATCATCATTACTTTTACTCGTAATAAATTCTTAGAATCCAGAGAGTGTCTACTACTAGTCTCCAAAAATCGGCGCATCAGAGACTTGAATGCATTTTCTATTGTAGTTGCATAGATGATACTATGGATGTTTGTTTTTCATATTCTTTCCAAATCTCATGTCATTTTTTTTTTGACATCGGTTCTGAACAGTAGCTGTTTACTTTTTGTAATGATGGCGAGTTTTCAAGGCGAGTTACATGTGCTATACATTTTAAATGATGAGATATGCAGAAATCTGAGATAGACGTGCAGTGGGTCTTTTAATAATGCGCCTTAGGTCTTCATTGGAGGGAACACAACTCCAGTCTAGATTTCGCAATTCCTTTGACAAGAGATTCATTGTGGATCTGCATTTTTTGGTTGGCCAGTGCATTAATTAATGCATTCTTTCGTTTGTAACCAATTCTTGACCATTTTTCTAAAAATACTGATGGATTAGATTTTTATCAGTTTCTTTGCTGATAACCGAACACAAGCCTCACTCTGGCGCGAAAAACTTCACTCTGGTGTATAATTTGACACAGTAGTCAGTTAGGGTACATTTTAATTCTGTCCAGAGGGGCGCAACTAGAAAATTTCGAGGGCAGGGCTTGAACGCAAAAAAAGGACAAAGTCGTTCAGTATTCTAAATAATTTGTGACTAGAAGTCAGTGGCGTGGGAAGCAGAGATTCTAGAGGGGCCCGAGGGCATGTCCACCGGAAAATTTTGAATTTTGGTCACTGAAACGGCATTTCCTGCATTTTGAGGACGCTTTTCTCGTATTTTCGGTTGCGGAAATTTTTATTTTGGTCTCGCATTATTTAAAATGTATCAGAATTATATTCAGCCGAGCTGACTCCCGGGCCCACTGCTAGAAGCCTCTGAGTCTCGCCAGATTTGCGGAGAATTGTATTGCGTACTACAACAGACGGTTAATTATCTGTTTATCCAATGTCTAACCTAGTATTAGAGGTCTCACAAAAAGGGCAGGGTTGCAACACCCCCTCCCCCCCCCCCCCCCCCCTTCCCCCCCAGTTGCGTGCCTGAAGGGCGGCTGTTCATATGAGAGGCGAGCCAGCCCGGTAAGCGGGATAGCCCGGTAAGCAAGATCTCACTGTGTAGTTATTTTCCTGTTAAAAATTCCTCTGCGTTTATATGACCAAGCGGGCTAGCCCGGTTAGCGAGATCTCACTTGAAAGACTGAGGCGAGATCTCTGTAAGCGGGATGAAAATTTCCCATGTAAACCTAACCGTGATGACCCGCTTACCGGGATGATGTTTCAAAGGGATACGACGCCATCAGGTGGGATGAAATCATCCCGCCTACCGGGCTATCCCGGTGCATTAAGAATGTGTCTGAATTTTCTGTTGTTTGTTATTTTATGTCCGAGGTATGTAAATTCGCTCATAAAAAATAAATATTTTGAGTTTTATAAAGTAATCCTGGCACTGCATGTCTGTTTTCATTATTAATATCAGTGTAGTAAAATTGACTTCTCTGAATATTTCACTACACAGACATGCAATACAATTATCAGCAAGTCCGTATTTAGCTGGTGGGATGCCTGAGGAAACATTTAGAAATTTCGGCCGTAATTCAGAAAATTTTGAAATTTAGAGTCTCGGAAATGCCATTTGCTGCATTCTGAGATGCGATTTTTAACATTCTGAGGGGTGATTTTTAAATTCTTGTAGGGTTTTTGTAATACCCCTCAGATTGTAGCCATAGTTTATATTTTTTTAGCACCTCGGTTTGGGCACCCAAACCGGTGCACCGGCGTCTCAAACCCCCTCGATACGGCCCTGCGAACAACTGCATTGAGCTAAAATAAACTTATTGTAACTACAGGGCCTATTTAATAAAAGCTCTGAAGAATTGCTTATTTACCCGTATCATTGGTAGATAAAAGCTAAACTAAAATGCTCAAAAAAAAAAGGTCTTGCCGAAGCAAAAATAGTGGGGGGAAATTTCACACATAGTTGCGTCCTGGGAAAAAAATATTCTTCAGCAATATACCATGGCAACCATTTGATAAAATAAAAGTGTCACACAGTTTCTGTCAAAGTGCGTAGATATAGATGGTAGCAATAACAAATTCCATTGAGATGAGTTTGGGAATTTTTATTGTTTTAGTATTCTACCACCTTAATATTGTAGTATACAACCAACAATTTGGATGATATCTCTTGTGACAATGAGCTCAACTTTGAATTGTCTGATTTTTTTTGGTCAAACAAAGTGCTGAGAGAAGATTTGGAATTATATAGTACAACCAGACCCAGTGCTAAAAAGCAGTGCCCTGTGGCGTTCAAAATATCGCGTTAAAAATGTTGCGTCAAAAATATACTATTGATTCCTAACCAACGAACGAACGAATGAACGAACGAACTCACACACAGAATATACTAAGCGGTTTGAAAGTTAGCCGCGCCCGCAAGTCAACTTCCAGGGCACCGCAATATAGAAACTGTAGGGAGCCACCTTAATGAAAACCTAAATTTCGTGAGGTAATGTCACACCCCGAAAATTACTGTGTAAATCAAGGGTTTTTTAAATTTTTTTGCGACGCAAGTTGCACAGGGAAAAGCCACTTTAACAGAATCTTTATTAAATACATTGTTTATAAATAATTTTCTGTCTCGTGTATACAATTGAACATGCAGCTGTCCCGTGGGTTCCTTATATTAATATAAACAAAAATGTTATCCAATAGGAAAGATATAACTGTTATATAACGACAAATATTAATGACTTGTTCCATTCAATCAATAGTGAATTGAAGTTTAATTAAAGTCAAAGATAATTTGCTCGTGTAGATAAAACAATTTCAAAATAATTGAAAAAGTACACACTTTCATCTGTTTTGTTTGCTGATGTAATAGCCCGCAGTCAACGGTACTTATTCCGTTTGATTATGATTTGCAACAGCACAACAGAGAAATCTCTTGAAGATTGCTACATAACATACCTACATGTTCGTTCACCATCAACCTCGTATATATCATGCATCAACAGCTAGTGTAGTGGGTTTTGTCGTAAACGTTATCTTCACCATCTTCGGAAGCTTTCTTAATTTTCTTGTCATTTGGATATTTTGGAACACGTCGAAACTGCGCAAAAAAGTGTGCTATTTTATGACAATGGTCTGGTCATAAGTTGACTTATGTGTTTTAGTGGCTTCCATCCATTGCATTTGCTAAACTCAACAGCAAAGGTAACCGAGAATTAAGAAAATGTTTTTATAAAATGGTTTACAGTCATTACTTATAGTCTTGTCAGGAATGTCAGCTATGAATTTTCAGTTGTCATGAACATTGAGCGGTATTTTATCCAATCTTCGATTGTTCCCATTTTTGGATTCGAAATTAATCTTTTTATTTATTACATCTGTCAATAGTTTCTTTTATCATATGTTTCGAGACGCTTTTTTATGCCATCTTACAAATTAATTAAGACGAATTCGAAACCCAAGAATTAAAACTTATGGATAAGAAGCAGAGTCGGACTGGCTCCGTTTTAGGGGCGGTGTCATTAGGGAGCTAGGGGCGCCGTCAGGGTTTCTTTCAGAATATTTAACAATGGGGTAAAACAGGCAATACTAACTACGTGTGGGGCAAGGAGCGCCTAAGGCGCGACCAGTTTTTAGGGGGTACGGGGGGATGCTACCCCGGAACATTTTGAATTTTAGAGTCTTCGAAATAGCATTTCCTGCATTTTGAGGGGGGTTTGAAAGAGTTTTGAGGGATATAAAATACCAAACAAAATATTCAAATATACTCATTTTATATAGGAATACACCATAACATGCAAGGCATACATCATGAGGACATGTTGTACCATTGTACCACTCACATTGTGTGTACCATTAATTAGGTGGTACTATTTCATGTCAGGCTGTCAGCTGTGTGAAGCGTACTAAAATATTATTTAATCGTAATATAAACGACTATAAATCCAAAATCGGGTTTTTAAATAGGAATTGCACTACATATCAAATATAATATACGACGGGAAAGGGACGCAGTAACGGCATCCTAAGGGGGCGCATGCGCCATTGGCACAAAAGCACATAAGGCCAGTCCGACTCTGATAAGAAGAAGTCATGGAACGATAGCGTCAAATGAGCAGGGACCAAGGCAACAAAAAGTCATAAACAATAGTGTGGCTAATTTGCACGATTTACGAATGTACTTGCTTGTAGTTTTGTAGCTTCTTTTGGCGGAACGCAATGGTTTTAACAATTAATATCGAGAGGAAAACTAAAGACTAAATGATAAATATTGTGGTACATGCAAAAACCAGAATGATATATCTCTTGTGACAATGAGCTCATTAACTTATCTGATTTTCTTTTGGGCAAATAAAGTTCTAAGAAGAAATGGCTGGAAAGCAGTGAAACAATGTTTTAGGTCGGCATAAAATTTTATCTGTTTTACCAAGCCTACCAACAAAATATATACAATAATATACTATTGATTCCTAACGAACGAACGAACGAACACACAAAATATAAAGCATTTGAAAGTTAGCTGCGCCCGCAAGCCAACTTTCAGGGCACCGCAATTGTAGTTGACAAGCAATAACTAACCTTCTGTTTAACGCCGGCATTTTGATTTTTGATGTTTTAGGCGGGAAATGTGAAGCGTCATCATGGTGTTATTGACAAAACAATCTAAACAACCTGGCTTGCATTTATTTCGCCCTAAAATATTTCTCGAAGCAATTTCCTTAGGAGTGTCAAGTGTAAAACCAGAATGAAAAAATTCCACCGATAAATACTCAAAAAATTTTCAGTAAAAAAGAGATGAAAAAATATCAAAAGATATCCTAATTTTAAGGTTCAATGTTGTATCTTCCAGAAGAAATCCTGACAACAAAACTATATTTGCGCAAATGATGAAAAGTTTTCTAGAGAACATACACTAGATGCCAGACTACCCTAAGTACATTAATTAGTCCAGCTGAACAGTTTGGAATTATATAGAAACAGTAGGGAGCCACCTTAATGAATATATCTAAAAATTTATATAGTTGCGTGAGGTGTGACGCATATTTATAACCAGTCAAAAACTTCGTAGTTGTGGACAAATTCAAGTTCACATGATTAAAATTATAGCGCGAATATAACACACGTCAAAACTTGGACTAAATAGTTAGTCCGTGTAAGAAAACACACCATTGACTTACTATTTTAACGTTTTATGAATAATATTATTCAAATATAATTTTTGTCTCGCACGAAACTATTAATTAACCGTTAATTTAATACATGATATACTGTGCCTTTAAAGCTTTTTTTGGCGACGCAAGTTGCACAGGGAAAAGCTACGATTAACAGAGTTTAATTAAATACTTTGTTTACAAATAATTTGCTGTCTCATACTCTCATGTATATAATGCATGATTAAACACGAAGTTGTCCCGCGGGTTCCTTATATTAATATAAACAAAAATAATGTTATCCAATAAAAAGTGGATAACTGTTAATTGTGTGACGACAAGTGGAAATGACTTGCTCCATCCAATCAATAGTGAATTACAGTTTAATTAAAATCAAAGATAATTTGGTCGAGTCGACAAAGCAATCTCAAAATCGATGAGAAAAGTACACACTTTCATCTGCTCTGTTGCTGATTTATATCCTCCAGTCAACATGCAGTACTGATTCCGTTTGATTATGAGTGGCAACAGCACAACAGAGAAATCCCTTGAAGAATGCTACATGACATACGTGGTTTGTTCGCCATCAACGTCGTATATCATCAACAGTGTGGTTGGTTGTGTCGTGAACGCTATCTTTGCCATCCTTGGGAGCTTTCTTAATTTTCTTGTCATTTGGGTATTTTGGAAAACGCGGAAACTGCGCGAAAAAGTATGCTATTTTATGATAATGGTTTTATCATCAATCGATTTATGTGTTGCAATAATCGTCCATCCAATGCATTTGCTAAACTCGATAGCTGAACTAACAGAGTCATCAAAATGTTTGTATAAAATGCTTTATCAGACACTGGCTATAGTGCTGTCGGGAATGTCTACTATGACTTTCTTCGTCATGAATATTGAGCGGTATCTGTCAATAGTCTTTCCAGTCTTTCATCGCAATAACATAACCAAGAAAAAGTGTTTAACGTTTTCTAGCCTATTGTGGTTCATCTGCATTACAACTGCAATTGCCCCCATTGTTGGATTCGCGATTGATATTATTGTCGCATTGCTTTCTCTCATCATATGTTTCGGGACGTTTTTCATGCACTTTTCGATATTTTACGTTGCTAGAAAGCGGATTCAAAGCACAGACATCCCGAAAACTCACAGAAAACAAGAAGAAGGGACAGCGCCAAAAGATCAGGAGCCAGGGGGTAAAAAGGTCGTTACGCGAAAAGACAGTCCTGTGTCATATTTACAGGATTTACGATTAGCCAGAGCGTGTTTACTTGTGGTTTTTTCCAGCCTTGTCTGTCATTTACCAAACGCAATAGTTTTAGCAATATGGAAAGAAAAACTAAACACTATAAATATTGTGGTACAACTAAAAATCTGGACGGCATCCTTTGTGGTTATGAGCTCAACTTTGAATTGTCTGATTTTCTTTTGGTCAAACAAAGTGCTAAGAGAAAATGGTTGGAAAGCAGCAAAACAATGTTTTAAGTCAGCCGCTGATAACCAAACTGGTGCAGGAGCAGGAGAAAGGGAGAAGCACCAGCAAGACAATGATGATCCTTGTCAACTCACATCAGGGTGAAATTTAATTATTATCAATTGCTCAATTCTTAATAAGAATATCTCTATGAAACTAAATAATAGAAAAGCTGTCTTTAATATCATGTCATCTATAGTAATAATGTTGGTCTCAGTACGTGTAACATTAATTTCCGCACAGTTTTCCTATGACCTGCGAGCAGGCTGGGAAGCAGCGTCTGCATGCAGGCTAGCTGTTGACACAAGAGGAGGTATTGCGAGAAAGAGCCTGCACGTATGCAATAGAACTTTGAATATCTGCGTCGATGCAAGATTTCCATTGCTCGGCTTGCCTTTGACACTTTCTGAAATCTAAAGAAGCAATGCAAAAGATCGAATGTTAACGTTGGAAAAAATTTGAAACTGCAGCCAACTCAAAATTGAATTGAGGTCGGGTAGACTCTCTCTCCTCTTCCCCAACATTTAAAAAGCCAGCTTGACATGCAACTCACTTTTTTAATAGCTTTAATTCCTTGCTCATCATGTGTACTGCTCGACAATATATTTTTCTTGACGGGAAAAACACAGTTTCATATGTTCATATAATATATATAATCAGGGGCGGATACAGAGGGGGGTGACTGGGTGACTAGTCACCCCCCTTCCCTGTCCCAACCACTACAGGATTATACAGCGATACACTACTCGTGTGTAAAACGTGCATAAATTATATTGTATAACAATGCTTATTGATACAGGCCGTAGCTATGGCCTCTCTCGTTTGCAATAAGATTGGACATCTTGATACGCTAATATCTTGCAAATTTGAAACCCCAATTCTAACAAGTAAGAATCACAATTATATAGACGTCTTGTATACAATCTCAATCTGAAATCTGAATATGTGTTATTTTCTGCGGCAGTGTGTGTGAAATATAGTAATTTCGGAACATAAACTTATAAAACATATCCCCATGAGTCCACGACAATTAATGACGACATGTCCTCCTTATGGTGTATTCATATATTTGGGTATTTTGTTTGGTAATTTATATCCTTCAAATTAAACTCTTTCAAATCCCCCTCAAAATGCAGGAAATGCTATTTCAGAGACTCTAAAATTCAAAATTTTCCGGGGGAGTATGCCCCCGGAGCCCCCTGGAAGTTCGTTGCACCTTCGCGCTCCCCTGCCACCACGTAGTAAGTATTGCCTGCCCCCCGCCCCCCCCCCACCCCTCGCGCGCCCTTGTTAAATATTGTGAAAGAAACAACTAAGTACCTTATAGTCACCCCCCTTGCAAAAATCCTGTATCCGCCACTGATAATATATATAATAGATTAAACTTTAAAACGGTTTAAATTCAAAGTGCGCAAAACCATTGTCAATATATATGATTTAATGACTTAATTTAATATTTTTATATGCATATACATTTAGTCCTTTTGATCAGTTGTTTTCATGTAGAAAACTCAAAAGAATTTTTACACTAATATGCACGAGGCCATAGGGGCTAATTTATATGCATACGAAACTAAAGAATATTAAATTTGCGATATATTAAATTAGGTCATATATAGTTAATAGTAAATAAACATGGTTGGAAAACCTGGCGCGGTTAACAATCGAACTACGATTCATGTTGAAAGGTACCTGAAGGTGCACAAATCCTTTCTTTTGGCTTTTAGTCAATATTTGACTACAGCGCGGTAAGATTGAGCGATTGAATATAAATTATAAGTGTTGCTATTGCCGGGATTGTTGATTCATTATACAGAAAACACAATGTGTTCACTGACCATGAAAGTGCACAAATTTCCATAAACCTGAACAAAAACATAAAAAATGATTTTTGTGGAGCTTTCAAACCATGTTTATTTAGGGAGTAGTCCCATCCCCCATCCCCCCCCCCTCCCGGGAGTATAGATGAAGAAGGAATAGATGAAGATACAGTTTAAATAGCAAAACATGAATGAATCATAACCAAGTCGTTGCATGTTGTTTGTATGAAAGCGAGTGAATTCACATCATGTTACGCTATAATATTCAGTGATATGATTTATTTTAAGGTATTAAATTTCAGTGTTTATCTGAGCGCAAAACCAGGGTACTGTGGGCGCACACGACGTTGTAGACTTTCAAAGTCCTTTTCAAACATTTTTGACCTTCAGTCTAACGACATTGTTCAGAGGCGCCAGCAAATACTGCATATAAACAATTCGTCTGGACTATGGTCTGTATTATAGTTTCAGTGCCACTCGTCGCATACTAGTGATACTACGCATTTTGTGATTGGTCAATTTCGTTAAAGCAAGGATTTTCATTCGCCGATCGCAGCCGATCCGAACATTATACCTAATAAACTACTAGACATTATATACACATTGTATCCAGTAAGTTACTGGAAATTGTTTAATAAAGAGGTTATTAATGAAACCCTCCCCCCCCCAAACTCCCTAACCCTAATCTCAAAAATGTGAATTTCCCGGGGGGAACCCTAACCCTAACTTGAAAAGTGTCGGGGGGGGGGGTTTAGCCACCTCCTCCCCGTTCAACCTCCCTAATACTGGTTTTTAGTTTATATTTTAATAAAGAGGTTATTAATGAAACCCTCCCCCCCCGAACCCCCTAACCCTAATCTCAAAAATGTGAATTTCCCGGGGGGAACCCTAACCCTAACTTGAAAAGTGTCGGGGGGAGTTTAGTAGTTTATTAGGTACAACCAGTTCAATGGGTACAACGAGCGGATCGGGTGGCGATCGAGAGGTTGCAATCAGTATCAGAGCAAGCGTTCCTCCAACCTCGTCCCCAGGGCCATTTGTGGGGGCTGGGCCAAGATGGCGGCCAAAAACAAAATGGCGGGAACAAATGGCCCTGGCACAGGCTGCAAAAAATGAGTCATATTTTGACTCATTTTTGACTCGGCCCAGGCTTCACGAAGTTTATCGCGCCTATTCAGGCTCTATTATTTTCTGAATATTTAGTTCAGCTTGACTGACCCAAACTGAAAACAATCAAAACATCATTTCCAAATACATTGTCGAATTATTAAAATAAATACACTTTTAATAAACATCTGTAAATGCTTATTATTTATCATTTGCTTCACCGTTGTACCAAATTCGCAAGAAACTGGATTGCCGTTGTCTGGCCGGGCCGCCTTGTTTTCGTAAGTTTTCGGTGGATTCAATTCAGCGTTTTGAAAAACATTTAGGCTGTCGAGAACTCTTGTTTGAAAAAAGCCTGCTTCTTAATGGCCAAACATGTAAATTCTGCCCTGTGGTGTACTTTCCTTTCGCAGCCAAAATACTTTTTGACTTTGTTCACCAAGTCTTTCGTTCGCCCGATTCAGAAAACACACTGAATTGCCGTCCATGGACTTCGTTGTATCATTACATATTCTTCCGACGTTTTCACGGGTGCTTCGCCAGCTTTCCTCACATTTTCATTCATTTCGAAGTTGTTTTTTAACAGCCAGCAATTCTGAATATAATTTGAGCCCAAAAAACAAATGCCCGCGAGTTAGCCTGCCGCCCGCCATGTTTCCACCAATCAGATTACCTAAAACATCCAAAGTTATCTCGACCAATCAAATGTGGTGATAGCTCAGCCTGTGTCCCAGCCCCACAAATGGCCCTGGGGACGAGGTTGGCGTTCCTCTTGTTTTGCGGAGGCTTCGATTCCTAATTTAAGTACTTCAAGTAAGCAAAATATTTTAGAATTTTTAAGTGACGTAAATATTTTGTTGGCATATTTCGTAAAGTCTGCTGTTACTCACTTTCCATATAATACCAAAATATCTATCGCTCAAGCGTTTTAAAAGTACTTCTGAAAGGTATAGTACACTGTAGATTTAACATATATTTAAATGTACATGAGTTTGAAGCGGTTTGAAGTGTATTAAAACGTTCCGTCTTTCTTGTCCGCCATATTTGATTTCATATATTTGTGCGACTGTTGCATTTTTACCAAATTTTATGTATTGGTTTACTTATTATATTTTTGCATACCTTATTGCTCAATACTTTTTAATGAAGTACAGTGTGTAGTTTTAGCTGTTTACTAATTATTAAAATATAGAGATCTAGATATGTTACATATTAATATATTAAAATAGACATTGCAAAAATGTAAATATGTACTGTACTATTGTAATTATATCTAGTCCACTGCATTTAGCTTGTGAATAAAAATTCCAGTAATTTCCAGCAGAGGTTAATTCAGCAATTCTGGCAAGGGTTTGTCATAGTGAACCATGTAGTTTTGCAGTGAACTACAATTTTCAAAAAGTGAATACCCAGGTGGAGAATGATGATATTACATGAAGGTGTACCCTGCGAGTCAGAGCACCACTTTCCGACCTACGCAGGCTTCAGGGGAAAGTGGGCTCTGCCAACAAACTCGACATTTCTTTTTGAGCATGCGTGAACGGTTGCCATGATACTATTTTGGGCCCAGGCCCTAACACGTCACTTCCTATTTTCCTGCTTATGTGTGTTCGTAAACTAGAACTTGTTTGACCAGTTTACAACCTGACTGACTTGCCCCAAACTTTGGGAGAAGATCGAGTTTGTTGGCAGAGCCCACTTCCCCCTGAAGCCTGCATAGGTTGGAAAGGGGCTCTGACTCGCAGGGTAATGTAGGTGCTACCCACTGATTATAGAGGTCAGTGGTGCTACCTAACTGAGGAATTGAGCCCCTCACAACAGACAAGCAGTTGACCAGATTGAAGTGTTCCAGAAAATATCCACTTTTCCTTCTTGTACAGAATGACAAATTGGTCATCTCAAGTTTCCACCCTTCAAAGATCTTGAAATTCATTTCAAGAATTTTCCATGCCTGGACTTTTCCTGAAATTCACTTTACTGGGTAAATTTCTTCTAAAGCACTGTAGTGAACTAGTACATTTGTTGACAATTAGTCAGTTAGTATAAACTTACTATTATACTATTGCAAATGCTGCAATTTGATTGGCTACTCTACTCGCTATCTGTTTAACAATTAGACAACAACATAGAAAATGAGGGTGAATTTAACAATCTTACCATTAATAATTTCCATTCTAACCATTTTGTAGCCATTTTTGTTTTCTATAGAACTTATTACTTCACCTAATTGTTCAATTTCTTCTATCATTTGCCCACTCATTATAATTTTGGCTCCATTATTGCTTAACAGAACAACCGCTGGCTCTAATGATCATTGCTTGTGACATACTATGCATTTTGTGATTGGTCAGTTTCGTTAAAAGAAGGCTTTTCATTGGCTTATTACCAGAGGTTTCTATCAGCGGATAGAAACTCCTGTGATAGCCAATGAAATTCCAGGAGTAAATTTGTGATAGAAACTTGTAAATTTATACTAATCATGCAATAGGTAGTGTCTCTGAGATAGTGAGTAGGAAACTGAGTACCAGTACTTGCGTGGCCATGCAGTAAAACAACATGGAGGCCATGAGGAGTGAAAGATTTGTTTGCCTTAGTTTTCACGCAGAAACAATGGTTATGCTTCGTTTTTTGAAATAATTTGGAAGAACTAACTAAAGGTACACAAGTTAGTTTCTACTAAAATGATTAGATTGTTCGCTCTCAATTTCTATGAGGTGATAATTGACTCGAGCTCTGCTCTCATCAACTATTCACTCTGTCTCTAAGTTGCTGAAATTTTATCAAGTTACATTGAAAATATTTGTAGTCAACCCACCCCTGATCATCTTATTTAAAGCTAATTAGCCAGCCACCAGCTAATCTGAGTATCAGGCCCTTTTTTTTCTTCTGGGCTGGGGAGGAGAAAGGAGAGAAAAAGAAGGATGAAAAAGAAAAGAGAAAAAGAGAGACTGATACTCAGGTTTACGTTAGCTGCCAGCCGCCCTTTGTGATAGTAAGGTTTTCAGTTTGCTCGTCAAACTTTAAAGGGCAAACTTTGTATATTTTGCTTTAAAGGATTTCAAAGTCAAAGAATCTGTAACAGATGGGTGCTGGTTCATCAACACCAACTGAGCAACCCAGTGAAAACCAAGCCAGTTGCCCCACAGAATGTCCCATGCACAAAAAGGAATCCACATACTCAAGTGAATGTCCCATGAGTAAGAATGATCATGACATTGACCCTGCAAACATGGTAGTATTTAATAAGCAATTTCTTTATATCAATATTTGACTTACTGTAAAACATTGAAATGGCTCTGAAATAATAAGCAAACTTAAGTACATACATGTACAAAAAATATCAAGTTAATGTCTATAATTGGCAGACTGTCCATCTTAATAAAAGACAAGTGTAGGATAAAGGTCTGGGGGCTAATCATCCTTACTTGCAGCCAGCGACTGAATTGCGAAGGACGGAGATCAACATGTCCGTGTCGAATCGAGGCATATCAAAGGCGTTCCAAGCAGCCGCCATACGACACAGTTCAGACCACGGATCACAGCTAAGACGTTATGGAGGGAGGAAAACCAGATAACCCGGCAAAAAACCCTCGAAGCACAGGAGAGATCAACTACAACTCTACTCACATGAGTTGACAATGAGGTCATTCCCAAGCCGTCACCCATCCAAGTACCCAGCGCCGTAGGGAAGATGTTTCAGGTTAGGGCGGCTTCTCAAGCACTGAAGGCACGAGAACCCTCTAGGGCCTAGGGGTTCGGGGGGCATGCTCACCCGGAAATTTTTTGATTTTCTCACTCTTTGAAACGCGATTTCCTGCATTTTGAGGTCAGTTTTACAACAAAATATTATGATCATAAACAACATAATTTTAGTGTACCTTCACTTCCTTCGTCAATATCTGAAAACTCGTGCTTTGACGTCGAATTTTTAGGGGGGGCTCAGCCCCCTGCTTTCGGCGAATATGGGGACGCCAGCCCCCCACGGCCATGCAAGTAATAATGATATACATTTGAATATAAAGAATGTACACGAAAATGTAACATCAAGGCCTTCCAGCTAGGAATTAAGCCTACAACTCTGCGATTCTAGTGCATGGTTTTCTGCCTACTTAGCTACAGAACTGAGAAGCCACACAAAACTTGTTACTATATAAGCTCTTGTCAAAAACTATGGGCTCCGTAGCTCTGTAGTCAGAGCACTACACTAGAATCGCGAGTTTGATTTCCAGCCAGAAGGCCTTGATGTTGCATTTTCGCAACTGGTTCGGTTTGGTCTTAAAATGTATTTATGGCTTTCATGCACTCGAAATTTTGGGTCCTTCTAAACACCGTCCGCGGCTATTATTCTAACTGTCCGTGATCAATATTTATAATAAATTACTTGATATTTAAAGATTTAAGAAAAACTAACCATTTTAAATTGAAAACTTAAGTTGTACCATAGTTTTTCGACCGCGGTATGATGGTCCCAATTGGGAACCAAAATGCCTACAACAAAAGACGGACATTTTTATAAAGTCTATCGATTTTATAAATAATTAGGACAGTTGTGAAGAATAATAATTTCAAATGAAGTCGAATCACTGCTGTAGCGAAACGTTTTCTGACTGCTCCAACCGAGAATCGAACCCAGCACTCTACCATTGATCCGGAGATATCTAATCCACCTAAATGAAGAGTTAGGTATCTTTCTCCTGCAGGACGCAGGGCAGTTCTCCAAAGCTTTATCGACGTATTTTACTGGTTAAGCACACGCCGGTCCCAGCTAGAACTATAATCCTCTCGTCAACAGATATGTTTTGAATCTCTACTGCGCATAAGATCTGACACTCTGGGTCAGGATAATATGAAGGGTGATCTATATCAAAAATACCATTCTATCAGATGTCATTGCGTCGGGTAATATTTGTTTCATCGGGTATGTTCGTTCATTACATTGGGTAATATCTGGTTTATCGGATATGTTCGTTCATTACGTCGGGCATTATCTCGTTCATTACATCGGGCATTATTTCGTTCATTACGTCGGGCATTATTTCGTTCATGACGTCGGGCATTATCTCGTTCATCACGTCGGGCATTATTTCGTTCATTACGTCGGGCATTATTTCGTTCATTACGTCGGGCATTATTTCGTTCATTACGTCGGGCATTATCTCGTTCATTACGTTGGGCATTATTTCGTTCATTACGTCGGGCATTATTTCGTTCATTACGTCGGGCATTATTTCGTTCATTACGTCGGGCATTATCTCGTTCATTACGTCGAGCATTATTCGTTTCGTCGTTTTTTTTACGTCGGATAGCCGTAAACCACTGACCTATATATATATACTGTATAACTGGTTCAAAATGGCAGCATTTATGGGTCCTTTTGCTAAGGACATGATTTGGACATGTTCGGTATTTCGCTTTTTAAAAGAAAACTAAGCTATTTGGTCGGATAAACTGTACGTATGTTATAGCGAGATGAATTATCTTTCTTCCAGTATATTTGATAGCTTCTACAGTAGTTTATTTCTCGAGAAAACATTCGGCGAAGCCATTATAATAATAACGGAAAAAATTTCAAAATAGCGGCCGCTATTATGATTTGGACATGTTCAGTATTTCGCTTTTTTTAGGGAAACTAAGCTATTTGGTCGGATAAACTGTACGTATGTTGTAGCAAGGTGAATTATCTTTCTGCCAATATATTTTATAACTTCTACAGTGGATTATTTCTTGAGAAAACGTTCGGAGTAGACGGACTAGGCAAACTTTGTCTAATTTTTGCCAAGTCAGCATAATATCGTCCTGGTCTCGAGTTTGTGTAAACAAAATATTTCCGTTGGTTTTTCATGTATATTTAATATTTATGTTCGTTGCTGAGCGGCCCAGGATGCTTTCATGATAAGAGTCTTATTGTAGTTCTGAACTACAATAATAATAATCCTAGACAATTACTGTTGTAGCTTTCTAGCAGTCTGAATTAAAGACGTGCCAGCCGGCGGTACGGCACGAAGTAAAATAAACAAGACTGTCAATACACATGGTCATGGAATCTACAAATATTTCGTTTTATGAAGTCGCCAGCTCTATAAAGATCACGAGAAAATCGTAAAGAAGTGAGGCGTACCGAGTTCTTCTTAGAGGCTGTTTACATGAGAGGCGATATTCTTATTTGGTCAGACAAATAATCCAGCAGGCCTCTTGAGTCGTTCCACAACCAACTTGCATGGATTAACTCCATGTGTCCGCTTAATAGAGGTTATTCTGTTCATTGGGACCCAAGATAGATGTCCGCTTCCGCTTAATAATATGTCCGTTAAGAGGGGTAAGACCGCGTACTGAAAATTACAGGCTTAATGAACGAAATAATGCCCGACGTAATGAACGAAATAATGCGCGACGTAATGAACGAAATAATGCCCGACGTAATGAACGAAATAATGCCCGACGTAATGAACGAAATAATGCCCGACGTAATGAACGAAATAATGCCCGACGTAATGAACGAAATAATTTCCGACGTAATGAACGAGATAATGCCCGACGTAATGAACGAAATAATGCCCGACGTAATGAACGAAATAATGCCCGACGTAATGAGCGAAATAATGCCCGACGTAATGAACGAAATAATGCCCGACGTAATGAACGAAATAATGCCCGACGTAATGAACGAAATAATGCCCGATGTAATGAACGAGATAATGCCCGACGTAATGAACGAACATATCCGATAAACCAGATATTACCCAATGTAATGAACGAACATACCCGATGAAACAAATATTACCCGACGCAATGACATCTGATAGAATAGTATTTTTGATATAGATCACCCTTCATAGGATAACACTTATTTCATGCTTATGTAACATTAGGCTGAAGCAACCGTAGCACTGAAGCAAAGTTCTGTTATGTATGAATTAAGACAAGTTATGTGAAATAAGCTGCGATCTGCGATATACAGTATATTAAATAAATTTTATCTCGACTATAACAACGCGTCATATTTATGCTCAGTCAAGATGTCGAACTCGCGTATTAGGGAATCAGGAATGAGTGCTAAAGACGCAATGGCCGCTTGATGCTGAGATTGAGATTTTTTGTGACGAGAACGTTTGATGATCATTAAGCTGGCCACAATTGAAATGTAGTTTTGTTTTGAAGTAATGGGATCTACTTAAATCTACCTAAACTGGCCAAATACGATGGCATTTCAAGTCCACCAATTTAATGCGGTGACAAAACCGCGCCCTATCGAAGTTCGATTCTGTAGTCTGCGTTGCGAAACCGCACAACAGACTATCTATCTATCTATCTATCTATCTATCTATCTATCTATCTGTCTGTCTGTCTGTCTGTCTGTCTGTCTGTCTGTCTGTCTGTCTGTCTGTCTGTCTGTCTGTCTGTCTGTCTGTCTGTCTGTCTGTCTGTCTGTCTGTCTGTCTGTCTGTCTGTCTGTCTGTCTGTCTGTCTGTCTGTCTGTCTGTCTGTCTGTCTGTCTGTCTGTCTGTCTGTCTATATATATATATATATATATATATATATATATATATATATATATATATATATATATATATATATATATATATATGCAATGGGTCGACAAAATGAAACGAAAATTACAGTTTTATACCTTGGATTTTAATGAATGGATTTTTTTAGCCTCGGAACTAAAGAAATACTCAAATACCAAATGGTTTTTCATGCAACTCACTGTGATCCAAACACACATGAACTTGCGAGACTGGAGGAAAGCGGAAAAGATTTCTTATAAAATATCGACAAGGTTAACTCAGTTAAAAAATGGATGAAGTTAACCAGTTTTTTTAATAGCGTTCCGTCGTGATGACGTCACTATTTAGGTTTATCCGCTTTTACCCACAATTCGTGCAGTCCGAACAATAGATAATGGATCATTTGTAATCATTTGAAAATCAATTTTGGTTTGTCCGCATTTTGTGCAAGAAAATAAAATAGCAGCTCGAAGGTACGCTATTGGGGGGAAACTTTCCGTGCAAGGTACTCTGATCTTGCACGGTTAATTGACCAATTAGAGTTTGCGTCAGTGGCGGACACTAGAGACACCGCCCCCCAATAGTTTCTAAATTAAGATTTCAAGGATAGCTCATTAGCTATCCACAGAGTAGTCAGACGATTTTACTCTCGGTCCTGAAATTTGCTTTGACAAGATGGCGGGAGAAATTGATACCCCTCGCCCCTCCCCCTCCCCCGCCCCCCAATATTTCGTTAAGTTTCTACCACTGGCTTGCGTAGTATAAATGTTATTTTATAAAATTATACACTGCATGCCTAAATCGACTTTCTTTTCCATTCCTATCAACTTGATTTAGATGCCTCCACCCAATCAGGTGCCATCTCCTGATCAACCATTCCCACTGTCGACCGAAAGAGAGTCATCAACGATCCCAAAAACTGGTGAAAAGGCGACCTGGGTCTATCCATCACCACAGATGTTCTGGAATGCTATGTTAAGGAAAGGCTGGAAATGGGAAAAGGATGATCTAAGTCCGAAGGACATGGAGCATATTATTAAAATTCATAACCTGAATAACGAGAGAGCGTGGCAAGAAGTGTTGAAATGGGAGTCGTTTCATGCTCAGTAAGTGAGGGTTTGATTACTGGAGAGTTTTTAGCCCGTGTTGTAAGTTTAGCCTTGTTGACTCGACTATGCGACTCAACATTGCATGTTGTTTCCAATAGCTCAAAATACATGTATGCATATAGGTATTAACGCTAGATTTCTTTATTTTTAGCGAATGCGATCAGCCAAAACTTTCAAAATTTGGTGGCAAAGCTCAGGAATATTCACCCAGAGCTAGGATACGCAGCTGGTTAGGGTGAGTAGTTTGTTGCTTTAATTAAATACGACAGCGTTTTACGGTGACTGAAAGTATATTGATTGCTTACAATTTCTGTTGAAAATCGGTTACTTCATTCTTTAGTGACGATTAGTGAACTAGCTACGTCGTTCCTTACCGTGATATTCGGCTCAATTTTCAGATATTATAACAATTAACTTCATTAGATTACGAAAGGGCGGACGAAATTGTATCCATTTCAACGCATCCATAAATATGAACTGCAGCTTTAAAAACTTGCGTGCTCGCCTTTTTCAACATCGAATAGCAAATACCGCAGGGTTTTTTTTACTAAACGTTGATTAATACCACGGTATTACCGGTAATAGTGTGAATACCGGCCAATGTACTATACTATCGAATTAACCATCCATGGAGCTTCATCACTTATACCCATACTGTGTTTCATCTCATGTTTGTTCGTTTATCCTTTTCAATTTTTCACGCTAGCTACGAGCTTCCTTTCGACCGCCATGACTGGATCATCGACCGGTGTGGTAAAAATGTCCGGTACGTAATTGACTACTATGACGTGGGTGATGAGGATTCTTACAAAAGAGGAGAGTTTGTTCATTTGGATTGTCGACCGGCGTTGGACTCGTTTGGTGCTGTCGTGGATAGAACGAGGGTTGCGTTTTTACGGTTTGCATGGTCCATAAAAAGCTGGAGAGAAGGAAACTCTCAACAGGTCGAAGAGAATCGTGAACAGTTACAAACCAACGAGTAGAACACTCGAATATCGTGTTTGTTTTCCAAGGTTAAGACGCGATGGAGGGACGCCGCCATAATGCACCGCCAGCAGAAATTAAATCTGCAAAAAGCTAATTCTCCCTGTATGAGCTTTTTGGCAAATTGAAAGCAGGGAAATTTGTTGAAAATAACAGTTGGCACATAGGTCTTGAATTTTGCTAAAACTTGTTGCTTACATCATGTTAAATAATTAAAAGATGTAAAAAATTTTTTAACCAAGATATTAAATTTGGTGAATGGCATTAACATGCAGGCAGCAAAAGCCAGACATCCTATTTCAGGACATGCCAGTGAGACTACGTTAATTTTACCAGAGGGGGAGGGGGAGAGGGGGGGGGGGTGTGTTGGGGCATTAATCAACATTTTGTGGTAGTCCTTTTATAGTTATAAGCTACGTGTTATTGGCGCTCTCAATAACAATTAGTGAATTTCTGTAGTCCATATTTTGCCACCCCGACGACTGACGACGCTGCTTGTTTGTAAATGAAAAAAGCAAGATTCATATCTTTTCCAAAATCCAATTGCCGTATTAGTTAAAAATGATCATCACACAAACACGAGCCCAGTGTATGCATGCATGGTTCTGCATTTTCGTACATTCAGACTGCATTTTCGTACGTTTGTTGCATTGCAATTTATTATACTAAGAAAGCTGAGCAAAAGAAAGTAATTATGTATGAGACTTTTAGATCCCGTCCGTTTTCATGCTATTTATAACTCTTCTCGATCCTTTAGTCCTCCTGTTTCATCTTCTTTGTTTTCCATCTTTTCCTCCTTTGTTTCTTTAATTTCTTCTTGCCTGAATAAGAAAAAAATAATCGTATTGATTTAAACTTAATGTAAAATAATACACATATATATGTAAAAGTAAAAATCACACAACAAGTTAGATGCCGTGACAAATATTTGTTATGCCAAAACGTAACGGTTTGTAAAATATTGTATTGACTACTCCAATTACTCGGGCTACCTATGGTAGGCCGAGTCTATATGTGATAAAACATTCTCCTGATTTACATAAACTTTAGTTTTGATTTTCTCGCCTTAGACAACGTTATTTTTCAAAATTACTACGCCAATGAACTTACCAAATGGTGATCGTTTTTAAAGCCATTCAAAACACTCGCAGAACGTGTTTTATCAGATCTAAAACACTCAGCTTCGCCTCGTATATCTGATAAAACACTCCTGCTCGTGTTTTAAATATTACTTAAAAAACCTTGACTATATAATAAAAACCTATTTTATTAACCTCGCTTGCATGGTCCGTCTTTACGGCTTGGTCATTGGTCAATAAGTCTATTCCGACCTCTCACGCAGCAACCCCAGCGTGCGCCATGGGCCTGAAAACCAGTTAGTTAAGCTCAACCATATAGTACAGTGCCACAGAAGCGATTGCCCCTCTTTTTTTCCCAAATCAAGTTCTTAAAAGTTGGTTCATTTGGCTTAAATTGACATACAGTATAACATATATAGTCTTCCGAATTCTGTAATATCCTTCCCCAACATGCAGGAAATGCCATTTCAAGGACGCTGGATTCCGGAATTTCATGGAGAGGCATGCCCCCTGACCCTCTACATGTTTTTCATGCTTTCGCCGCTCACCACCTCTCTTTCGTCCACAGAGGTTCTTTATTTTGGAGATCAAAGATTTCGTGGATCGGCGGAGACGGTTCCGACATATTTCCGACGATCCGAAAGAACGTCTGCAGAGGAGAGAGGCTCACCACTGCCTCCCCTCCCCCAACTGTTAACTCCCCTGCTACGTTTCCCGTTCGTAGTTTAAGTCAGGGCTGTGAGTAGACTACTGCAGGAGTTACATTGTAGAACTTAAACACAATACATGTAATCTTGTTATAAAAATTATTGCCCAGCAAATAATTCGTAACAAAGCCATAATAAAATCAAAAGTCGTAAGTAAGCATGATAAAAAATTTTTTAATAAAGAACTAACGTTTCGTCACTAACCAGCGACATCATCAGAGTGATAAATGTTTACAAAAATGTCTCAGCTTTATACCTACGCAATTACAAAAATAGATGTGATAGGAGAATAATAGATGAGGGAGACCTCAGAAGTGAAGAGTCACCCGCGAAGGTGAGAAGTCAGAATAACATTAAAGGAAAGGATCTAATATTAGCATTAAGTGATGGATTTATTTTTGATATGAGTAAACTTTCTCGGAGAAGGACATTAAATTCTGAATTACCAGATGATAAAATAGAAAAGTCATCAAACGAGATAGGATGACCTGTTTGACTCACGTGTGTGGAAATACTAGATAAGGTTGATTGAGAAACTTTGTTTCCGGTGTAAGGTGAAATGCCCATATGCTCAGAAGCCCTAATGTGTAAATTTCGGCATGTTTCGCCAATATACAAGGAGTTACATCCTTGGCACGTAAATTTGTAAACCACATGAGATCTTAATTGCATAGGAATCCGGTCCTTAAATCGAAAAAAGTTTGAGAGACAGCATACAGGTCGAAATATAATTCGAAGGTTAATGTGCGGATAGGCTGATGAAATTAATCTTCGAAGTTGTGTGCGGATTTGTAAGCCGTGATCACCAGTGAAAGGAAAAACAAACGAAATCTGTAACTTAGGCGTCGTGAGAGGTTTGATCGGAGGTGAAAAAATCTTATTCAAAAAAGTGCGAATACATTGATCTAGAAACCGTTCAGGGTATCCATTAAAAAATTGCTTAATTTAATTAATTAATTAATTTAATTAAAATACTTAATTTAATTACTTAATTCCTTTATTAAAAATTTTTTTATCATGCTTACTTACGACTTTTGATTTTATTATGGCTTTGTTACGAATTATTTGCTGGGCAATAATTTTTATAACAAGATTACGATTCCCGCCTGGTACCTCGATTGCTACAATACATGTACTCACTCGACATGAGGATCACGTTTGGTGTCGTTTAGTTTTGGTTTTTCGCAGGAACGATTTTCTAAATCATCAAACCTAGAATACGGTTTGAATCCAAGTCTTCCTGTGAATATCCTCTCTATGAACTCTCCAATGGAGATCCTGGTGAATTGCCCAGAATGCATCACAAAATGACGGCGCTGAGGTCTTGTAACCAGAAGGGCTGGTACCGATTCTAACGATATACCGAAGTTGGTGCCATATTCCGGATAGCAACTGGCGTTGATCCACATAAACTGCAGTGGTTTTCCTAGCATTTGTAAATTAGAAAAGGTTATGATTCATATCGATGTCGATCTTGGGTTTTGCAATACAATACAATTACGATACGGTATACGATCCAATGCGATACAACACTACACTACACTACACTACACCACACCACACCACACCACACCACACCACACCACACCACACCACACCACACCACACCACACCACACCACACCACACCACAGTACAGTACAGTACAGTACAGTACAGTACAGTACAGTACAGTACACCACACTACACAATATACAATACAATACAATACAATACAATACAATTTATACATCACCCAACCTTATCCTACACTACACTACACTACACTACACTACACCACACCACACCACACCACACCACACCACACCACACCACACAATACAATGCAATAAGCGCTTATTTGAACACGATGTATTTGAAGCTTATGCATGCATCAGGCGTAAAAGGGGCGCTTGTTCGACTGAGGAAGTACGCTACTTTACAGCGATTTCATAAATAAAAATACAACTCACCTTGAAAATGTTTAATTTTATGCACCTGTGAAAACACAACGTAATTCTCTGCAAATACTTTTGGTGATCCATCGAAGAAAGCAATAACACAAAATCCTTGGGTGGAGTCATGGCAAATTGTTTTATGGTTGTCGTAAGTTATTTCTTCCATTTTCGGTAACTTTCTTTTTTCATCAGTTGTCTTGTATTTCTGATGTGAGACAGGATTTGCAAAAATAGTTTTTAGATCTTGTTTGTAATGCTCTTCCATATCCATATCTTCAGTGTACGTTTTCGCGCCAGGGTGTTCAGGCCAGTATTTCGCGTGCGCGGAATACAAGAAACGGATCAAGTAAGGATATTTGACGGGACCGTATGCTTCGGTGTATGTTAAACCGTGCATCGTCACAGATTCGTTCTTAGATACAGCAGAGACCAGAACATCCATTCTTGGTATTTTTGCCCCGTCAACCAATCCCAGCACAGCTTTTGCGTTGGAGCTGTGGACGACAGCAAAGTTGAAATATTTGGAATATTTTATTGAGATGGCTCGAAACAATGGTGGAATTACCTTTCTTTCTATAAGGAAAAACAAACAAAACATATATTATTCTTTGGATGTCTTTGATTTGGGAAATCGACGTTTTTGATGATGGAAACATGCTTCTAAACCATATTATAAAATAACATTTTGAAAACGCAAGCGCGGTGATTGGTTAACCCTATCCAGACGGGGAGGGCGGAAAGTGCCCGCGCTGAATTTGAAAGTTAATATCTTAAACCAGTACAGGTATGGTTCTGAAATTTTATGACTTTTCCTAAATATGTATGGGCTTTATGTGTGGAAAATTTGGTGAAAAAATATTACGCCAAAAAAAAGTTACAGCGTAGTCGTGAACACCTACCAACACTAAATTTCAGAAGACCATTTTTCTTATGTTTCCTTTTATAATAGTTACAATAAAAGTAAGCCCTTTTTAATAAAGAGAAACTATTTTTTTGATATACTACCTTTTTTATGTTAACAAAACAACAAGAAAAAGAATTTTGGAAATTCTAAAAATCCGGGGGTTTGGCAATTAATGACGTCATAATGACGTCATAATTTGTTGCCATGACAACATAAGTGTAACACATACTTGAACAAGGCATACCATCTACCTGTAAAAGTTTCGTCGGAGTACACCAAATGGTTCAGTCGGGAGATATTGACCGCGGGCACTTTCCGCCCCCCGTCCCAGAAGACAAAAAAACCAGTGTTGCCAACCTTGGGATTTTATCCCAAGATCTTGGGATTTTTTGAAGGAGTTGGGATTTTTTTGGGATTTTTTTCTCAGGGATTGAACCTTGGGATTTTTCTTGGGATTTTTCCAGAGCAAACAGTTTCGGTTTTAAAAAGCTGATTTCAATGTTAATTGTATTTTTCTTAAATTTACGTGATCATTAGATCATACTCCACTAGCCTTAGCCAGCCCTAGCCTGCGTACAGACGCTAGTATTTCCGGAGCTTGTGTAATTGAATTCCTATAAGCGTCTGCGCATTGGAGGCCAAAAGCTTGTTCTGGTCACGTGGTTTTTCCACAGAAAGTTGGAACCGCATGTGATTGGTTCTTTATTAATTATGCAATTTATCACGAATTCGCTAAAATTAGCTCGAGCACTTATAAAAATATGGCGTTTGTCGAAGCTTCGAAGTTAGATGGGTGAATGTCTTCAATGTGCTCTGCGACTCGTTTGTCATTTTTTTCAAATTGATAGCCTTTTGGAAGACCAAGTTAAGGCAATTAAAGCATTCTTTACAGGAACGAATAGAAGCTGACATCAAAACACTCCTGAGCAGCGGGGTTCTTTCCTTTAATTCTTGGTCGAGTTTTGTCAACGAAAATTTAACAACGTGTCAACGTCTTCTTTGCTCGTTTTGCGCAAAATGCTGGGACTCTTCTTAGAGCACATATTCGAACACTCTCAGTTGATCTCCTTCAGATACAAAAGGACAGTTTATTCTCTGACATTTTCACAGCGCCAAGCTGCGCGCGCGATTTGTGTGTATGTATCTCTACACAGCATTTTGCCAATAGAGCAAAGATCCTTGGGCAAAGTCCGAGTGGCTGTTTTGCTTCTCCACTGTACTTTAACAGACACAATTGTCGTTTGGGCAGTTGAAAAGTTATCCGCTTCGTGTGTGGCCCTCGTTGGTGTGGAAGTTGATCGAGGTTGAAAAGGAGATACTAGTGAGACGCCATGAATAATAATAGCTATAATTATTCCTTACTGCGCGAATTAATCATCTTAATGCGATTAAAAATCCACGTGTCCACTCGTGACCAGAACAAGCTTTTGGCCTCCAATGCGCAGACGCTTATAGGGATTCAATTACCCAAGCTACGAAAATACAAGCGTCTGCACGCAGGCTAAGCCAGCCCCTGCGTTCTTTATGTATGCGTTTGATTTAGAGAAGATGAACTACTCTATTCAAATGAAGTATCACTGATACAGTGGGCTCAGATTGCTATATGTGTGAAACCCACCCGTTGCTCACGTTGTAACCAGTAAACTACTGTAATTGTAAAGCATTGTATGCAGTAAGTTACTGGAAATTGTAAGATGCGCGAATTAACGGATTAAACTCACTGCGCATCCCACAATCTTTGTCAAGAACTGTTGACCATAAATTAAAAACACTATTAGGGGGGTTGGACGGGGTGGAGCCGGCTTAAAACCCCCCCCCCGACAACTTTCAAGTTAGGGTTAGGGTTACCCCCGGGAAATTCACATTTTTGAGGGTTAGGGTTAGGGGGGTCGGGGGGGGGAAGGGTTTCATTAATAATCTCTTTATTTAACAATTTCCAGTAACTTACTGCATACAATGCTTTACAATTACAGTAGTTTACTGGTTACAACGTGAGCATCGACTGGTGAAACATGATGTCGATGCCAACAACGAAAAAAATTTGGAACATGCATACTCAAACGGCAATAGAGACCTGGGAAATAGTAAGTAAATGAAGCTGTGAACCTTGGGATTTTTTGGTAAAAAATAGGGAATCTTGGGATATTTTCAGACCTTTACTGGGATTTTTACGAAACTTGACTTGGCAACACTGAAAAAAAACCCAGTCTGGATAGGGTTAAAAGCCGTGTGGAAAACATGGATAGATTACGCCATCCATACGCCATTATTCTAATTAAAATTTGTACAGAAACACCATCAAACGCCATCCAATACACCATCCATGCAGGAATGCAGGATGCGACAACCTTCGTCGATCTAAACCCTGTTGAGCAAAATGTCGTCTTTACACTCGCAGGCCGTAAATGTTGATGATTTTCGGCTTCAAATAACTTCTTTATTCGTGGATATTAACTGCCTGTTTTTAATATTTTGCAAAGCCAAGATGCTTATTGAAAAACGTATGTTTTTTGTTTTTGGAGTTCGTGTTTGAAATCGCTGAAATATGCCTTTGATGTCGGCGCTTATATGAAGACATTACGCCAGCAGTCGGAAACGATTGGAGTAAAAACCAAAGAAGTCCGGACTCAAGCTAAACGCCTTGAGCGTTTGAATGAAAAGGTATGCAAGGCTGGTGCACAAGTACAGCTTGTGTACATGTATTATTGCTTTATTTTTACTGTGCCGATGATATAAATGGCAGAACATGTCTTTATTATGCTTGTTTTAGCTGTGCAGTTGTTACAGAGCTAGCTCATACTCAAAGTGTATCAGAGCTGTGTATTTTTTGATGTACAACCTGTACCATGCTTCTTTTATTAAACAACTCGAAGGTTTAGTAATGTGAGTTAGGCTATCATTAATCATTGTACTATATATATATATATATATAATATATTGTACTATATAATATATATATATATATATATATATATATATATATATATATATATATATATATATAATGATATTAAGTTTTAGTCTGAGTGATGAACCATGTACTGGAGAAGTAGAGAAAAATCCACTTGGCTCAGCTGGGATTCAAACCCGCAACCTTCAGTTTACTAGCTACAGGTCAAGTTGGGAACTGGTAGTTGGTTATGCTCCACCCAAGTTCATTGTCCCATAATAATTGTTCTATATAAATAATCACTCGCTATTTCAATTACAACTAAGCTCTTACATGTATCTTTGTCTTTGACACAGACTGACACAGAGCCATTTATATTATGCGATTGTCTTATGATAATATAAATTGTATGAAAGAGCTGTGTTTATTTGCTGAATATGCACATCGATCTATAAACATCTCATATTATCTTTTTCTGTTTATAGTGTTAAACAATTGTGTTCCAGATGAAGGCACCTTATCTCTTCCAGTGTCACCGGCCACCTGGCTGGTGTACCTACTTACAGTTACTGCGGACTATCTGATTTATAGAGTTCTGAATATATGTGTATACATTTATTCTCTTGATTTTGTAGTACAGCAGCTTTTAAACCTGTGCTGTGATCAGATGCAAAGTACTAATTCTTCTCAGTCTTGTTTTATATATTAAACTGAAAATTTAAGCAGAGTTTGCAGGAGTGTATGTGTGTGTGTGGGGTGGGTGGGTCTCTGACTGGGTAGGTTTGGGGAGAGGGGTTGACTGGTTTGATAAGAGGTTGGCTGAGTTTAGGGAGAGGGTATGGTAGAATAATAATGATTTGCAGCTATTACCATGATACACCATTCTTGAATTTAAATATGTATTTCCTTGAAATATCTCCATTTAGTTTGATTTAGTGTCACAAGGTTGTTTACATGCATTTGCTGATAATGCAAAAAAAAAAGCTGCTTAATATAATGGACTTTATTTCTCAGAACAAAATTGTTTACTCCATATGAAAATATGAGAATATTTTCCCATTTTCACAATAACTATTTTTTGTATATTCAGTTACTGTGTGAAGGCACTGAAGTATTAATTGTTTTCTTCCACAAATTTGATGTTTTCAGGGGGGTGCCAAGAAACATTCAGAATACCTCAACTACAATATACTGTACAGGAAGTACAAAAATGTTTTACATCGATATTTGCCTGTCACTCATTGTCAGGACTGCTGATAATCTCTGTCAAACAAATCATTCACAACTTGAAGCAGATCGTTACTGTGAAAGAAAAATAATTGCATGGCACAATACCGAAAATCCACAGTCTTTTTCTACTGACAAGCATATTTAACTAGAGTAGAGAACCAGATCTGAGTCATCTGATATTTCACTTCGAAAATTTGTTATAAATACACCATACGGTCTTCTAGTCAGAAACTATTTTGTAAAAAACACACAACTGGAGTAAGCCGAACAGTTTCTGAGAGATCACGATGCAGTGCCGTACAATTGTCGTACTTCTTTACTGTACAATCAAACTACGACTAGTAACTCAGTTGCAAGTCCCCGCCATTTTGTTTCTTTTTTGGAGGAAAACCGCTGTGCGCCATGCATGGCGACCTATGGCGTTTTCAATGTCATTTTTGACAAGCGTGGAATCAGTAACTAAAGCTGAGACTAAAACAAGTTTCAAATCTAAGTATTGGAACTTGTATTCGTAGTTTTTAAATTTAAGTGTTTGGAACTCCTTTTATAATATTAAATTGAAGTGTTTGGAACTTTTACTCGTAATTTTATAGTTCAGTGTAATAAGGCTTTTTTGTTTAGTTATTTTTAATGTTGACTTTAATGAATGTATTTTAATTTGAGGGCCTGCATGAAAAACACTTTCGGGTGACTGTGGCACCCTCGTAAAATATGTTTATAATAAAAAATAATAATAAAAAAATAATAAAGGAAGTAGAAACATTTTTTCCGTGTTCCTATAATTATAGAGTTATCGACACACTTGCATGTGGAAGTTTGGAAGAACTCGAAATAGTGTGGAAACTACTGATCAGTGGAAACACTCGCCAGTGTGCCACTGTAATTTCTCGTTCTCCCAAACTTCCCCGTCTATAACTCTATAATATAAAAACACAGAAAATATTTTCTATTTCTTAAAATTTTCATTGAACTTGATTCGGGGTGATGCTACAGAAATCAGCGGCAAAAAAGGCACCACAAAAAATAGAAAAAACCGAGAGCAAAGTTAAATACAAGGAGAGGATCACCGGGGAGGAATGGGCTACAGTTATACTGATCTACTCGAATAGAAAATCTATCTTGAATAATACAAGAACGAGAATAGGTGAATTTGCATTCTGATAAGAAAGCAATTCCGTAGTTGGTTTCGATTTCTTTTGTTGAATTTATTTTATGATTTTCTTTTTCTGATTTACAGAATTCGACTTGAACGTTTTTTGTTTTTCGCACGTTATGACGTCGTCTGTGCATCTGTTATACAGTGTCATTTCTCATTTCACACATAAAAAACCCTGCCATTTCACGTTTCACAAAAAATTATGGGAACATTTAATCAACTCTGCGATAATTATTCACAGAAGGCGAAGTAAATTGAGGCTGAGTAGATTGTAGCTCAATCTTCATAATCAGGGGGCGAATTTATGATTTTGAAAACGTAAGTCAAAGTTGTTGTGCACAGTTGTAGCGGCGGGGGGGGGGGGGGGTGTCCGGGGGCATGCTCCGGCCCCCAGAAAATTTTTGAAATTGAGGTCTCTAAAATGGCATTTTCCGCGATCTGACAGCACAAAATTTTGAAACTTTTAATGGCACATTTTATCATCTTTACAAAAGATTTTGTCCAAATTGGATGTTTTCTAAACTTTATTGAGAAAATTATATAGCATATATATACTAAAATATTAGTTAGCCAAACGAACACCCATGCTTTCCGTAAAAAATAAAAATTAACTAAATAAACAATAGTACTGACAATACTGACCAAAATGATCGAGGGTAGACATAGGGACCCTAGCTAGATCGTGGACGCGTAAGTGAGTATCGATATATAGACTATATAAGCGAGAGACTTTGGCAAGTCTAGGAGAACGATGGTTCTCAGATCAGAACAAATTAAACTTATAATCTTAAAATTTATAAAATACGCAATGCTTAATCACAGTTCAGTACTTTATTCTCATTTCACGAACAATTATTATCGACAATCACGGCTCACGGCTGGAATACAAATCACGTTTCACGACACAAAATTCCGGCATTTCACATGAAAATATATTCCACCCTCTTATCTCCAGTCCTATCCGGCATGAGCAACCAATCAAATACGCGTATTTCAAAAGGAGCCTGCGATACTACGTAAAGAACCTGCAAAGCGCCTGTCCGAACGAACTTCCAAACATTTTGGTGAAAAGTATCATGATGCATGGTCAGCAAAACAGCATCACAAAGGAAATTTGAAATGTTGCTATAGCAACAACCGTGAAGTTTAATGAAGTGACTCACCTGTTGTTAGGACGACAGGGAAACGTGGAGGCCATGACGTATACGCTTCCCTTACAAATGTTTCAACATGTAATTTATCTTTGATCCAGGTAACATAATTTTCAGACAAGGACGACAGAGCAATGCGTTTGGCTTCTTTCACACTGTTCACCTCCTTATGCTTAGTTTTCTTTGTTCTGATTCCACCGTACGGGAAAACAACGGCCACCGAATTTGATTTACCCCGTTTAAGGATTCCCTAAATTTGATAAAACACAATTAAAGTGATATTTATAAAACCTCTTTTATTTTAATATTATATGGCTAGAGTAGGGAGAGGAAGATATCCAGATATGGTTAAATTAACTGGACAAACTGAAATGGTGATATTATTTCCATTAATTTGTAATAGCACCAAGTAATCGCCAATTCTCTCTCTCTCTCTCTCTCTCTCTCTCTCTCTCTCTCTCTCTCTCTCTCTCTCTCTCTCTCTCTCTCTCTCTCTCTCTCTCTCTCTCTCTCTCTCTCTCTCTCTCTCTCTCTCTCTCTCCAAGGTCGTGGGTTCAATTCCTGCCGGAAGGCCTGTGTAGTTGCATTGTTCGCTACTGGTCCCAGTTTGGTCTTAAAATGTATATATTCTACACTCGAATTTTGCTTTACCCAAAATCTTTAGAACGTGCTATGTAATCGACTGAAATGCCCAATATTACTTATAATATATATACTCAATTCTCTTCTGGCATTACCACCTTATTATATACAGACCAAACCGGGATCAGTAGCGAAAAATGGACCTTATTATATACAGAACTCGCATATCGGGCTATCACAACGCCCTCCGTGCATGCTCAGTGGTCAGAGCATTGCACTATAATCGCAAGGTCGTGGGTTCAATTCCTGCCGGAAGGCCTGTGTAGTTGCATTGTTCGCTACTGGTCCCAGTTTGGTCTTAAAATGTATATATTCTACACTCGAATTTTCCTTCACCCAAAATCCTTAGAACGTGCTATGTAATCGAGTGAAATGCCAAATATTATTATTATTATATATATATATATATATATATATATATATATATATATATATATATATATATATATATATATATCTTTTTCAGATTAATACTAACTACTAAGCCACTCTTGTCATTTTAGTTCAGATTTACTTTGATTCAATTCGTTCCAAAAATGAGTAAAAAGTAAGCGATGGCAAAAAGTCGCTAGCTGGCGCGGCAAAAATAGCAGAATGGAAATGCATGCGCCTTTATAAGAGTTAGTTCTTTCGTTCATGCATGTGTGTGGAATAATATGACACGGCTCTTTATAGCCGGGACTGGATCTGGTTTGACCAGTATAAATTATTAATCGCAATCGGGGTCGTTGAAAAGCCCTGAGGGAGGCGAGGTGAAGAAATTTGCTATATTTCTAATATGAAAAAAACTGAAATTTTTATTATTAAAATATAGGAACCATGAAATAATGAAGGATATATTAGGCTTTACCTTTGCAAACAAAAATTCGCCATCCGTACTCATGTCAATGAACGCTACATTAACAACACCGCGTAATTGATTTTCCTCTTTCTGCCATTGCTCTTCCGATATCTTGCTCTCTGTGAGGGCCAAAATCCACGCCTCTTTGCTCTCGGTAACTTCGGATTCAAAAGAATCTGAGGTGACGGTCCGCACTTCATATTGGACACCCTCCATAAAATACGCACTGACCAAGCCGTTCTTTTGACAGGAGCTAAGAAGTAGTATAGAAACTACTACAACTGAGTTCGAAACCGCAGTTCTGAGTATCCCCAGTAACATTGTGATATAACTCACAAATTATAGATAGAAATCAGTCTAGGCTCCACGATGTATCACTGTACTGTTCAGTTAATATGAAAAGATAACAATGACAAGATTCGCTAACAAAACGAAATCCCTAGCTGAGCCAATCGTTTAACACGTGGGCAAACACCCATCCTTAATCGACAGGTTTACTTATTTACTAAACTTGTGGCCGTTTTCATCAAACATTTCTCTATTCAGGGACTCGACCACGGGGTTCACTTTACATTAAAATCTTTACAATGTAACTTAAAGCAGATCTGACTAACATGGCAGTTTTAAATATACATGCTAAACTAGCCGCTAAATTTTAATTGTATTTCCTCTAACTTTAATTGGTTGTTTGATCAAGCAAAGCGTGTATGAACTTTCGAATATGCATACTTATTATAATATTCTGGTGCATCATTAGTCAGTGATATATTTTGATAGTTACATATTAATTGGAGGTCGCTATTGTTCACACATTCATGCAGTTATAATCAGTATCTGGCATAACCAAATACAGCTGTTTCCTTTTAAGTTTTCTAATATCCTTTTAAATTGAGCTTTAGAAAACAAATTTAACAAAACAATCAATCTGAGAGAGCAAAGTGGAACTATGGTAAACTGCCCAGATTAGTTTTGATAACGAAATACTGACGTTTTGAGCGGAGTATTGTGAGAATTTCTTTATCAAAATTAATCTGAGCAGTTTACCATGCCTTTTTCAGTTTGCTCTCTCAGGCCAATAATTAAAACACTGGCCTGCCACTCACTGCTCACTGAGGAAGGGCCGATCCGGCGGCCAGAAACGTAACACAGTAAAGTTTGTTTTTTTGAAGATTTATAAAATATATACTGATAATAATCTTGGTGAAATATAGCAAAGATAAGTTGAATAGAGTGAGTGGTATAAACAACAGATTACTGAACTTATCACTGTTTCAGGTCCATAAATTTACTAACTTACGCTTTCATTGGAGATTCGATCGCCATTTTATGCTATGATCAGTTAAACCTATACTTTGAAAAAGATAGCACAAGGTGCATTGTACGTGCTGGTACTAAATATACTAAAAAAAATAAAATGCATGCATATATAACAATCGAAATATAGTAAGGTTAGATATACTGCCGAAACAGAGAACGTAGGAGTCTATAGCAGCTGCTATAACATTTCATATGATCAAGGGACTTCACTCAAAACATTGACTCCCAACGTTCTCTGTTTTGGCAGTATATCTAACCTTACTATATTTTAGTTGTTGTTTTGACACTGCCTATACACAGCACGCTACTTTTATTTATATATATAAACATATATATATATATATATATATATATATATATATATATATATATATATATATATATATATATATATATATACATACAGTAGAACTTGAGTTTTACGACCACCCCTGTTAAAAGTGGTCGTAAATGACAGGAGGTCGTACATGGCAAGTAGTGATGTGACGTCATAGCAGCCATTTTGGCAGCGACGCAGCGCTTCTTTATATAAATATTGTTTCAAGTTTAGGAAAATGGCGATTTATAAAGATTTACAAGGGAAATGGAAAAGCAAGAACATTTCAAAGAAGTGCAGTCTTGATTTATTAATGTTAATATGGTTATTAAGAGAAAAAGAATTTGACATTTGTGCGTTTAATACACTGAAATATCATGGCCTTTATAGAGCGATGTTCTCCATATCAAAAGCGTGTCGTACTATCGTTCACTTCAGTTTTTGCGCTGTGTTTTTATTACGTTTGATTTTTACGCTGGTTTGTTCTTGTTAAAAGCTCTTGCCTTTATTTACGATCTTCCAGTAGTATTTTTTAGATGTGAACACTGAGTTTTGTCACTTTCCTTTCCAAGTTGAAAAGCCGTTGTAAAACCGTTGTAAAAATAAATAACGTCAACGATCGTCAAGATCAACTTGTCTAAAGTTAACAAGTATTACTCATGGTTTCGAATTGTTCAGTCATTGTATTGACTCTCAAACATCAACTAAAAAGTATTTAACTCTGACAACAAAAATTCACACAGATTTTCATCAAATAATGCTCAAAAGAGAAGCAAAACAAGTCTAAAATGCGGTATGAAACCGCAAGTGTTGCACAATTGCCGTGTTGTTTTCGCATGTGGTCGCATTCGCGTTTGTTTACTACGAAAAAGCGGGTGTTTCTTTAACGTATTTCGGCAGTTTTATGTTGAGATGGTCGCTCACAGCAGGTAAATATCTTGTTTGGGACACTAAAAAGTGGTCGCTGGTCGCGTTAGGCAGGTGGTCGCACATCGGAGGTACATTTCTATTACAAATCGTCCGTGCCAAAAAAAGTGATCGTAAACAGCAGGTGGTCATTAAAAGGGGTGTCGTAAAACTCAAGTTCTACTGTATATATATATATATATATATATATATATATATATATATATATATATATAGTTTAATCAATTCATTATGTTTCGACAATTTATTAAGTCTTCTTCAAATAACAACTAGTACATTTTGTACTAGTTGTTATTACTTATTACTAAATGTACTAGTTGTTATTTGAAGAAGACTTAATAAATTGTCGAAACGTAATGAATTGATTAAACTATATTATGGCTTTACACCAAGTGATTACTTTACCCCCCCCCCCCCCCCCCAATGGTCTCCAAGACCGTTATTGTGAAAAGTGTAAATCCGTTGAGAAACTTGTAGGGGGGGGGGGGTGTACATTGTTTTAAGGCCAAGTGAGTAGACTAGTAATGTGTATATTTAGCAGGCATGCATATGCTATAAATTACAATACTAAGGTCTACACAAAATGCATCCAACTTGTTTTTACAGTTTTTACAGTTTTTACATTAAATAAATCTAAAGATATTCTGACAAGTATCATTCTATGTTCTGGTTTGATTTCAACAAAATTATGTAATTTATGGCTTTTGGATTACTCTTAAAATACTTGCCTCAAAATGCAGGAAATAGTGTTGCAGAGACCCTAAAAATCAAAAATTTTCTGGGCCTAGGAGACCGAGGTTCTTGTCCCCGCAAACTCAAGACCCTGGCTACACCACTGAGCTTACAAGTCTGAGATTGTAACAGACCTGATATCAATGCTGTTGGATGCTGCAACAGAGCATGCATTTTTTATGTAACTCACATGTATTATGACTGGTCAGTTGAAACAATCTGCCATTTTGCAGTTTGGATTTTCCACATATGCAGGCAGGTTTTACCTCTTCAAAACTGGTTAAAATGGTATAGAAGTGCACAAATATACAGATTTTAATATGTATTTGGGCCTGCAGGTATAAGCTGCATGCCATGAAAAGGGCACGACTGTCATATAAATATAATAATGTACTCTACTGCTGCTGTACATGACCAATGATATAGCCTGATAGCCATAAATATAAATAATTATACTAAAATATGTGTCCTGTGTTGTTATAATCTGCAAAATATTGTGTCGGCCTAAAAACAGACTACGGAACTGCTATAGCTAAGAACCAACGTTTCAAACAATTCGGTACGACATCCAATTACTTCGCCAAAACCGTCTCCTGTAACCAACTGACAACATCCACCAACCCTCTTCCATCGTGCAAACATGTTTCGACTGTGGAAATATTCTGCGTTGAATTATGTATAATATCACCAAGACGCATGAAAGACGAGATCTCCGTTTGAGTCATGCCACAAGGAATATCCAGTTTATTGAATAAAATCAGAACAGGCCATGAACTCGAGTGTCGCGACGTTAGCAAGCTGAGAAGCAAGATAGTGGCAGCCGATACTTGTCCTCTATTAGCGACATCAATAACGTATATACAGTGAGTACTGTCTTTAAAATAATTCGACCACACCGGCGCCATAGCACCACCGAGCTCCCTCAAGAAGTATTTCATCTTGTTGATTTGCAATGTGACGAGGTTCACGCCGACTGTGGCAATGGTTGAAGGAGGGTCGGGCAATGTCACTTCACTGTTTGAGATCTGAGATGTGTAGCTCTGAAGACGTTTCAATAACATCGTTTTACCTCCTCCTTCAGGACCAAGAACTAAGATCTGGGAATCCATAGAAAGGTAATTGTAACCAAAACAAACCGTATTCAATTCTCTGTTTCTTATCTCTGTTTGGCCATATATATATTAAAATTCTTTGATGCAAACAAACCGGCTGACTGCGCATGCGTTTAATAGGATTTAAAAATGAATATTAGAAATTAGAATTATGGAAATTGTTTTGGAAATTGACAACTAAACCGGTTGCGGATTCAGAAGTGAAGTCTATCAGGTTGGTTAAAATTATATACAATTTAATAAAAGTGATCAATAGAGAAACATGTTATAAATTAATATGTTGCCTTGAAGACATGCAATTATCTTGTGATAGCATTGACTCGATTATAATCAAAATAATAAAATTATAATCACTCTTATATAATTTCACAATTTAAACTTCTGCACACCTGCCCATTGATAAGGCTGGTGGGTTCTGGGGTCACTTAATTGTTTGCTTTATGACCCTATTTGCCAGTTAATATTTGCTTTATACAATATTTATCAAAATTGAAAAAGGTAAACAGCGTTCTCTGATCTGAAAAAATTTTATTTTCGAGCTTTCGACCACCAGTCTGTGGCCTTCGACGGGAAGAAGGAGAATAGAAAAGAAAGTGTGTTTATAATATTTACATGTGGTTATGAAGAAATTAAAAGTGACAGCTAATTGTGTACATGGTACATCGGTATGTGATATATAAACTATTTGCAGTATCGCTTGTTCATTAGGATAGAGTATTGGCCTATACACTATTTTCAGTATCGCTTGTTCATTAGGATAGAGTATTGGCCTGGTAGTAGCTTCACGTTGTTGTCTGTGTTTTTAGTAATAGAACGCGGTTTACCTTTTTCAGTTATGCCTTTACCTGATCGCACTTCATCCATATTTCAATTTATCAAAGTGTCAGGCACATGGTTTCAAGGAAATTAAGTGCTTATTGAGAAAACGTCTATTAAGCCTCAATCAGATAGTCTATAAGCATCTATTTCAGAGTCAAAGACAATATGAAATACATCATACACTTAATTTTAAGTCACATTTATATTGTTATTTATAAAATTTATTATGGCATTTCTTTCTTTATACATGTGAGTTGAGGACTATTTCCCCACCCCAGAGAAATACTCTTTAAGTCACGTGAGAATCTTTCAAATATCTTAACTTTTTGTTCTTTATCTAACTTTTCCATATTGATTGTCAAATACCTCCATTGTACACGTTCATAGCTGTGGGGGTCATGAACAATTGGCAAACTAAGCTTGACTTTCTTTAAAACATGGAAATACCCACTATAACTCTGTTTAAAATCTTCAATAAGGTCAAAAAGACTCTTAAATTTCAATGACTTGTACATTAAGTCATCTCTTCTACTCAAGCCAAGAGCACCAAACCTGCCATTATAATGTACACCTAAGACTACATGGCTAAGAAAAGCTGTGCCTATTTGAGTCTTAAAACCAATCGTAAACCTCTGTAACCCACAAATGCCGTTAGTTAGATAGACAGACAATATTGTGGCTTCTAGACATTTGATTGGCAGGGACTCTCTTATCATTTCTTTTGCTGTCTCCATCAGCCCACACAAAGGTCTGTTTTTCCTAATTTCAAAAAACTGCGTTCCTGTGTGATTGTATCGCAGATCTGAAAGATAGCCCTGGACCAGATCTACTTTGCTTTGTACATCCATACCGAACGCAAAAGAAGGAAGACTTGGGCTTGCCAGTTTGGGCAACCTGATATTTCCTCGTATGTTCTTCGCCACTGCGAACCCGTCTGGATGTACATTTTGAACATGCTGCCACATTCTGTTCCACACGCAATCTTTAATGGGAAATCCACTCTTGTTTACATAGAAACCCAATGCTGGTTTCTCTTTGTTCTTCTTCCCCAAATCTGGTTTCTCTGCTGCGCCTTCTTCGGATTCGTTACTCGTAGATTCTTCTCCACTGTGCGACTCCAAAGATTGTCGAAGAAGATCAACACTTGATGTTTCTTCAGTACTGCTCGAATTTGATGGCGAATTTGACGTTTTCATGTTGTTGACGACTGGAAAATTGACAAAATTCTACAAATGTTTGCGAAAGAAGACATGAATTTGGCAACTTTGTTCAAAGGTTGCTAATGCCAACCACTAATCAGCTTCTAATTGCTTGTCTTCTTTTTTGCGCTAAATATACCGAAAAAGTGTCGCTTCGTACTTTTCAGAACACGTTGTGACTTTGCACTCTAGCAGCAAAATTAAAATATCTAAATAACTATCCAAACGCGAAAAAAATTAAATTACAGTACTCTGAATGCCATACATTTATTTTTTAGGCTGATTACTAGAAGACGTATAAACGTGACGGTGAGTAAAATAAAGTAAAATAGCAAATTTGGCGACACTATCAATCGCAAAATTTCGCGAAAGTTTTGGCCCGTTTATCAAACGCGAGGGGTTAGGAACTAGTGTTTTGCAATCGGGTTCTGTTCGTTGGTTCGTCATTGGTTCGTCATCATTTCCAACATCATTTCTTGACCTTTGCCTTTCGAGTCTTTTAATAACAATACAGTATTTATGTTTTAGTTTTAAGCGATCATTTCAACTATTTGGTAATTTATTTGGTGTGGAAGCGTAGAATGAGTGTGGCTCCGTTTACTGTGGAAGTCGTGTTAGTTTTTCTTGTCACTCTCTACGTGCTTCATCAGTATGGCAACCTGAGGAAGCAGCATTATGTCGTCACTATTGCTGTGTTTATTTCATGGTTTTTCTCTTTCCTGATCATTTTTATTCTTCCTTTAGATGTATCGTCGGTGAGTACGTATTTATAGCTTCTTTTTATTTGAAACCAACGACTGAAAGTAAATTAACTGCGGGTTGTTTGGGATTGGATTGAAGGGATGTATCTTTAATAAATAAACTTGTTAAATAATCAATGAATGCATATTGTACTGGGTATTGTCAATTGTCATTGTCAGGCTTAATACAGGCTTTATTACTGTCGTTTCTTGTGGAATTTCAGTTAATTTTAATGATAATTCTAATTCAATGTACATGTTTTTATACTACTGTACATATATTTTTAATTATAGATGATAAATATTTATCAATTACAGGGTTCAAATTAACAAAAGTGCATTGTGAGAATATTTTTCAAAAAAATCGGCCTTGTCCTATACTACTCTGTCCTATACTAACACCCTGGAAAAGATTTATAAAATGTGATGTCACATCCTGGGAATGGTGTCCAATCGTACATGCAATTTAAGTTTGGAATTAAGGTGCAGCTGGGCACTTGTTAATTTACATGTGCATGTAATCATCTTAAGTATGAATAAAAACCTTACAGTCTCCTTAAAAAGTGAAATTTATTGCACACATCAAGCTTCCTTGTGACAATTCAAACCAATGTATAATTTAACTAATTACCGTACACTTGTCCCCCCCTCTTGTTGGCCCTGCCTTTGAACAGGTGGCACAATGCCAGTATGGAATGTAGAGGCTGTGCACCGGACATGTCCGGTGCACAGCAACGGGAAATGGTGCACAAACTGGTGCACAAAAATGCAAAATAGCAATTATTGGTGCACACGAAAAGTGGTTATAAACAGCGGTGCACAAGCTAAGTTATAAATGGTAAAGACATTGAGACAATGCCACTGACTGATATGATAACTGTTATAGTGTAAAAAAGCTGTGTTGTTTCTGCTCCTAATAATGGACTTCATTAATTATTTTGAGCTGAATTGTTAATTTTAATTTAGTTATTTTGACATAACCAACTTAAACAAAGAAATAAAGACCAAACAAACATGGGAATTAATAGACTAGACTGACCTTCAGAATTCTGTAAATTCTTCCCCCAAAATGCAGGAAATAGCATTTCAGAGAGTCTAGATTTCAAAAATTTTCGGGGGAGCATGCCCCCAAACCCCCCTACACGGGCTCCACCCTACATAGTTATCATGCCTGCAGCGCTAAAATTGGCAGCCCCATCCTTTCCATGCTGGTGCCACCACTAACAGTCAAATGCCTCTTGGTGCACATGGACAAATCTATATCCTAGTATTGGTGCACAAATATACAGGATAAGCTGATGTCTGGTGCACAGAAGATGAACATTCCATACAGGGCACAATGTATATTAATTTTTACTTGTCAATCTCGGGCTTATCTTTGCCTGATATGGAAATATTGAATTTCCAACTTAAACATTTTGTCATGTTGGGCTTAGATGAAGTTATAATATACTGTAGGCTTCATGTGGAAGTGAGGTATTACTGAGTTTACCCTCAACTAATTGTTCAATTAAAAGAGACTTTTTTCATTATGTCAAGGGCCATCACCAGCCCTGAAATAATTATCAATTATTGGACAAGTGTGAACAAAATATTATGATTTGTCAGTGGTGAGCTACTAGTTATTTGCTGATGCCGAAGGCCGAGGCAAATAACTAGCAGCAAGACACTGACAAATCATGATATTTTGCGATTGACAAGTTCAAAAATTGATTTATCATTCATAAAATAGTTAAAAATTTGAAGTAAGAGATCGTCACTCTTCTCTCTGTCTTCGGTGTACTAAAATCTTTGTAAAACTTACTTTTTGTTGGCATGAGTCTTGCTTTTTATCTCACTAAAACTTCCTTTTCACTATTTCTTTTCTGAAGTACATTGTCGTTATGGATGCTTCCAAATACTCTTGATTATTTCCTCAGATAGCTGAAGAACTAGCTGCCATGTTTGCGAAAATTATTTGCTGTCAGCAGCAGTATCGCTAGTGCACATGCTCATAAAATTATTTGCAGCAGAAAATTATTTGCACTCAGTTATTTGCAGGTAAATTAACCAATCAGAATGCGGGATAGAAACGAAATGAATGATAATAGACCATATGTGTGTGAAGTAAAAAGTATTCTGTTTCCAAAATATTCCAAATACAGTACATGTATTCAGAAATTTAGGAAAAATTTCCCAAAAGTGTGAACAGATCAAGACATAATTTAACAAAATTTCAGCAATCAGCACAAATTAAACAAAGTTTGGCATACAGTATTTGATAAAGATTGGACAAATAATGAAAAAAGTGAAATGATGCAAATTTTCATGTGGCTGCATGAGTACCATGACTGGATGACTCACACAATATAGGAGATTATAGTAACTGATATTTCTATAAAAATAATAATAATAATAGTAATAATAATAATATATTACATTTGGAACAGTTTGGAACAATAATACATTTGAAACAGTTTCAAAGAAACTAAAGAAAATACTAGAGAATATTGGTATAGAGACCAGGATAGATAAGCTTCAGAAAAGTGATTCTGTGAACACAGCAAGAATTCTTAGGAAAGTAAGCTTCTGGAGTACTGTAGTTCCATTGGAAATCCAATGTGCGAGAACATAATAATAATAATAATAATAGATTACATTTTTTCGTGTGTGATCATGTGTATTGTAATAGATCACAAATGACATCACAGCATACACGTATAAAGAACAAAAAAAAAAGTGTGACTATTGTTCTTTACATGCTGTAATGTCTTCTGTGATCTATTACTGGCAGTACATCAGGGGTGGACTGGGTGGTCGGACCGAGGGCCCGGGTGACTTTAGGGCCCAAAAACGAGTAGACTAGTGGAGAAAACATTTTCGGCTACGAATTTATTTCCAGCAAAACTAGAAAAGTTGCGTGGACAAGTGGACAACCACAGCCAGGCAGCCCAGTCAAGCGATCATACAGTACATAGCGCGGAATTGTGAAATCGATAATTGGCTGTTTAAAATAACTGTAACTGAAATTCTGGACATCTATATAAAACTTTATGGCCTTGTAAGAACTGTCTTTCGTGTGCCTTCAGGTTACTGTTTCAATACAGGCTATGCTCAACAGCTTACAAAAACTTGTTTTTAGTTTACAAGTTTTTTATCACACTAAGTGTCACACAATACACGTGCGAACGATCATTTTCAAAGCTAAAGATACTAAAGACGAGACTCAGATCTTCCCTAACGCAAGAAAGTCTTGAGTCGTTAATGTTGATCGCTGTTGAAAAAGAAATTGCGCTGCAGCTCAGGAACAATAAAGAAAGCATCATCGACAAGTTTGCCCTTACATCGACGGAACTTAACTCTTTACTTCTAGTGTATAGGCTACAATCAATCACAAAGCTGAAAAAAACATTTTGACATTTAGTTTAATTTGTTAATTGTTACTTTATAATGCACTAATTAACTTGCGCTAATTCTAATAAAAGTTTAAACAACTAAAGATGTTTGTCGAACTGTTTAAACTCCATGTTAGGGGCCCCAAATTTTCTTTTCGCCCGAGGGTCAAAATGTTGCCAGTCCGCCCATGCAGTACATGATAAAATGTAATGTAATGTACAGTCATGTATTTGTTAAATAAAAGTTCAAGTGGTTTATCAAATGAAAGGAGTTTTGTTGCATGAAAAAAGAAAAACAAGTATGCTGACGTGATCCGACGTGATCTGACACAGAAGTCGCGTTATTGTGTATATTATTACTATGTGTAATTATTAGGTGGGTTTTCACTCCGATATAGAATATGAAACTTATGAAGCTTGCTGTCTTATACTGTATAAGCATGCTCTGATTGGCTGGGCTCCGTGCATTTATAAGAGAACAGAGATCATGAATGACGTAAAATGGCGTAGAATGGCGTCAGCTGACTGGAAAAGCCCGCCAAATTCCAAAACTATCCAACTTTTAGCTTGATTTTTCTTCTTCTTCTTCTTCTTTTATTTAACAAATAAAACATATCGCTCCCGTGCATATCTACTCTATAAAGGTACATTTGACGTCATTTGAACATGAAAGAAGTGTAAAGGCCTTTACTCAACTTTTTTCGTTTCCAAATGACGTCAAACGTGCCTTTATAAGAGTACATATGCATGGAGCTTTATGTTTTATTTGTGAAATAAAACCAAGAATTTATGGCAACACCATGTTTACCGGACAGCGGTGCTATTTATTGCTTAGCTTTTGGCCCGTAGAATTAGTGGAAACACGACATTTACAGTTAACAAATAAAACATAAAGCTCCGTGCATATGTACTCTTATAAAGGCACGTTTGACGTCATTTGAACACGAAAGAAGTTGAGTATTTCAAATGACGTGTTCAAATGACGTCAAACGTACCTTTATAAGAGTACATATGCACAGGAGCGGTATGTTTTATTTGTTTTATAAAATAAGAAGAAGAAAAATCAAACTAAAAGTGAGGTAGTTTTAGAATTTGGCGGGCTTTTACGACCAGCTGACGCCATTCTACGCCACTTTACGTCATTCATGATCTATGTTCGCTTATAAATGCACGGAGCCCAGCCAATCAGAGCGTGCGTAGAGGACACCTTATTTTTTAATATTGCTTATATAGCATTTTGACCTACATGTATATACAGCACTGTGCGCGTGGAAACACCATATGTATTGAAGGAGTGCGTAAGAAAACTTTGCAATAATGTATATTAAGTACTGACTGACTCAGACTGGTAATGTTCAGAGACTTCTCAATATGGAAACTAGTTTGTGTGTGGTCAAACGCACACATAATTTGATCCGTGCGTGTGATGTGTGCAATGATGGTTAAAGCATTACTGTCGTGGCAATAGAAGCGTTCCTAAAATAATTGTGCAGTTGTATTCCTCACGTTGAACAATTCATTTGATGGAAATATTGCTAAACTTCCTGTTTTGAATTCTGTTTTGAATTTGATTGGTGTTTGGCAAATAATCCTTTTTCTTATTGGTTATTCAATAACCAGGAACCAATCAAATTCAAAACAGGAAGTTTAGCAATAATAAAAAGGAAGTTCATCAAATGAATTGATCAATTTGAACAAATGAATTGCACAATTATTTTAGGAACGCTTCTATTGCCACGACAGTAAATGCCTAATCGCGTTACGTTCAGTATGTAAATTGCACTTTCTTATTTCAGTTGTTTTAATAGTAAAATATAGTAAAATAGTGAGTGCAATAACCGAACTGAATACAAATTTGTCCATGCGATCTAGGGAACACATTAGCTGGGATGCATGCGCGTGCAATCATAGTCAATAGAGATATGGTTTGGAAACTCGGCAAACTCAAAGCGCCTATAATGAGCTGTGATTTTATGTTGAACCATACCTTACACCGTGCACATCCAATAATATTTAAATAGCACAGTTGAGTGATTGAACTGAAACGTTGCTCTTGGATAATTCGTTCACTATACTAAAATACAATGTGTTCATTGTGACCGTGCACCGTGCACAAAAATGCATAAAAGCGAACAAAAAGATAGAACAAAGACTTTAGCTGAGTTTCCTGACCATCTAGTTGAATGACTATGGTGCAATCGCATACACTATATATTGAGAAGTCTGTGTTCAGTATGTAAACTAAAAGTCATGTGACTTCAACATTTCCTTTTAGACATTTTATCGCCAGTGTCTAAATGAACATCAACCACAACATGACAATAATGGCAATGGGTCAAACATGCTTGGGTTTGGAAACTACTATGGGGCCAATCAAACAACAAATACTACTGGAAACTCAACTTTTGATAAAAATACTTCTCTATACATGCCATGTCAAAAACCATGGAGTTTTATGCCAGAAAAAGTCCTGCCTGATCTTTGGTTGGTGGTTTACTGGTCTTCACAGATATTATCATGGTACAGTACATATGAACAACAAATCATTATTATTGCTGTATAAATTATGCATAATTTTTCTACAATGTACCTAATAACATGTGGATTATTTAACAAATAGATTACATTTTGCCATCTGTGTGTACTGCAATAGATCACAGAAGACGTGTAAAGAACAAAAAAGTACGACACGAGACGAAGTCGAGTGGTGTGACTGTTGTAATTTACCCGTTGTGACGTCTTCTGTGATCTATTACACGCACGGAAAAATGTAATCTAATTTGTTTTATACAATAAAACCATTTATTGAAGATTTTTCTGGGGCATGAAAAAAGAAAAACAAGTGTACTGATGTGATCTGACGTGATTTGACACCAGCTGTGCGTGTGTCCTTTAATAGATCACAGAGAATCTCATTGGTTGTTGACTGTCTGTGATCTATTAAAGGACACACGTACAGTTGGTGAATTGAGAATGTACATAGAAGTCACGTTATTGTATAAAAAGAATTGCAGCACAGTGTCAAGTACTGTATATTTCATACTTAGGAAGAGAAAACTGAACATTCATTGTACTGTATATTTAGTTGAAAGAACAACATGTTGCTGAAGTAGGTATGTGCATGGGTAAACATTTGTTGTAAACTAAAAGTTGTAGCACGTACTACTTTGTAGGGGATTATACATTGCTTTGTAGTTTTACATGCCTTCGTAGTGCTCACTGACTAGAGAGTGGCGTCTAATTTACAGTGAAATATCAAACCTCAGCCTTAAACGTAATGACCTGGCTATTGTTCAGTCAATGCATTCATTACAAAGAAATCTTGCCAATCATAGTGCAAGATTATTTCGAACGTAACTCGTGCCATATGTAATGCACGGTAATCATGAAACTCCAGACCTGGAAAAGAGTGGGATCTCGGAATCCTAGATCCTGAGGAACATTTGCTAAGAGCCTAAGATTGAGGAACATTCACATGTACTTCAAGAATGAATTTTGAGAAGTCGTATTTACAGTAGTTATGGACTTATGGTCATATTAAAAAGGCTAAATTTGGAGATTACAGAATTTGAAAATAATTTTTTCCCACACAGTCAAAAGTGTTTCAACTATTAACATAATTGAGGTCCTGAGCTTTCAAGGATGTTTTGGGATGTTTCTGAACTGAAATGTTATTCCTGAGGATCGAGGAATGTATTTATAGGGAACCTTAACGGCATGAAAATCAGGAAATGCAACATGCTTGGAAGTTACTAATGTGCTGATGGACCAAGGAACGTTGGACACAGTGACGCAGTACATAATCAGGATAAGATTTTTTATTGCTTGTGCATATAGCCTCGTACCCAAGCGCACAAGAGAAAGTGACGCTGAGCGTTCAGGGGTCTGGGTACGACGATGCTTTTTGCGTAGTTTTGAGAAATATTTAAAAATGCAAATTCAGGATCCGAGAAACATTGAACACTTTGAGAATATTTTTGTTATGAAAACTATTAGATGTTAATTTCTCAAAATGAGCTGCATTGTAATCCCAATATACATTACAGTACTTATATCTCACAAGAACCTCACTCTAAAGACCTCATTCATACTTAGAGTGAGAGAAGAGTTAGAACTGGGGACTCGAATCAAATAGGGAATAAAGTCATGTACGATGTTCCAGTTATAATTACGAGCTGTAAGTGAAATGAAATTGCAGTAGAGACATAAAGTTTGTCGAGGTTTCGCGGCGCGATGGCTTCGTGAATTCACGGTTTTTGGCGGCGCGATGTACTGTATAATAAACGAGCAGGAGTGTTTTATCAGATATAAAGACACGAGGCGAAGCCGAGTGTTTTTATATCTGATAAAACACGAACTGCGAGTTTATTATACGGCTTCAAAGACGAACCACTTGGTAAGTTGATTGGCGGAGTTAGTTTGAAAAATAACTTTGTCTAAGCCGAGAAAATCAAAGCTAAAGTTTGTGTAAATCAGGAGAAATCTTTATCACATATAAAGATACGATACGGTCATGATTTTCTTTTGCGTTTTCCTCATGAATTATTAATGAGCTTTTGAAGTTGTTTTCATGATCGCGTCTAAACATAATTACGTTTACCTCATGCCATACAAAAACGTTCGACCTGTTTGTAACCTTAACCCAGCAAGACTAGGTGTTACTTTTCTTGGCTTTCCTATCTTTCGCGAATGTGTTTCCCTCCCTTTGTGGCGCTTCAAAAATTTCGAAACACCAGATCGTGTACTGTAACTTTGATCCCTTCACCTTTTAAGGCAGGGCTAATATTTCAGCGGGTCAGGTGAATTAACTCTCACTGAGAGAGATAAGTTTTCTTTAAACATAAACATAAACTTTATTCACAATGAAACTATTACAGCTAAATAACTATAGTTACATTATGAAAAGGACGCCAGAGGTTATCCTGGCACCTTTAATAAATGGCACCACTTAATCGTGTACATACTTGTCAAACATTTTGCCCGAATGTAGAATTTGAATGTGTATACGCGATCGCGGGATCGCGTTTTACTTAAAAACAATCATGTTTGGGAGAAACGCGCTAGCCTAAACGCGAATTTAAACACGATCATGTTTGCCGAGTGTGACAAACTTTTCGTCCTTACTGTACATTTCAATACATTTCATCTGTGACATGAAAACCCACAAAACGTTTATCGTAAGACACAAATCTTCAAAATTGTATAATCTTTTATGGGATAACCTATCGTCAAAAGGAATTCATTACGGAGACACCTTTGGCAATTCATGTTTTTTTGTCACAGGGCTTTGAGTATTATCTTGTACAGTAAGCATTGGTGATTGTGTTTTCAGGATTGTCTTACCGATTATGCAGTCCTATTCATATGCTGGTGATTTTACAGTGAAAGGAAAGATCAAAACTGCTTTGATTGAGAATGCTGTGTGGTATGGGAGTTACCTCATTATCTTTGTGGGATTGCTACTGTATGTGGTTTTTCATCCAGATCTTCATCTTAATGGGTAAGTGGGAGCAGCTCTAACTTTCGTACATGCAACATCGGTTCATTTTCGTAATCGATTAATCGTTGTCAACAATCGATTAATATCGATTAATCATATTGATTAAATATGTCATGAATTAAATACGACATGACCATGGTGGTTTGTCCATTCAAAGGAAGGGGTGCTTTTATAAAGTTTTTACTAAATTTATTGGGGATTGCCTCCCTTGTTGTCGCCCAACAATTCGGTCACTATTCACGTTTTAAATCAGTTATAGATTGCGCACTTTCTCGCGCTCTCACAGTTCACACAAGAGACATGACAAGACAGAGACGATGTTTAGTTTACACTTGACACTCCTAAATGATACTGCGATACTATTGGCTAATCAGTTTATGAATAATTGGTTTAACTAAGGCGTGTTCATAATCAGTCATTACTTATCTGTTTAACAAAACAAGATTAAATCATTCCAGCATCATGCTGTGCAGGGTTATTATAGATGATCCGATTATTGTTAAGTATAATCGATTGTGGAAAAAAACGAAAAAATAATCGATTAATCGATTAATTGGGAGCAGCTCTAACGCAAGTACGTGTCTCTGTATAAATTGATTTCAAGGGAGGCGGAACCAGAGGGGCTAAGCCACTGATCTCTATATAAACTGGATTGCTCATCCGGCTCCAAAATGAAGCCAGCGGAGGTGATGAATTGAGAGTGGCAATTAAGTTAGCCGCCACGGGAACATTGTATGTTTTCGTGGCACCATAAAGGGACGAAAAGAGCCACATTAAGAACAGTTCTGCTATTGGTATCAAACAAAGAACACTACATACAAGATGAAAAAGCTTAGTTTTTGCATTTGTTGGTATTATTAAGCAGTAAAACGTGTTATTTCGTAGTTTTTTCACTCTGCCCAGTAATCGATAAACTTGCCCACATCACAAAACTTGTAAAAATGCAACAAAAACAGCCAGGAATATAAAGATTCCGGACATGTGATTGGTTGAAAATTTCTTCATAATCATTATATTCACCGCACCAGGCGGTGAATATAACATCACAAAATAACATCACTAGAAAGAGGTGTTCGAGGGGAGTTTTTTGAGTTATTTATTTAAATAACTCAGGACAAATAGACTGTATACATCGATTAGCTCGGAGATACAGCTATCTAAAGGTAAGGAAATGTTTTGTCGTAATTATTTTTTAATTTTGGAAGAGTTTTGATCATAAGCCGTGCTTTTGAAAGTGACTGAGCGAAGAAAAGATTCAACATTCAATTTCCAAGATCGAGACAAGATAAACTAATACATTTATAAACGTGTGTTTTAACTTTCTCGGATATTCACCTCAGAAATTATACTATAACAATTATTCACCTCAGTCTCGGTGAATATTGGTGAATATATTTACTTCGGTTTCGCCCCGGCAAATATTCACCGATATTCACCTCGACTTCGGTGAATAATTGTCATAATGAAACAATTTATACACCTTTGGTAGTAAAATATGTCTTTACAAAACCTTGAAGTATGTTAGTTGACGATTTCGAACTTTATTTGCCTGTATTTTCCTTCTGTTTCCTAATGGTATTGTTTTACTGGTTTCCCGACTCTCCCTGTCCCCCGGTTAACTAGCTTACTACTCTTAAGCCCGCAAAGACTACTGGACAGGGAGTAGTAAGCTAGCAGTTCTGACTTCAAAATTATATATATATATATATATATATATATATATACTAGTATATATGTATATGTATATATATATGTATAGGTACATAATATTTCTACAATCTATGAACTATACGAAAACTAAACTTATTCTTGTAAGCAATGATTATAAAAAATATGAATTACGAACGAACAAATTATAAAAAGCAATACGTATGAGCAGAAAAGCGAGGAAGATGAAACCACGACACAATCCGCGGACAGGCGGACTGTTTTCTAAGTTGGTGATATTTATCGCATCCAATTAATTGCACGTGTGAACGGGCTTTGTTTTCCTATTTCAAAAAAACAAACACATCCACTCGAGATTGATTCTCCAATATATTTTTTTTTACTTTCTTATGTGGTGTTGGTGCATGGAGCACCTTCTGCCCTCTGGTTTAATTTCCGCTCGCGGTGCAGTTATTAGAATAAAATTTCACTCTATTCATGTGAAAAGAATGTTTCCGCGTTGACTGTATATTCATAGTCTATTGACAGATGGTCTGGAAACTCAGCAAAAGTTTTTGTTCTATCTTTTTTTTTGTTTACATTTATGCAAACTTGTGCGTTAGACCCCTGGACCCAAAATAGTATCTTGGCAACCGTTTACGCATGCTCAAAAAGAAATATTGGTAGGACCCACTTTTCCCCGAAGCCTACGTAGGTCGGAGAGGGGCTTTGACCTGCAGGGTAGATGGGGACTTTTGTTTACATTTATGCAAACTTGTGCACCGCGTTAGACCCTGGACCCAAAATGGTATTTTGGCAACCGTTCACGCATGCTCAAAAAGAAATATTGAGAGAGCCCATTTCCCCCCAAAGCCTATACGTAGGTCGGAAAGGGGCTTTGACCTGCAGGGTAGATGGAGACCGTTTCAACATAAAATCACAGCTCATAGGCACTTTGAAGTTTGCTGAGTTTCCAGACCGTATCTTGATATCACTCTAATATCATGAAGGTGGTTGGCGTTTGATTTTTGTGTTGTTTTGCAGAGATCAACTGAAAGTGATTGGAATCACGGCCTCCAATACCTGGGGTCTTGTGTTGCTTGTGTTTTTGATGGGCTACGGTTTGGTTGAAGTACCACGATCTGTATGGCTTGCGTCAAAGCTGGACTACCAGATCGCTCATATATATTTCAAAGTATCAAAAATGAGCACAGAAAAAGAAGAAGCGGAAGAGAAACTTAATGAAGTGCTTTCAGTAAGACAATGTGTATATACATATTAGCACACACTAAATTAACTTTCGATACTAATAAGATTTACGAAAATAAGCCCGTCAGATTATAACCGCTGCCCCACTATCCCTTACGTTGAATTAAATAACGCATTTCGACCATATGCACCCCAAAAATAAGCCTGCGAGCTTCATGAGGAAAACACAAAGGAAATCAGTAGTGAATGGTGGTGGACGTGGTGAATGATTGTTTACATTGAGTCATTGAGATGCTATATCATACAAAGTGTTTCATTCGGATATCTAAATATCTCGAAGGGTAAACCTCTCGGCGTTTAAACCATCCTGCTCGTGTATTATACTGTATATGTATATATATGGAAGTTGTCACTCAGGTGGATAAACGGTAATAAGGTTGTTCTCCGAGTGTAACGAAACCAAACTGGGAAGCATTTGAAAAAAAAAAACCCTTAAAAAAAAAAAAAAAAAAAAAAAAGCTTCAAAATGCTTCCCAGTTTGGTTTCGTTACACTCGGAGAACAACCATGTATATATATATATATATATATATATATATATATATATATATATATATATATATATATATATATATATATATATATATATATATAATATATATATATATATATATATATATATATATATATATATATATATATATATATATATGTAAAATAAGCCCTTCTCGAAAATAAGCCTTCCCGAGAATAAACTCTCCCGACAAAAAAGCATTTCCAAATAACACGCCCCCCCCCCCCCCCCGAAAATAAACTTTCCCATAAATAAGCTTAGCCAAAATCAGCCTTGACAAAAATATGCTTATCCCAAAAATAAGTCTTAAAACTACCAGAAAATTAGCCACCCTATCAAACTAAGCCCTCCTAATCTGAATAAGCCATCTTGAAAATAAGCCCTCTCAAATGCCAGGTCTAAAGTCTAAAAAAGGTTCTTTGATAGCCGCGGCTTATTAAGCGTCTGCAAGCAATGTCACGTTTGCGTCTCCTAACTTTGGAAACGGTACTTTCTGCATGTAGTGTTCTATTAATTGAACAATAATTATAATGCACATCGTTCTCGGAATTGCTTTTATTTTACATTAGTTGACTACATTTTCCCACATGTTTAAAAGTGGGTATTGCATAGGCTATGTTTTAGGTAGGGCAAAGTGAAAAGGGTTGTAAACTGCAGAGATTAGTTTTGATAACGAAATACTGACGTTTCGAGTGGAAACCTTCATCAGAGTAAAGTCCTAATCAAACGAGAACGCAAGTCATCGCAAGTTTTAGCTTGTGCTGGCTTGTGTCTCGTTTGATCCAGCTTGCGACTAATTTGATCTTGTTCAAATTTCATCGCAAATTTTCTTCAATTTGCGAGAGCTTGCGAAACGTTTGAACACAAAGCACAAGTCGATGCAAGTCTTTCGTGCTCCGTCGCCATAGAAACTACCATGAGAACTAGCGAAAAGGCGTGGGAATTAGCGGAAGTGCAGAACTTGCGACGACTTGTGGCGACGTTTGACTGGTGGCATCGCATGTCATCGTAAGCCAACTTGCGATGACTTGCGTTCTCGTTTGATTAGGGCTGAAGAGCTCCGCTTAAAATGTCATGATATTTCAAAACTATTCTCAGCAGTTATTACCACCTTTTCATTTTGCTGTATAAATTATGCATTTTCAACTTTCGACTTTCGAAAAGCTAAGGACACTCGCCTACGGCTCGTGTTTTGTTACGCTTTCCTCCAGTCTCGCAATTTCCCAAGTGTTTGGATAAGAGTCTCCAAACACGGAAAAAACATTTGGTATTTCTTTTATAAAATAATCACAAGTGAATATGATATACTGTCCGACATTTTCCAAAAAATCGTTTTGGCGGGAATTTTCTGTGTTTGGATACTCTCATCCAAACACGGCAATTGACCAATCAGGGCTCGCGTAGTATACATGTTATTTTGTAATACATTTTCCCGCAGTGTCTGTCATCCTATATATAGCAGCTAACAGTATTTGGATTCAGTCTATACTTCTGTGTGATACGATTTTAACGTATTTCTCTTTTTAGGATGTAAGAAAAGCTAGTGAGTCCATCAGGTATAACCACAGATTCAGAAAACACCTGGAAGTCATAATGAAAAAGGTTGGAACTTCTTTTATTTAAATTTTTGGTTGCAATTTAACAAAATTAACATATAGTTTCAATTTGATAAGCTTCCAGGTACAAAAACATTAATACCGTACAGTGGAACTCCGCCATACGACCACCCTGTTAATACGACCATCTCGTTATTGCGATTACTTTTTTCTGGCCTGAATACCTTCTAAGCCGTGTAATACTCCCCCGTTAATACGACCACCCCGTTTATCGTATTAACAACGACTTTCCATTGTATCTCCAAAGCTTTAAGTAATTTTCCGTCAGTGTGTTTACACTAGTTTTTAGTTTTTATAAGAAAGAGGGAAAACATTACATCACATTTCACTATTCACGCTGTATAAATTAGAGCATCGCATATAAAGGTCAACAAACTATGAATAAATTGTCAATGTGGGCAAGTACAGCGGTGTAGGTTACAGTGAGCGGTGTAGGCTACAGTGTAGCTCAGTATTATTTGAAGGTTTATCGTGATTCCTGATTTATCGTGAAAATGACTTCGTTACATGTGTTGGTTTTTTTGTGCACCCACCCACCCAATTGTGAAAATTTGCACTGCAGCTCTTGTCGTATCGCCGAATTTTCTCCCGTCAATAGCGATGCGATATTGTTGCAGTGTGAAATAGAATACTATAAAAAACATTCAAGGGCTGCACAACACTGTCTGGAATTATCTTTCTTTGGGAAACCCTTGGAGAGAAGTTTCAAATCCCCTAACCTTCAAAAAGATTGTCTAAACTCATTTTCACGGACATTTGTCTTTCGCAGCTGGTGGTTAGTGATTGGTTAGTTCATGTGTAAATTTGCTTTCTTAATCTTCTCAATTATTATAATATAGTGCCCAGACAGGGACCAAGAGACATTTGATAGAGGAACTGATGACTACGGATATGATGATGGCAGAAGTGGTAGAATGAAAGAAATATATGAAGAGAAAGATCTTGTAAAATTACACCGACAAGTCATTGCGCAAACACAAATAACAAGGAAAGCAAGATGGTAAGAAAGTACTGTGTTTTGCTATCCATTACAGTAAGAGACTGTTTTTTTCTAATCTTTTGTTATTCAAACCCGTTTTGCATGCATGCAGTGCTGCATGCATTTGGTCTGGGCACTGTTGTAAGAAGCCTGAATTGACTATCCGGTTGATAATTTGCCACCCAGGAAGTGTTGCAAGAAATGAACTAAAAGTCGAGTTACGAGTCACGTATAGAGTCCTTCAGACGTCAAGTCAAGTCGTATAAGTATCTGGTCGAGTCGATGGCTTTGCTTGAATCAAATCTAGTATTTGTAAGTCGACTAGTCGAGTCGTTTAAGTATATATACACTTCTACATATTACAATGCATATGTGACTGTGTGATGATACTATTATATAGCATTGCAGATATAAAGGCCACTTTCACTCTGACGTCACAAAATTCTAAAATACAAATTCTAAGACCTATAAAGCTGGCTATTTTATATAATTTGTAGATCGTTATTATTTCTGGAAAATTTCAAGTCAATACAGAGAGTTGTAGCAATCGAGGTACTAGGCGGGAATCGTAACCTTGTTTTCATGGCTTTGTTACGAATTATTTGCTGGGCAATAATTTTTATAACAGAGAGTTGTGTTACAGGGTTTTGTATTATATTATTGCTGACGTCAGCGTAACCCAATTTGACGTTCGAAGTCTTTGCTTACCCAATTTGACGTTCGAAGCATGGTTAAGCTTTAGAAGTTATGTCCAAACCCACCTGATGTACTATTTGAAGATTCGGATTGAAACTACACTTTATATAGGTATTCGTTTTTGGCCGCAAAATCTGTACACCTGATTGGCGCCGATTTGGTACACAAATACATGTATATACCAAGTCAACCTTGGCATTTGCTGGCGTTGACACAACCAAGAACAGTGCTGAGCCTCCTTTTGACGTTGCTTATATAGGCCTTAACCACGTGACCAGTTAGCGCGAGAAAAGGGGGGGAGGCCCCAGACCTTCAAACTACCCTGCCACACCCACATACTACACGGAAAGTTCGTTGTTAATATATTCGTTGTTATTGTATTTATTCCATAAATATACCAAAAAGCCGAATGCCTATATATGTAGTTTAGTCCAGTGTAGTTGGTTACGTCGAATTGCGTGTACAAAGTGACTTTGAACGACATTTAGAAATTATGCTGACGTCAGCAATAATTTAAGAATTTTGTAACTCAAGAAGGAGTAACTAACACTGTATTGACTTAAATTTTTCCAGGAAGACTCGTAACAAAGATCTACAAATTATATTGAACAGCCAGCTTCAGAGGTTTTATAATTTCTATTTTCGAATTTTGTCGGAGTGCATAAAAGTGATAAAACCACCTATAGTCCAAATTAAATCATTCAAACCTGATGAGATTTTTGTCGGCTTTCTGCTGACACCGAAGAAATGTCTTTTGAATAGGAGAAAGCGGTTTTTTAAGACACTTTCCTGCTTTATTTTTTTTTTGCTTTATCAGTTTTATGTTTTAAGTTGATTAAATTTTATTTTCTAGTCAGTGGAATCGTGTAATAGAACAGGCATTGCAATTAGAAGACCTGCAAAAGAATGCTAACAATCGGGAAAGGTACAGCATAGAAAATATTACTTTTTCCAACATTAATATAATTATCAAGACTCACTGCTTCTGTCAACCAGATTTTTAGTCATCGCAAATCTTAGCTTACACTCGCAGAATTTTATAAAACACAGCCCAACACAATCCGTTAGAATTTGAGTTGACCACGCGCGCAATCTCCCATCATGCTATTCGCGTTTAGGAAATTTAGTTTTGCGCTTTCCGGTTGTCCACGGACGAGTTTAACGTGATTGGTCAACGAGCTATGGCAGTCAATTCAATTTGGTTATCAATTTAATTTGGGAATTTAGTATTTCTTACTTTTGAAAAACAAAAAGGATTAAATTACATGTCCTCTTTACCTTATCCCGTTCTTTTGTTATTACTTCCGCTAAGAGATTTTTTACTTCTGTCTGTCTGTCTGTCTGTCTGTCTGTCTGTCTGTCTGTCTGTCTGTCTGTCTGTCTGTCTGTCTGTCTGTCTGTCTGTCTGTCTGTCTGTCTGTCTGTCTGTCTGTCTGTCGGTCGGTCGGTCGGTCGGTCGGTCGGTCGGTCGGTCGGTCGGTCGGTCGGTCGCTCGCTCGCTCGCTCGGTTGGTTGGTGTTGGTTGGTTTGTCTGTCACCAAGATATCTCAAAAAGTAATGAACCACTTTTGATGTGATTTTGTGGAAAGACCAAGGACCAACCATTAAATTTTGGTCATTGAACTGAGTTGAGAATTGAATGGGAATTTCAAAAAAATCTGACAACAAGATTCTCTGCGTAGAAGAAATAAAAGAAAACATGAGCGTTCATTATTTCATATATTATGCAAACTTTTAACCGATTATAATATATAACCATTGGTTATAGAATTGTGTTTGTTTGTTTGTTTGTTTGTTTGTTTGTTTGTTTGTTTGTTTGTTTGTTTGTTTGTTTGTTTGTTTGTTTGTTTGTTTGTTTGTTTGTTTGTTTGTTTGTTTGTTTGTTTGTTTGTTTGTTTGTTTGTTTGTTTGTTTGTTTGTTTGTTTGTTTGTTTGTTTGTTTGTTTGTTTTTTCTTTTTTGTTCTGTGGCGTTTTTTTGCTTAATGATGCGAGTGCTACCATGCATTTTATTCATACCTAATTTGTTCATCTGGTGCACGCCAACCTGTTTAGCGGAATATCTCACTCTCCTATAAACATTCCTTTGTGTGCCCTCTAGTTCACTGTATTTTCATATAACTTGTCGCGACTTTTATCGTGAAATTACACCTAAATTTTACTCCGCCCCATTGGGCCCCATATGCAATTAGCTAGTAACTAATCTTTACGCAATTACCTAGTAAATTATTTAGGGAGCCTTCGTCACCCAAAAGTGATATACAAATACATACATTGTTTATAAACGCACTCAGCTTTTTGAAATATTTGTTTCTAAATGTCAAAGTCTTTCGTTTGCTTTAGAGTTTATAAATCGGCATTAGAAAGACAAAACGTTATTATCAGATTACCTGCTTCACTTGGTGAGTATTGAGTAAGGCCTGCGCTAGCCGTCGCACAATAGACGAATTTAATTGTTTAATATTCGACGAAACTGCGACGTATAATTCGATTAAATTCGACACACGAATTAAATTCGTGTCCGCAATTAAATTCCTCTGAATCAGACGGATAATGCGACGATAATGGGCGTGCGTATTCGAGTTACACGTCGCATGATCGTCGCGTCGAATAAAATGTTTCTCTTCTGTCTGTGACAATTCGGTGCCACGTTTTCAAGAAGTCGTTTTCAGACTCCACGAGTCCAAGTAAAAACAATTAAATTCGACTGAAATTCGACGTTTAATTCGACGTCGCATTACCGACGAACTTAATTCAAATGAAATTCGTCTATTGTACGACGTTTAGCGCAGGCCTAAATATATATTTCAAGATAACTGCTGCTCTTAATTATTTTTGTATCTACTGCGCGTGCGAGTAAGGTTTTCCGATGTTAGTTCATTAACAATAGAATATTATTCGGGACCGATCACACCCCGAGTCAGTTCGAGCAGTCTGACGAAGTAGATACATGTACGCTCAAGCATGCCTATGTTTTTATTTAGCATCTTGAACGTCGGTTTTAGTGCCCTACGCCACCCCGACATCAGATAGGAAACAGTTTTTTTTGTTTTGTTGGTTGTTTTTTTTGGGGTTTTTTTTTTTTTTTTGGGGGGGGGGGGGGAGCTGAAAGAGACCTGACTGAAAGAGACCTGACAGACATTGATCTCACCACACTACCTCCGGAGTTTATCGTATTCTGGATGTTGACTAACTCAACTGTGTTTTTTCAAGCTAGTCAATTATCTAGAAGATACAAGTTTCATTGTATGTAGTGACTGTGTCATGTGTTTTCTTTCTATACAGAGTGGTATTGCAAAGTCTGGTTAAAGCCTTGGTGTCTTCGTATTCTTTGTGTTATCTTAGCCATTCTAAGCATAGCTTTGATTTGGTCGGAAGTAACTTTCTTTATTGTCGAGCCGCGTTTGTCATTATTCGCCTTATTTCTTTACGAAGCTCAAAAGGGATACTTCTATTTCTATGTCGAGGTAGGTTTGCATTTTCTTTTGTATTAGTAACAGAGGAGCATGGCAGGAGCATTCACCAAAAAGTTTATGAGAATCCGACGTATAGTCTTCGAGAAATAAAGTCTCAAAGTTTGCCATGGCTATATTTTATTTTTGGAGAAATTTGGGCTCTCGGTAACATTGTTTTATGACGTACACAAATGGACAACTACAGTATGAATAAGAACAATGGATTTTAGCATTAATTGCTCTATATGCGTCCGTATATAGAGAAGACCAAATATAAGAAGGCCAAATTTCTCAAAAACGAACTTGCCATGGCAAATTATAGGGAAAGGTAGTAATGTTCCTGACATGCTCCTGTATTCATTAGAAGTGCCGACGAGAAGAAATACAAGTTAGCGCTTGTGTAACTTGAAACCCTTGTGTTAACAAGATGTGCTTTGTGAAGCAGCCTCGTATCCAGGCGCTTTTTTGCCCACTACGCCGCCGCGTGTGGTGCGCGTGGTGCAGCGGGGAAGCGCCTGACAGAAAATGTGTCGATTTGTGAAATTACTGTCGATTTCTGAATTTTTGTCAATCTGACCCATTCGGGCGATATTTTCCCTTTTCAAATACGCTTTTCTGCCGAAACCATGGATAGAATTGATCAGTTCCTTCGGAAAATAACTATTAAAGGTACAGTAAAATGTATATATTTTCGTTTAAATACGGCTGAAGTCTGGAGACCGCTGGACTCAGCGTGGGTTTATCTGATCGAAAAGTTTCAACCGTTCGAGGTCTACAGACTATCCGAGTGCCAAATATTTTCTAAATTTGAGTACAGTGTGAATCTTTATTATTATACAATACTGATACAATCTCGATTGTGATTGGCTAAAAACCTACAGACAATTCTTGATATCTTGCCACCTACAAAATATCAAAAATTGTCTGTAGCTATGACGTAATTTTTGCGAGCTGGCCAGCGGTTTGAGGAAAACAAACATGGCCGCCGGGACCTTCAGGAGTGACGATCAGAAGTGAATTAATCGGCCGGATTTGGCAAGTTTTATTGACACCAAAACCAAAAAGAAAAACCAAGGGAGCTACACATACAGCTGTTAGAGTTTAAAGCAGTATTTGAAAGAGAAAATTGTATTTGAAAGAGAAAAAAGTAAGCGAACCTCAAACTGAAGATGGTATGATATGACTCACTTTTTTATCTTGCTTTCAACTTTGTATGAAACTCCTTAAAAGCTTCTACATTTATAATTGTATAATAAAACAATTATTGAATTCGGTTGTCGCATGATAGCTTTTTGTTATCAAGCCTCGGTTTGTATTATCCGCCTCAGCCTTCGGCTTCGAACGGCAGATAACACTTACCTCGGCGTTGATAACACAAGCTATCATGCTCAACCTCATCCAATAATTGTATATTATTCTACAGATTTGTCTGTTCGTGATACGTCTTATGGCATTATTTACTCAAAATATAAGTGGACAACAAGTTGTCCGCCATTGTTCGCCATTGCCGTCGAATCAAATGTCTGATTCAGTACTCAGTATGTAAATTAGGTAAATATCATAGCATCAGTTCTCCAATTTCATTGCATATTGTAATAATATATGGCGGAACGGTGTTTGTTACTATTGTATACACATGACGATTGTAAAGGAAACTCTCTGAAATGTAACGAACGATAAAAAACATTTTTTGCCAGGCGCTTTCTCTCCCCGCGCGTTCTGTTGTAAGCGCCTAGGTACAAGGCTGTTTGTGAAGCACGTGCCCTACCCAGCCTGTTTAGCCGGCGTTCCGTTTGATAGGGGAGGCGAAAGGAACACCTACCATTGTCCTATTCAAAGTTATGACGTTTTCCACCAAAAGCATTGGCTAAATTCTCTGACTCGAACCCAGTCGTCTCAATATCGTCTGAAACGTCTATGCTCGTCTTAAGACGAATTTTCATTCAGTGCTTTTTGTCGCGCGATCGACGTTTTGTGATGGCTTTCTTTTGTCTTGTGGGCTCTCAACTGGATCCCTTCCAACTGAAGGCTCACGAGACAAAGAAAGTGATCGCAAAAAGTTGCTCGCTCGACAAAATGTACTGAATCAGTGAAAATCCGCCTTAAAGCTGGATTTCCACTATAGGCGTAAAATGTCTCGCGGTCGACTTTTTTCTTTTGTCTTGTGAGTTTCCATGACAATAAAAAAGTCGAGCGCGCGACATTTTACACCGAGTGGAAATCCAGCTTAACATTCGTGAAGCACGTGCTCGACGCGTTAGCCTACAATTACGAATTCTTTAACGGTATAATTTTATTATTGTAACCTGACGATGGAATTGCACTCCGAAACGTCGTATACATAAATGGGATACAACTATCTCTATAAAGCCTGTTGGCTGAAGAATCATTTTTGAAGAATTTCTTTTTCAGTTAGATATATCCCCAACATTTAACTATCAATGACTATGGTAGCGATAGACACACCAGGCGGAAAACGCAATTTAAAAATGAATATCAGAGCCCAGCAAATGACTTTGAAACAAGACATAATAAAAAGAAAAGAAAATTTATTTACTGACGTTTCGTTGTTACATCACAACATCTTCAGAGCATTTAAACTATATTACAGGTGGTTCACTATATATACTACAAAGATATACTGGTTTAAAGTTACAAGAACGGTTACAAAATTTAAAGTTCAAACGGACAAATGAACATCAAGAACAGACAACAGAGATTGAATATCAATAACAGACAACATACTTAAAATGACTATGGATATGGCAACGTTGGGAGCCATTTGAAATTCTTTTTCCGCATATCTTTCTTAACTATTTGTTATCTTTTGTTTTTTTCTCTAGTTGGTATCGTGGGTAACCATCACGTACATGTGTATATGTGTTTATTACACTGTGTTCCGAATACGAATATTTAATTACTACTATTTTGCTCCTCATCATCAAACTGATCCTAACAGCTTGCTTTTTAGTGGATTGTAAGTATGCAATTAAAGTGTATGTGTAGTGAACAATACAGTTAAAATTGAAATATTAAACTGTTTTGCCTGAAAGAATTCTGGTAATGATATAAGCACAAGCAGTGCGCTGCCTCTTACCGCTAAAATTAAGCCCGGTCAAATGGGATTAGTCTTGGATTGGTAACCAACTTAGCTTTATATGAGTAGAGTTGTCGGTTCCCTCCCCCTCCATTGCCTCGGGAATTTTTCACCGGGTTCTCCGGCTTTCCCAGTTAATTCTACGAACTAGTATCTGTCATATGTTATATCCCCAATGAATAACGTCGCTTCACTTTACTTCACTTCACTTCACTTCACTTCTTTACTTCACTTCACTTCATACTTTACGTTACGTTACGTCGCGTTGCGTGGCGTGGCGTGGCGTTGCGTTGCGTTGCGTTGCGTTGCGTTGCGTTGCGTTGCGTTGCGTTGCGTTGCGTTGCGTTGCGTTGCGTTACTTTACTTTACTTTACTTTACTTTACTTCACTTCACTTCACTTCACTTCACTTCACTTCACTTTACTTTACTTTACTTTACTTTACTTTACTTTACTTTACTTTACTTTACTTTACTTTAATTCTTTACTTCGCTTCGCATCGCATCGCTTCACTTCACTTCACTTCACTTCACTTCACTTCACTTCACTTCACTTCACTTCACTTCACTTCACTTCACTTCACTTCACTTCACTTCATACTTTACGTTACGTTACGTGGCGTTGCGTTGCGTGGCGTGGCGTTGCGTTGCGTTGCGTTGCGTTGCGTTGCGTTGCGTTGCGTTGCGTTGCGTTGCGTTGCGTTGCGTTGCGTTGCGTTGCGTTGCGTTACTTTACTTTACTTTACTTTACTTTACTTTACTTTACTTTACTTTACTTTACTTTACTTTACTTTACTTTACTTTACTTTACTTTACTTTACTTTACTTTACTTTAATTCTTTACTTCGCTTCGCATCGCATCGCTTCACTTCACTTCACTTCACTTCACTTCACTTCACTTCACTTCACTTCACTTCACTTCACTTCACTTCACTTCACTTCACTTCACTTCACTTCACTTCACTTCATACTTTACGTTACGTTACGTCGCGTTGCGTTGCGTGGCGGGGCGTGGCGTGGCGTTGCGTGGCGTGGCGTTGCGTGGCGTTGCGTTGCGTTGCGTTGCGTTGCGTTGCGTTACTTTACTTTACTTTACTTTACTTTACTTTACTTTACTTTACTTTACTTTACTTTACTTTACTTTACTTTACTTTACTTTACTTTACTTTACTTTACTTTACTTTACTTTACTTTACTTTACAACATTCGATCCAGATTTACCCTGCACTTATTCATTGTGTAGGACGTGTCTTGTCATTCCTAATTTTATCTATTTTAAATGTTTGTATATAATAGTTATAATAGTTAACGCTAGTAGTCTGTAAATTTTTAGCCAGGCTGATACCTTGCATGGGACTTCGTCCCGTTCGTGTCAAGCCTTATTTAGTGTGTGTCACTGAATTAAAGTTGTTAAACTTAAACTTTACTTTACTTTACTTTTAATTTTATACTAAATCTTATTTTATGATATTCGTTTGCTGTAGTTGGCTTATACAATGTATCTTTTTAGGTTACTTTGTCGTTTAACCTACGCTCTTTGCCTTAATTTCTTGAGTGTCATCCATCTTGACAGTCACATTACTGGCAAGCTAAGCCTGGAAGATACTGCGTTTACTTCGGTATGTACGTACAGACTCCAAAGGAAGGAAGGAAGGAAGGAAGGAAGGAAGGAAGGAAGGAAGGAAGGAAGGAAGGAAGGAAGGAAGGAAGGAAGGAAGGAAGGAAGGAAGGAAGGAAGAAAGGAGGGAGGGAGGGAGGGAGGGAGGGAGGGAGGGAGGGAGGGAAGGAAGGAAGGAAGGAAGGAAGGAAGGAAGGAAGGAAGGAAGGAAGGAAGGAAGGAAGGAAGGAAGGAAGGAAGGAAGGAAGGAATTATATTAAGGAATTTTAGGAAGGAAGGAATTAGGAAGGAGTTTTAGGAAGGAATTTGGAAGGAAGGCAGGCAGGCAAGGGAGGAGGGAAGGAGCGGGGGAGGGAGGAAGAAAAGAAAGAAGGGAGGGAGGGAAAGAAAAAGAAGTCAAGAAGCAAGCAAGAAAGCCGGCCAGCGAGGAAAACGAGTTATAATCAATAAGAAACGAGGACTTACTGTTCCGTAGTTATTCATTATCCAGAATGGCATCTCAGTGTCGAGGACCAATCGTTGCTTTACTCTAATTTTATCTTTCAGATTATGGGTCATATGGATGTACTATCGTTCATAGCAAATGGTTTCAATATTTACTATCCGATGAGCATCGTATTGGTCTGCTTGGCTACCTTTTTCAGTTTAGGATCACGATGTATGAACTGTTTGGGATTTCAAGCTTTTATCATTGAAGATGATTTGTCAGTTGATTACGTTGCTGAAGGAAAAGATCTAGTAAGAAGAGGTATGCTATATGTCATAACCCATTTTTCTCCACCTCATTGCGTACTGGTAGTAGTAGCTGCGCAGTCTCTTCACCATGGAGATCATAATATAAGACTATAGAGGGGGCATTCCTATGCTGAGTCCAGTCAAATGTGCGAGGAAACTAGGAGGCCACAATTAGAGGGGAAAAGCTAGTATCCAGGCCCTTTGAAGACTTGCCCATGAGACTTGCCAATACGCGGTCGCAGTGTAAACCCACAAACTATGAATTTGAGTTTTGAAACTCACTTACTTTTCACTTTTTTCATCATCCAACTCGTACATGATATACAGGGGGTGGACAAACAAGTAACCATCATTGAAAGTATGATTAATGTGCACTGTATAACTTTTATTAGTGTACAGAAAAAAAGTAAAGTTATCTATTTTTAGAATGCATGCGTCAAGATCTCCTCAAATATGATGTCAAATTGATTTAAAAAATGTATTAATCTTTCATGATTTTCAATCTTGTAACAGATGAAGTGAATCTTAGTTCGACTTATTCCAATTGGTCTTCAAAATGATTAATGGAGTTTGTATACTATGAAACAGCAGTTATAGCAGCAAAATAGTTAGATATTTTGTTGCCATTTTACTTCATTTCACTACAGCTTCACAGCGTGGCATGCTTTCAAAGTTAATGTATTTTTTAAAGCAATAACAAAATTAGAATTGGATATCATATTTGAGCAGATATTGACGCATGCATTCTAAAATATATCACTTTACATATTTTTCTTTTCTCGAATAATAGTTATTCCACATTAACCATATTTTTAATGATGGCCACTTTTTCTTTTTCACACCCTGTATTTCTTAATTTACTGAATTTGCTAACTTTGGGGGCTTTTCAAAGTTTCCTTTCATTGTTTTTTGTTTCTTTGACGAAACTTGTAATCCACACCGGTTCATTACCGGAAAATGACGTATCTTATCCAATCAGAGCACGCAATTTAATCGGAATTAACTTGCGTTATATAATAAAGTTCTTATATTTTTGCTAGAATTATATAATAAAGTAATTCTTATCTTTTTGCTAGAAAAACGACAACGAGATGTGTCAATAAATCCTGGAGATACTGCTAGAAAGGTGAGACAAAACGTTTAAGAAATAGTCGAAAGCTTCACAGTGGACACGACTAAATGTTTTCTGTTCTCATTTCACGCCATACTAATTTTTGTTAGTGATAAGACTATTGAAAATCGCGCTGTGATCCAAACGGACGCGAATTGTTTTGTGATCGGCAATATTTAACAATTATTCACCGAAGTGGAGGTGAATAGTGCTGGATATTCACCGAGCCGCTTCGGCGAGGTGAATATCCACACTATTCACCGACACTGAGGTGAATAATTGTTTTAGCATATACCTCATAAATGAAATAACAACTTTAACATTCTTATATTTTTCGGTATTTTATACAAGACACGCCCGCTAGCAACTTGGGCACTATAAACGGCACTTGGCGTACTCGATATTTGTCGACAAAACAGTTTTTACAACTTTTGAATATATTAATGGCTAGAAAATTGTAAAGAAACATACCTGTGGACACTCTTCTACTTAATTTTGTTGACTTTTTTCGTGATCAGCCTTGTTTATCAACAAAAATATCCTGCTTCAGTAAACAAACAAAAACTGTCCGCCATTTTGTTTTGCCCGCAGGTGAATAGTGCAGGATATCCCGAGCTAGAGGCACCAATCAGATTGCTTGAAAAGCACTATTCACCTGCGAGGTATATGCTAACATGGAATATAGACGTGCGGGTATAGTAGAAAAGGCTGTTTGCTTTCTTTGGAACTTGCAATAACGACTTATCCATTTTTCCTCTTGTAAACTGGCCCCAATCCTTGATTCCAGCCTTTACTATCTTAACAAGTTTATTTGACGCTACAATTCCAACTGAAAACAAAATTTATTTATTTATTTATTTACAAATTCGCCAACGGCAGTTATGTGTACCTTGTGTCTCTTGAGACGAACAATCGCACAACACTAAATACAGTAAGTGCGGTACAGACATGACTGATGAATGCAAGAGATAAACAAAACATTGCCTTGAAAATATATATCGCCTTGAGATTCAATTCAAAAACTCTTGCTTTATTCTATTGAGAAATATTATTGCCCAGCATACTGCTTTAAACAAAACCATAACACAAAATAATTTTGAAAATATTTACTAACGTTTCGTTACTATAATCAATCAATCAATCAATCAATCAATCACTGGGAAATTTATCATATTGCTAGTTTTCATGCAAAATAAAATTTACTTCAGTCACACGAGCACTTTTCTAATCTTCGACGATGATTTCTGGTAGTGAAGTCACATGGTTCAAGACAAGCAAGCAACACGCTGACTATGGCAACCAACTGATAGTCAGCGGTGGCCACAAAAATGTTTTCATTGTTCCTGTACTTTTCATTGTTAGGCCCAAAAAAATTATCTGTTTCTGGTCAACGCGTGCGTTTCGTGCTCTTCCATTTTTACATTTTTATTAAAAATATATAAATTAATTAATTTTTGCCGAATCAATTAATATGGTCAAATCAAGGTACAAAGTCAAAGAAAGAGCAGAAACAGAAAAATTTCTTTTTTTGGCCTGATCTTTTCATATTGGACATGGTCAGAGGTGGAAAAAGTTATTTTCTTTCTGGAAACCTGGGTTTAGGACTCAAAATGTTCTGCAAAATTTACGATATAACATGGACAGAACAACACTATAATTACTATACATTGTGTAAAGCAAAATATGTCGTTATTGTCTGATGTGTGTAGACATAAAATCAGGTGTTATGAGAAAGCAAACGATAAAAGTAATGGAACAAGGTATACGTTGTTATTTCTCAACCCAGCAATTAAGTAATATTTTCATTAGTCAGACTGTCAGAGTAGTAATGTACACTAAAATTTGTGTAGTTAATTTTGTTCTGTTAAACATCAAACCTCAAATATTTTCTGGAAAAATTTGGACCCAAAAAAATTTCTGACTAGTTTCGATACTTTTTCCATCTCTGAGACATGGTTAACCCTTTGACTCCTATATGTAGACGCACCTTTAGTATTTTACCCTGACTAACGCCAGAGAATTTTATTCTGGCTAACGCCAGACGATTTTACTCGTCAAGGGAAGACCCCTGGTAGTCAAGGGGTTAAGCAGTGCATGGGTCATTCTTTTTGTTTAGAGCGGATGTTCAACTTTCGCAACTGATTCAGATATTAGTTAGTTTCAGAAATTGCAGCTTGATGTTAGTAACAATTGTCAGTTGTTTCTGAAACTAACTAACAGTGTTTAACTGGAAACTTACTGTTACAACGCGACTTGTAGACCAACAAGTACTTGTAACCGAGCGGTTAAGACTCGTTCCTAGAGGACTGGGCACAGTCTAAGGTATAAGTACCTTAATTAACCTTGCTCCGCTATTTGAGTTCTAGTGGCTCAATGGTTAGAGCGTCTGGCTAGCATTCAGAAGGTTGTGGGTTCGAGTCCCGCTTAGAGCTCAGAGTTTTTCTGAGTATTACTAACTAACACAGCTTGTACAACAAACAACTGACAATTATTGATTCAGATATTTTCGCCTTGAACTTTTTTTTTTCTGGGCGAGATGTAGTATGACACATGTGAAATTCTATATTTTACCATAATTGTTGTTTTTATTCCAGCGTTGGTCCAGCCGTGCACGAGAATTAAAGAACAAATTAAACTACAGCAAAGGACAAAGCTCTAGAGTCATTGACACTGACGCTGACCCCACCCCCACTGTTGCGGGCTCGTCTACGAGACTCGTTGGAGACAGGAATGTTGCGCGATATCTGAAACCGACGAGGACTGAGGACGATCGTATCGAGTTATTGTCGGACGTTGACGATCATTCTTATCATGATTACCCTTCTGCTCGCTACAGTGATTCACCCTCGAGGTCTGACCGAAGTTCTGTTCCCAAGAATGTCTTCGACGATATATAATAGGACCAAACGATCAATAATAATTGCTAGATTTGATCACATGAAGTCAAATCAAATTAGATACTTGTTTTATATATTTAATTTCGGTATTTATAATTATTCCATATTCTATTTAACAAATAGAAAATCACTTGCGTGTCTCTGTACTGTGATAGAAACACGAATGACGTCTTTTCAACCTGAAAAATGCCTAGTGGAAACACGAGGCGGAGCTAATTAATTGCGTCATTCGTGTTTCTATCACAGTTTAGTATAATTTCATAGTGGAAAAGAGGCTTTCCAGCTTGCGGGTCACCCAATTGCGGGTTAGAATTTTCCCAGATTTTGCTCGAAGCGAAGACTGGAGGGCCGAGGCTGAGCTTTCGAGTCATAAACCGTTAGGTAATTTTGCAAATTAAATTATTCTTATTATCTTTTAATGTCGTTTTTCGTTTTTTCCTGACATTTTGACTGTTGCATTTGCAACAGTTGCAACAGTCTAGATCCGCCCCTGATATTTTCTATAATTCTTCGTATTTTCTAGCAAGTTTTGGCTAGGTTTTGGTCGTAGCGATGTTTTCGAAAACTTCGTCATGAGTGAAGAACATAATGAACATGAATTAAGTGCAAAACGTCTGTATCACAGAAGCCAAAACACCAGAATAAAAGTCTTTTCAGCATATATTTGAATGTATGTACAAGTTCAGTTCCAAAGTAGGATGTTGTTTACTCTTTTTTTTTAAATTATTTACTGACAAAGACTGTGGCTTGCTAACATCGTCTGTGAATAAACAGAATCACCACTGCTAAAATGAAAGCAGTTGCCTAAAAGTTTTTGTTTCAATGTGATTGGTTTTTATCAACCTCTGAAATTATGCTAAAACAATTAGTCACCTCAGTCTCGGTGACTATCGGTGTATTTACCTCGCCGCTTCGCGGCTCGGTAAATATTCACCGATAGTCACCTCGACTTCGGTGACTAATTGTTAATTAGTATAAATTTACAAGTTTCTATCACAAATCCTTGAATTTCATTGGCTATCAGGTGTTAGTATAATTTCATAGTGGAAAAGAGGCTTTCCAGCTTTCTGATTGGTCCGCTCAGCGGTGAATCTGAGGTGATAGTCACCGCCTAGCGCGGTGACTATTACATCACAAGAAATTGTTCTTCAAAAGTAGTTTTGGAAAAGAGACTGGTACTTATTCAATACTGCACTGACTTTACTCGTTTCAGTCTCCCCCTCGGACTTGTCATTTTGAAGTATGAGATTTAGAATTTGTCGATTCATTGAACAGTTGATTTTTTTTTCAAAATGGTGTCTGTAGTTTTTGAAACAAACAAAAGAGCATAATACTGAAAATATTTATCACTGACATGTACATATCAAATATCATAAAAACAAAACTTTGTAAAGGTAAGCAAGTATATTTTCTATAATTCTTCGTATTTTCTAGCAAGTTTTGGTTAGGTTTTGGTCGTAGCGATGTTTTCGAAAACTTCGTCATGAGTGAAGCACATAATGAACATGAATTAAGCATGGCGAGAAATGGGGGACATAAGCGGGAGTAGCCTGCATTGATACCCGAGCCGCCGTTGCGCAATTAAACACGCAATTAAATACGCAATTAAATGACCATTTTCTAAGTAAAATATCGCTAAAATTCTCCAATTGTCGATTGATTCGAATTCTTAGTACCCTTTATGACATATTATCGCTAAATTTGGTTCCTCATCCTAGAAAACAACACGTTTTCAAAGTCCAAGCGTCGTCGCGTCGACAGTAATGCTTTGTTGCTTGCCACAACAACGCGCGCGACCTCTCACTCTGCATGTGGTCCGGCGCTTTAGTTACGTTTGGGTTCAAACTTCAAAACAAACCCCAGTCTTCTCAACACAGCTCTGCCTGTATAACCCTAGAAAGCCTGGGAACAAAAAGGAAAGGTTACAATGTTTATTTGGAAGTGAAGATGGGAAGAGGTTAGATGGGATGACTCTCTGGGACCTTTTCCGAAGATGTAGCCTTACGAAGCATGGATTTTAATGAAAACCTATCCCAATACCCCCCTAACCCTAACCCCCTAACCCTAATCTCAAAAGTGTGGAAAGTGTGGGGTTTTGGCCCCTCTTCGTCCCCTCCCCCACGCTTAATATAGTCGCCAATTTATGGTCCACAACTGTTTGCAAAGATTGTGGGATGCGCAGTAAAGTTCAATACGTCACTTGGCGCAGCCTTCCAAAAAGGTCTCAGAGAGTCATCCCATCTAACTTCTACCGTGAAGATGGCGCGTAAGAAGATGGCGAAGCTCGAATATGGAGACATTTAGTCGTGGTTTCTGAACTGATTTTACGCAAAGTATCATATTTCTTTAGCCAAAATACATCGAATATTAGTGAAATCCATGACTGAAAACCGCAACGACGACAAATACAGGCTAGAAATGAAGAATATCATCGAAAAGACGGATCTTTATAGTAGCCGAATCAGATCGAAACTTGTACGAAAATAGCATACCTCTGTTTGATTTTCGATAACTTGAGCAGCAAGGTTGGTACAATTTGCATATTCGCCATATTGGCTTATGTTAGACTTGTGCTCAAAATAGTATATCAAAAACCGCAACGAATTTAATACCTGTGGCATATCGCTCATGATATTTACATCGCAGATGTGTTGCACTATACGATTCAGATTGAAATAATTGAAATAATTTAAAATTTGACACTGCTACGACGATTGTTTCACTCATCCTCTATGTAAGTCCTATTAATCTTGCAGAACTTTTCTAGTCAAAATTTTTGTAAGTGGGCATGCATTACGCGCATGCGTGACCATTATTTCTCGCCATGTGCAAAAAGTCTGTATCACAGAAGCCAAAACACCAGAATAAAAGTCTTTTTAGCATATACTTGAATGTATGTACAAGTTCAGTTCCAAAGTAGGATGTTGTTTACTCTTTTTTTTAAAAATTATTTACTGACAAAGACTGTGGCTTGCTAACATCGTCTGTGAATAAACAGAATCACCACTGCTAAAATGAAAGCAGTTGCCTAAAAGTTTTTGTTTCAATATGATTGGTTTTTATCAACCTCTGAAATTATACTAAAACAATTAGTCACCTCAGTCTCGGTGACTATCGGTGTATTTACCTCGCCACTTCGCGGCTCGGTAAATATTCACCGGTCACCTCGACTTCGGTGACTAATTGTTAAATAAGGATCAATGATCAGCAAAGCCAGCGGTTGTTCTGTTAAGCAACAATGGCGCCGAAATTATAAATGGAGTGGGCAATGACAGAAGAAATTGAACATTTACGCGAAGCAGTAAGTTCTGCAGATAACCAAAACGGCTAAAAAATGGTTAGAATGGAAATTATTAATGGTAAGATCGTTAAATTGTTTTATCTGTGTTCGTTTAAAACGAAATATCTGCAAACAAAACACATTTCAAAATTGATATTATTTCAAAATTGATAAGATTTCGTGATGTAAACTACATTTTAAAATGAATGTTTCTTTCAACTTTTTGTCATTTTTACATATCAAATGAGTGGAAATATATTGTTTCAATATTGTACATGAAAACCCATGCTAAATTATGCAAGAAAATTTTACTTTTCGATCAGTTACCATACGGGACAAGGAAATGTCCAAAATGACAATGTTGAACGTTTGTTGTTGGCAGTTAAAAATGTATTAAACGAGCCTCAAAGAATACGCTATGGTCGCGAATTTATTTAACATTTGTTGGTAAATATATACTAGACAACTCGTGCTCGTTTTCTATGAGCGATAGTCAACACGGCTTCGCCATATTGACTATTCGCTCATAGAAAACTCGGACTCGTTGTCTAATTGTTAAATAGAGTCACAAAAGCCATTTTCTATTTGTTTTATAAAATGACTAACTGTTTTATGACGTAAAAAACAAGAAGCCACCAAAGTGACCAAGACTCAGCTGACGAATTATGGCGTAATCAAATACGCCAGTGATCACGTGAGATTTAACGAAACAGAGCATGCGTTGTACAATATAAAATGAAATGACGTCAAACGTGTCTGTACTCTGAGTGAAAATGGCCCTCGTCCAATCAGAGCGTGCATAGACACCTGTTAGTTTATAAAATGGTATTCAAATTATCCTACGTGCAGACTTCACCCGTTTTAAGTCCGCACGCAGGCTATATTCAAATGAAATGGTAAGAATATCTTCATGGGGTGAAAAATGGAGTTTTCACCGAATGAAAATATTCTTACTATTGCACGAATGGAAACATTATTTGTTCTACATAATACCAAAACACCCCCATTTAACTATTAGAATTAGTGGATTTAATGCAGACCAATTTAATGCAATGGAACAATATTTTTGCATGGTGAATAGAACAAGAATACACGGTGAATCGTTTCCGACGGTGCGTTTTCGCCTTGACAAGTAGCTCGACAAGTAAAATAGTCCGGCGTTGGCCACGTCTACCCTGCGAGCATAGCCTTCTTTTCTTTATTTCTTCGCTGAGAGAGGAAGAAAAGAAGGGTCTACTGTATTCGTGACTGGTTTCCATTGCGCATGCGTGTCAGTTGCTTGGTCGAATCAGGGCGGTAAACAAAACAAGAACCGGATAAACGGGTCTCAAATTACTTCGTCCTAAATCTTGGAAGAAGCCAAACACGAATACACTAGAACCTTGTATTCTTCCTCTCTCTCAGCGAAGAAATAAGGAAAAGAAGGCTCTACTCGCAGGCTAGATACGTCATATGCGCATAGCAAAAATTTAAAAACCCGCAATATATTTAAGAGAATTGTTATATTTACATTTAATATAATAATTAAACTACCATGTCAAGCAACTATTAAAAACAACATTTCATAACAGAAGGAGAGGAACTAAGAGAGATTCTGATCAAGGTCTAATTACTGGTAGAGAACAATTCGCTGTGTATTGGGACACTATTTATACAGGTCTTTAAATTATTATTTGCCTTTTCTTGGTCGGCATATTTTAAAGTGCCTATAACCCCGAATATGATATCACTAATATGGATTCTATGAAAAATAAGTAGTCTTTATAAGTTCGTTATATTTCTAAAATAGTAATGTTGACGCCAATGTAGGCATTTTTAGGATACACATAATATTCTGCTGCAGGGAAAATATACCGGGGCATTTATAACTTGACTGCGAGGTTGGGGAAATAAGGGTTAAAATTAGCTCTGAGAAAGGCCAAAAACATATTTATGCCCAAGAACATCAACTGTATTACTATTATGATAATTTTAGTGGGCATTTAGAAGAAACAGTATACGGTAAACAGTATCTTGAATAGTGCCACCTTCACGTTGGAATGTATTTCAATGCTGACTAGGCAGAAAAACGCAACATTTGTCATCAACAGTCTGCTCCAAAGTATTGACAAGAAAAGTATACAATTCCGTAAACAACAAACCAATAGTGACTCAGAACTGTTAAAACTGATAGGCTCAGATCAGTGGGCTAAAATATATTTGAGCCCGCTCCATTTTAGCCCGCAAAATTTCCAGTGGGCACAATGCCCGATAAAATTGTTATAATTTATCTTTTTTTTTCACTAAAATTTTCAAGCACAAATGCCTACTTTGACCATAGTCAATCGAAATATGGTCTGGAAACTCAGCTAAAGTCTTTGGTCTATCTTTTTGTTCGCCTTTATGCATTTTTGTGCACGGTCACTGAACACATTGTATTTAAGGGGACGATTACATGGAAATGTTAAAACAACATAAAGGATGTGCACGGTGTAAGGTGCGGTAAAATCACAGCTCATTATAGGCGCTTCCAGACCATATCTCGATTGACTATATTTATAGTTATTACCATTTGGGAAATACAAACCTCAATATAACAATAAATAAAATATCAAATCAAAACAAAACATATTTTGACATTCAACAAGCCATATCAGTAATATATCGTATTTGAGATTATGGGCACTTTAAAAGCTCTTTTGAAAAATGCGACAAATTTCATTTTCGCTTTATAGGCACTTCAACGCCCTAGTGGTTAGAATGGTAAAATGTTTTTGAAAAACATTTCTTTAAAAATCAACCAAATGGAATAATTAAATCATTAAAAAACACAAAAGAAAAAGTAGTTTGATGAGACCCCAGTTCAAATGACCGTTGACCTTTTTGTCCGCATTAAGATACAATCATGCTTTGCAAGGGTATCAAAACTATAAATAAAACACTAGTCTTAGTAAACTATGCATCTCATTCCCCAAATTCTGTTTTTATACATATTTTCTGTTGGTCTAGCTAATAAATAAATAAAACACTAGTCTTCGTGACCTATGCATCTCATTCCCCAAATTCTGTTTGTATACAGAGTTTCTGTTGGTCTAGCTATGGTCGAAAACATGCTTCCATTTACTACAACTCCAGGTAAACCTTTTCTTAATACGCATATCCCTGCGGTCGTAAGGAAACCAAAAATCTGCAATGTCTGTAAAGATTTCAATGAAGCGAGTGATCTAAAAAATAAGAGACCAAGAAGAGGCTTGTAAATAAACGAGATATCCCTGATGCCTAAGATCAGACATTAAAGTAACTGCACGACATACTGCCTATTTTGCTTAAAGATGTTCACGAAAAGTATAATTACAAGATGGAAGCAGCGAAATAATATAAAAGTTGAGTGCTACGTAAGCAGTGTTTTACGTTCGGCTAGGAAGGGGAACTGGATAGGAAACTTAGCGGAAACGATGTTTGCACCACTTGCTATGGTAATTACTAATTATACACTTACAAGCAGCTAATGCACCTTTATACACGCGTAAAAACGCACAACTTGTTCACGGTTGTCAACAGGCGTGAACAATGTGTTGCTCGCCGTGAACGAGTTGTCAACAAGTTGTTCACTTATGATTCGAACAACTTATTCACGGATAAATCAAGTCATGAACAAGTTGTTCCAACAACATATTTTTATAGCCAACAACACATTTTTATAGCCAACAACGTTGTTCGCACATGATAAACATGTTGTAACAGCATGACGAAATAACAACGATGAACAACAATGGTGAACACGGTTGATGTATCAACATGCACGTTCTTCAGTTGTTACAACATCCGTGAACAACGGTTGTTGTTTCATCAAGCTGTAACAACTTGTTAAAACAATGATGAACAATGTTGTTCATTTATCAATGTTGGTCGCATGTATCAACAAGTTATTACAGCATTGTTGCCTATGCTGCAACAACTTGCGAGATTTTTACGCGTGTAACAGGTGGTCCCACATGGCCAGGATAAGCTATTGCTGAAATTAAACAATAGTGTAATACCACGTAAGTTCAGCAGTGTCTGATGTTAGCTTTGTGGGACCACCTGTTAGGTGAATTAGCCCCTTATAAGTGTATAATTACCATAGCAAGTTGTGCAAACATCGTTTCCGGTTTAGTAAGTTTCCTATCCAGTTCCCCTTCCATTATCTATGGACCAACTCTTACGCTTTTTTCGTGCTCTCCGAACTTCCCGCGTGCATCCATAACTCGATGGAGCACGCCAAACCATGAACCATTTCTTAATTGCACGTGATCAAATACGTGAATCCAAACTGAGAATAAAAGAATACATAATTTCAAAGGTCGCGAACTGCCGAGATTTTATAAAAGTACCTGTGGTTTCCCAACCAATTCTAATATTAAAACCATGACGCCGAAAAATACAATCGTCTTATATACGAGACGGATATTATTAGGTTTTTTTTACCAAACCTGGCTCTTGGTGTGCTGCGGAACTAAGAGGAGGAGCTGGGAAGGAGAATAGAAACAGGACTGTTTCCGGTAGATCAAACTAATCAACCTAAAAATCTGAACCGTTACAAACCGTTATTAAAATTATAAAGAATTTCTTACTCTAACGACTTAGGAGAGATTCCATAGCATCTGCTCAGAGATAACTGCTCTATCTTGCCATGCCCAACAACTATCTTTACGCAGAATTCTGTTATTACAATACAGTCACTAAAAATGAAAAAAAAATGAATGAACGAACGTACGAACGAACGAACGAACGAACGAACGAACGAACGAACGAACGAACGAACGAACGAACGAACGAACGAACGAACGAACGAACGAACGAACGAACGAACGAACGAACGAACGAACGAACGAACGAACGAACGAACGAACGAACGAACGAACGAACGAACGAACGAACGAACGAACGAACGAACGAACGCACGCACGCACGCACGCACGCACGCACGCACGCACGCACGCACGCACGCACGCACGAACGAACGAACGAACGAACGAACGAACGAACGAACGAACGAACGAACGAACGAACGAACGAACGAACGAACGAACGAACGAACGAACGAACGAACGAACGAACGAACGAACGAACGAACGAACGAACGAACGAACGGACGGACGGAATGGGAAATTAAATATTAATCACAAGAATGGCAAAGTCTGGCAGATTTAAAGCTAAAAACAAAAAATTCGCAATTTTCTCTTCGCGAAAGTCTACAATAACCTAGCTCAAGTCCTTTAATAAACACAGTGATTATATACGACAATGGACCTTTCCCCTTTTAGCAAAAACCGCAATGCATCATGGTAGAGTGGTAACGCTCATCTGCCAAGCAAAATGGCGGGAGAGGAGCGGGCGTTTTGTGTGGCAGAGGACTTTTGCTTTTTAAACGAATGTCATCAAATAAAATAGCAAAAAAACTTATCTTTACGGTTAAGGAGGTTTTTACTCGGACTCTAAACTAGTATAAGGCAATCGCGGCGGTTTCTGTTGGAAATATTGACTCGGGTTGACTGGACAAACAATGGCAGTTCGAAGATAAACATTCTAGAAGAAGCGTCTTAATGTACAATTGTAGGTGAGTAGACTTGGCTATTTAATCTCATAAGAATCTTTTGTTATAGGACTAAGCGGCGACGCCTAGTTTATTTAGATCGCAAATATTTTGTGCATCGGAATGCATGTTGAGGACTTTTTCGTCTCTGCATTCTCGAGCAAGTTTTCCTTAATTACCACCAGTCGTTCGATAAACATTTAAGTAAGAGAAAGACCTTTAAATTTGTTTTGGCGCTAGTAAACCCGGTTTCCTTGTCAACGGCAAAGCTCAGGTCTTTTGCAAAAGCGTTAACTTGAACAGAAACTGTAATTTGGTATTCTTGTTGTATTTTGTTTCTGAATTTCTTTGTAACCGTGGAAGAAGCTTCTTGACACCATTAATTGCTGTAAGTTTTAAATATAGGTTAGTTGTGTGTTTTTTAAATATAAACACTTAGCTAAAAAGTTGATTTTCCAAACTGACAAGGCAGTTGGCACAATTTTAAATTATTATTGTTATTTGATAATTGTTTATAAAGGCTTTTTTATAAATTTGATAAAAAGATAATTAATTTAATTTGTATTATAGAATTGTAAATAATTCAGTTTAACTATTAGCAAGATTTAGTTAGGTTAAAATTCAAATAATAATTGTGTACAAATTTATATAAATAGTTAGGATAGTTAGATATAATGTTAGATAAGTAAATAAATTAATATTAAATAAATAAACAGAAGTCAAACCACAAACAATGAATGAAGAAAACAACAAATTACTGCAGGTACAGGACACAAAGTCATGGACAAGAGATTTAAAGTCACTTCCACTATTTTCACATCATCTGCTGCAAAAACATTTTATAACTGAAACCCAAGCAGATGACAGTGCAACCGGTGCTTATGAACACAAGAAATTAGGTTTACTTACCTGCTTTTCAAAGATACAGTAGGTATGTGAAACAAGTTCAAGTGAAACCAGAAGTAAAAATAGATGGTGACCAAGTACAGTATGTCATTCAAAAAGAACAGTCCATGGATCAATGAAGAATAAAAGTTAGTTATCTATGTGCACTTAAATCAGTCAACAGGAGTGTTGTTTGTGGAAATTGTTTGCGCAAAAAGAATTGGAAAAGTGGATGCAGCAAACATGTCGGTGATGTTGCTGCACTATTGTTTTAATTCTTGAATATTATTACAGCTGGCATTAACAGAAGTTCCTGATGATATCCAACCTCCACACAGCTTCTTTAACAATGGCATGTGCCAAGAAATTATGTAACATATGAAGCAATGCTTTTGAAGATTTAAGTTTGAGGCAGTCAGTTTCAGCTTTTGTTCCTCATACCATTTTTTACAATCAGATTGGCTCCTGATGTTCCTTTCAATTTCCAATGTTGTGTCATGTGTTGTACCTAAATTTTCTTCCACAAATCCCATATTATTTTCATCTATACAGGATATGTTTGGTTACTAGTGTCTACTTGCAAATTTTCTAGCATTTGTTCCTGAACACGAGTGTCATGTAGATGGCAGGTTATATCCTGCAATTCTGTAGTTTCTCAAATGAAATAATTTTATATACTGTAGTCATCTGATACCAACAATTTACTGAGGTAACTAGCTTTCCCTGCCTGTTCTAACCCATGAGTCAATTCCTCTATTCTGGCATGGCTGCAATTATCTTGCAAAATTTGGGGTAGGATTGTAGTTGACTGCATCTCTGTTTGGTAATTCATGTTTTCTTCCTTTGTCACCCTTTTCATAGGAGGCATTACCACATCTTAAATCCTCAAAAGCATTGCTTCATAGGTTACATAATTTCTTGGCACATGCCATTGTTAAAGAAGCTGTGTGCAGGTTGGATATCATCGGGAACTTCTGTTAATGCCAACTGTAATAATAAACAAGAATTAAAGCAATAGTGCAGCAACATCACTGACATGTTTGCTGCATCCACTTTTTCCAATTCTTTTTGCACAAACAAATTGAAACAACACTCGTGTTGACTGATTTAAGTGCACATAGATAACTAACTTTTACTCTAAGTTCATTGATGCATTGACTGTTCTTTTTGAATAACATACTGTACTTGGTCACCATGTATTTTTACCTCTGGTTTCACTTGAACTTGTTTCACATACCTACTGCATCTTTGAAAAGCTGGTAAGTAAACCTAATTTCTTGTGTTCATAAGCACCGGTTGCACTGTCAGCTGCTTGGGTTTCAGTTATAAAATGTTTTTGCAGCAGATGATGTGAAAATAGTGGAAGTGACTTTAAATCTCTTGTCCATGACTTTGTGTCCTGTAGCTGGAGTAATTTGTTGTTTTCTTCATTCATTGTTTGTGGTTTGGCTTCTGTTTATTTATTTAATATTAATTTATTTACTTATTTAACATTATATCTAACTATCCTAACTATTTATATAAATTTGTACACAATTATTATTTGAATTTTAACCTAACTAAATCTTGCTAATAGTTAAACTGAATTATTTACAATTCCATAATACAAATTAAATTAATTATCTTTTTATCAAATTTATAAAAAAGCCTTTATAAACAATTATCAAACAACAATAATAATTTTAAATTGTGCCAACTGCTTTGTCAGCTTGGAAAATCAACTTTTTAGCTAAGTGTTTATATTTAAAAAACACACAACTAACCTATATTTAAAACTTACAGCAATTAATGGTGTCAAGAAGCTTCTTCCACGGTTACAAAGAAATTCAGAAACAAAATACAGCAAGAATGCCAAATTACAGTTTCTGTTCAAGTTAACGCTTTTGCAAAAGACCTGAGCTTTGCCGTTGACAAGGAAACCGGGTTTACTGGCGCCAAAACAAATTTAAAGGTCTTTCTCTTACTTAAATGTTTATCGAACGACTGGTGGTAATTAAGGAAAACTTGCTCGAGATTGCAGAGACGAAAAAGTCCTCAACATGCATTCCGATGCACAAAATATTTGCGATCTAAGTAAACTAGGCGTCGCCGCTTAGTCCTATAACAAAAGATTCTTATGAGATTAAATAGCCAAGTCTACTCACCTACAATTGTACATTAAGACGCTTCTTCTAGAATGTTTATCTTCGAACTGCCATTGTTTGTCCAGTCAACCCGAGTCAATATTTCCAACAGAAACCGCCGCGATTGCCTTATATCTAGTTTAGAGTCCGAGTAAAAACCTCCTTAACCGTAAAGATAAGTTTTTTTGCTATTTTATTTGATGACATTCGTTTAAAAAGCAAAAGTCCTCTGCCACACAAAACGCCCGCTCCTCTCCCGCCATTTTGCTTGGCAGATGAGCGTTACCACTCTACCATGATGCATTGCGGTTTTTGCTATTAACTCTTTCTTGTCCGAATCGGTCTTTAGTATTTTATTCTGGCTAACGCCAGACGATTTTATTCACCTCTGGGGAAGCCCCCGGACAGGAATGAGTTATAAACTATCTCTTTAACTCTTTCTTGTCCGAATCGGTCTTTAGTATTTTATTCTGGCTAACGCCAGACGATTTTATTCACCTCTGGGGAAGCCCCCGGACAGGAATGAGTTAAACGTGGTTCAAGTAATTTACACGCCACCTAACTTACCTTAAATCTAAACTTCTGAGATTACTGCAGGTAGCAAGAAGCTCTACAACAGCTGGAAATTAAAGAATAAAACAAATGTGATTTTTAAAGTTAGCGAGTGAGCGGGTAGGTGAGTGAGTGCGTGGATGGCTGCGTGGTTGGTTGTTGCATGGGTGGATACGTGGGTGGTCACCAAGTGCGCGCGTGAGTGAGTGAGTGAGTGTGCAAGATCACCGCTGCCAAACGTTTTGCGCATGCGCGACGCCCGATATCGCACCCCAAAAAAAGAGCGGGAAAACACTGAAATACTTGGACTGGTCCGAGAGTCCGACACAAAAGTTAAAATTATAAGCATACTACCAAAAAGATAAGGTAGGTAATTTGTGCATGGCTTCTTTGTCAATATTGTAACATATATTGAAATGACCCCTTCGTAATTTTCATTACCCTTTTTTAAAACACAAATGAATAGTCGCGTCTTACTTAGTCTTCACTGTCTGGTTATTGTTGCCACGGCTAGTTCCCACTTCTCTTGCAATGTTTACTCTAGGAAATTCACGTACGCGCAAACGTTTGGCAGCGGTGTTGTGTGCAAGTCATTGCCACCATTATACTGGTTCTCAAACTCTAGAGTAGAGTATTGACGACTAATATGGATATACTTCTGTGTTAATCTAAATAAGCCTTTTCGCCTCGTTTGTGTGTCTGCAGTCCAAGAGTCTTTTATGCAATTCATAATGAGACAAGAAATGTTCATTTAATATAAAGATATTTAAAGTGGTGGGCGTTATGATAAAAGTCTATCATGATTGGCAAAGTGTACTTCGTCTATATATTTAAAAACTGAAAATTCCCTTCATCTAAAATCCCAAGAGCATTTAATATTGCATTGTTAGGATTGCTAGCACGTTACCTTCATCGTGTAATGTTTCACGGCAACCACTCAAATTAAGCTTTACCAATGTTGGAAAACCTTTCACCACCTGAAATAGAAACCCGTGTCACTCAACTTAAGCTACGGTTACACACACCGATTTGTGTCGCAAGGTATTGCGAGATAAATCGGTCACCCGGCTACACACCTCAATTTGTGTTGAAGAAAAATCAAGTTTAAAAATAAAGCAAGGATGGGTGGAGCTTGAACAAAAGAAATTTCGCATGATTGCACCACAAATCGGCAACAGGTATAGATAGATAGATAGATAGATAGATAGATAGATAGATAGATAGATGGATGGATGGATGGATGGGTGGGTGGGTGGGTGGGTGGGTGGGTGGGTGGGTGGGTGGGTGGGTGGGTGGGTGGGTGGGTGGGTGGGTGGGTGGGTGGGTGGGTGGGTGGGTGGGTGGGTGGGTGGGTGGGTGGGTGGGTGGGTGGATGGATGGATGGATGGATGGATGGATGGATGGATGGATGGATGGATGGATGGATGGATAGATAGATAGATAGATAGATAGATAGATAGATAGATAGATAGATAGATAGATAGATAGATAGTTTAATAATTCTGAAAAATTACAGCCAAATGAGCTGAATTAGATTAAGAATTTACAATAACATAAGTGTATGTATCTAAAACTAAAAGTATACTAAGCCAATAAGTATAACTAATGCAATAAAATTATATGCAATTACTACAAAAAACGTTTTTTGAAGTCTATTGGTTTTACAAACAGGGACATGATATTTACGTGTATTTCTGAGATTGAAATTACATGTGTTTAACTTCGGTAAAAATTTATGTAATTTATGTTCTGGGTTTTTACTAATTTCCTGGAAAACTTTAGTTGTTTGAGTCTGTCTACGATTCTACGCTGTTTCTAAATTTGCAAGTTCTAATGCATCATGTTACACTTGTCGATTTGTGCGGCGTTGCAAATTTTCGTTGCAAGTTTTTGATCCCTTATCAAAAACTTGCAATGCTTCAGCAACGCATAAATCGGTGTCAACTCTTGATCAACTCTGACTTAAAGCATTGGAAAAATACTCGTTATTCTTGGCATTCGCTTAGGGCCAAGCCAGAATTCTCGAAAACGTGCGTGTTCGGATATAAACCACTGATCTCTAAAGAAGACTGGATCGAGTAACTCATCGTTCCACACAATCAGAAAATGAAGCTCCTGAACTGTCGATTTGGTCCCTAAAGCTGGATTTCACTAGGCGTAAAATATCACGCGCTAGATTTTTTTCTTTTGTCTTGTGAGTTTCCATGTGGAACGAAGTAGAAAACTATTCAATTTGTACAATAGAAAAGTCGAGCGCGCGACATATTACGCCTAGTGGAAATCCAGCTTAACTAATGGCGTCGATCAGACAATTGTGTAGGGAGATCAATACGAAGATGGAACCTCGGAACACAATGCTGTGTTTTTGGTTGTAAAAAGTGGAAAAAGAAGAAAATGAACGAGAACAAACCCCATAGCGACATTTTACACACGCAGTTGGTCCCTTAGTAATGGCGGATTCTGGTTTCATTTTACAAACAATAGTTGCTCGATCCAGTCTTCTTTGGAGATCAGTGATATAAACTAAGCCAAATAAGTCGTATACTAGTAATATACATTTTGGAATATTTTAGCGAAATATGACTTAATCGTGGAAACAATGTATCAGATTTTAAATTAATATATCCTTCAAATGAATAGAGCTCGCCCGCTCAGATTCCTTCAAATGAACAGAGCTCACCCGAGTTTCTCAGTTTAAGCTTCGCTGAACACGAGAAGGACAAAGCGGGGTCTGAATTAAAAATGTTGATTTTGAAACTTTGTGCTTTTCATTTGTGTTCAAAAAAAAGCTCAAATCAGGTAAGAGCTAGTCTGCGAAGCAGGTGCTCGCGTGAGAGTGAACGACTGCTACTGTAACTATATATTTCTGGCTTCATGCCAACAAAAGTAAATACGTCAATCAGCTTATTATTATAGCTACTAATAGCTAGGAGAGGAAATAATCAGAACTAAAATAAGTACTGAACTATAAAACAAGACAAGAGCGTCAACACAGAGATGCTGCAAAATGTAATGTTGACTACTTCTAAACCTCTGGACTACGTTAATTACTATCAATTCCCTTGTGCCCCACCTTAGCTGCTTAGGCTGGCTTAAGACAAATGAATGCTGGTGCAGTATCGGAAGGAATATACCCAGACTAACCCAGTGTAAAATATTAATTCTTTCCTCCTACCTGGCTAATAGATTCTCCAGTTAAATTGGTCCAGGCGAGGTTAAGTTCGGATAGTCTTAAACAGTGAGAGAAATCATCAACTTATATTTCGCAGTACACAAGGTCGGTCGGTCTGTCTGTCTGTCTGTCTGTCTGTCTGTCTGTCTGTCTGTCTGTCTGTCTGTCTGTCTGTCTGTCTGTCTGTCTGTCTGTCTGTCTGTCTGTCTGTCTGTCTGTCTGTCTGTCTGCCTGTCTGTTTGTCCATCCGTCTGCCTTCCTGTCTGTGTCTGTTTGTTTGTCTGTCCATCTGTTTGTTTGTTTGTTTGTTTGTCTGTCTGTCTGTCTGTCTGTCTATCGGTCCGCCTTCCTTCCTTCCTGTCTGTCTGTCTGTCTGTCTGTCTGTCTGTCTGTCTGTCTGTCTGTCTGTCTGTCTGTCTGTCTGTCTGTCTGTCTGTCTGTCTGTCTGTCTGTCTGTCTATCCGTCCGTCCGTCCGTCCATTTGCTTGTTTGTTTCTGTATTAATTTGTTTTTGTGTTTATTAAGTTGTTTACCTTGGACATCCTTTAGATAATGCACTAAGACCTGTTTTAGTTATACTGCTACACATAGATAAGTTAAGAACTGACAGCTGACGGCAAGTTCCGATAGATCTATTCAGAAAAAAAGAACTAAATTACTTATCACAATTACCTGCCTATGGCATGAAAATTAAGTTTGTCTTATTTGAAAGAACACTTAAAATGAAAAAGTAACATTTTTGCAGTTTTTCGTTTCTTTGCTTCCTTGTTGAGATATTTCAGTTCGTTTGATATGTAAATGTCACATGTTGTGACGTACATATACATAATGACTTATCAGAGAAGGTTATATATCTTTCCTATTCTCCAGTGATGGATCCAGCTTGATCTGGTAGGGGGGGGGGGGGGGTGTGCTGAGCGAGAGAAGTGAGATCAGGCCTGCGGCGTGGGGCGTGGCCGAGGCAGGGTGGAGCGCCGCTGAGGAAGCTACGACAGGGGTCTGGGGACCCAGCCCCTGGCAGGGTCCAGGGGCCGAGCTGGTGCTGGGGCTGGGGGGAGCCCCTGGCAGGGTCCAGGGGCCGAGCTGGTGCTGGGGCTGGGGGGTTGGGGGGCGAAGCCCACCAGAAAATTTTTTTATACCTATTAATACCGTACCTATGAATCATATGATAGTTAATATATGAATCATATATCTATGAATAATATAATAGCATGAAGTTTACACGGACATTGAATGAATGCGTCCTTTAATGTACTTGGCAATTGACACCCCCCTGCACCCCCTTGGTCAAGGCTAGGGGGTGCGCACCCCCTGTAAATCCATCACTGCTATTATCAAGCCAAACTTAATTCGAAGAAAGCATGTGCGTGTGTTCCTCCCACAAAACCAAACATGCAGAATTTCAAGTGATTTTGTTTGATAATAACTAAAGTCCTGTTTACACGGCCAAAATTTAAGCGGGATCTGAGCCACATCTGACTTTAAGCGGGCTTAAAATGTCCGTGCAAACAGATCGGCGTAAATTAATCGCGATTAGTTTGCACCACCTCAAGGAGGTGGATTAAACTGGGTACGATCAGTTAATGGCGCTTAACTTGGCCGTGTAAACGCAACGAGATTGAAAAACGCTTGCTATTAATACGGTGTTATTAATACGATAAAATGCATTTTTTTGCCCTGCTGTAGAAGCTTCCATCTCGCTATTCTTTGTTCCTTTGTTTCTTTGTTTCTTTCTTTCTTTTAGCTATATTACTCTTTCTCGTGTACCGATGTCTTCCGCTGTTCTTTGACACACACTACCCATACGAAATTTCTAATACCAAAAATATAGTTCGTCCGCCATGTTGAATAATGGTGTACGTGTTTTAGTAAGGGATTATTAAATGACCGTGTAAACGCACCAAGGTGGCGCATTTTAAGCACGCTTAACTTAAGCGTGCTTAAATTTTGGCCATGTAAACATGGCTAAAGATATATAAGTATATAACCTTCTCCAATAAGTCGTTATGTACGTGTACGTCACAACATGTGACATTTGCATATCAAACAAACTGAAATATCTCAAAAACAAAGCAAGGAAACAAAAAACTGCAAAACATATTACTTCGTCAGTTTTAAGTGTTCTTTCAAATAAGACAAACTCAATTTTTGTGTCAGAGGCACTTTAACGCAACTGATGCAAATTACCTTAATAAACACGTCGACAGAGAACAAGACTCTAAGCTCAAATTCTTTAAATTTTTGCTTTTCTAGAAGTTCATCAACAAAAAGTCAACAAACACGTAATGTTAGAAATACCTCGTACTGTATAGAAATAAAAAACCCATGAAAGAAACATCAAGGTGCTTATGATGGTCCCAAAGGTTCACGGCACCCGCATCAGCATCAACCTCTATGACCAGGCTGAACTGGGGGGACAAATTTTCTGGGGGGGACAAATTTTCAGGGGGGGGATTTCTTTTGACACCGGCACAAAAACCTATCAGATATAATGTGAACGAGGCCTATAATCCAAAACACAGAGATTTTATAAGACTACTGCTGTACCGATACTCACCGATATTGATTCCAGCAAAATATTTTCTTGGATGTTGCAGGACGAGGCGTCTAGATACTGGAGATTATAACAGAGATCTTGACCACTGGCAACCAAAGAAAAGTAAAAAGTACATACGCCAATTAGAAGGTGAATGTTAAGAGATGTTAAATAGAAAACACCAAAAAGATGTTAAATGTTAACAAATATTGGAGATTATAATAAAGATCTTGACCAATAGCAACCAAGAAATTAACCTGCAATCAGGCCAATTGTAAACTATGGCCTGATACAAATGTCGTTAAAAGTTCGTGCAGTACTTCCAGATTTTGGAAGTCGTCCTGATTGGCTATAGCCCGAAAAGCTCTATTCTGATTGGTTTGTGTATGATTTGATTTGATTGATTTGTTTATGAATTGTGCTTTACATAATTAACAAAGCGTCTAAAGTTTAAAGTAAAAAATCTAAAGAAAGAACAGCGCGAATGTACAAAAAAAGTCCTGTTTAATGAGGATGTGCTAGCTGTACTCCGTATTGTTTATGGCAAGTGTTTAATATACCAACTTCTCCCAAGCGTCTACGAAGACTTATATAAACTGTATAAAGAAGCTCGTGAAGAAATTACTCTGAAACAATTCTGGATTGTAGTCGTGAGTCCGCTTGAATATCTAAGGAAACAGCAAATTTCAAACTTGGAACGGCTGGATTGAGCGATTAAAGCTTCGTCGATTGGAGATTCAGAAAATTCATTTGGGGGCCCGTCTTCTCGCCCACCCGCCTGCCTCGCCCTCACTTGCTTTTTAGCGGAGGACGAGAATAATGCGTGATACTCAGGTTACCAAGAAATAGAAAAAAAAAGTGAAAACTACAGTACGCCAATTAAGAGATGGAGCTCATCACCTACATATACTAAGAAGGCTTCTGGCTGGTCTAGATAACCTAACCCATCACCTTCCCCTAACCCTAATCAGTAAGGAGCATGGGAACGAATTGATAATCGACAATGTGATTGATTACTTACAGCCAATCAGAAAACTAGTTCATATTAGGTAGGTCTTTACTGAAAGATGGTAAATGTCAACAGATACTGGGGATTGAGAATATAAATCTAGACCATTGGCAACCACGAAATAGAAAGAATAGTAAAAAGTACAGTACGCCAATTAAAAGATATTATTATACAATACTGATACAATCTCGATTGTGATTGGCTAACAACCTACAGATAGATATCTTGCCTATGACGCGCTGACCAGCGGTTTGAACAAAACAAACATGGCGGCCGTCCTTAGGAGTGAAGATCAGAAGCGGATTAATCCGGTGGATTTGGCACGTTTTGCTGACGCTAAAACCACCAAGAAAAAACAAGCGAGCTACACATACAGCTGTTAGAGTTTAAAGCAGTGTTTGAAAGAGAAAATTGTATTTGACAGCGAAAAAAAGTTAGCGAACCTCGAACTGAAGACGGTATGAATATTTACTATTTTTACCTAACCTTGTAAAAGACTTTCTAAAGGCTTCTACATTTATAATTGTATAATAAAACAATTATTGAATTCGGTTATCGCATGATATCAAGAATTCTCAAGGCCTCTGTTTGTGTTATCCGCCTCAGCCTTCGGCTTCGGCAGATAACACAAACCTCGGCCTTGATAATTCTTGATATCATGCTCAACCTCATCCAATAGTTGTATATTAAATGTCAACAGATACTGGAAATTAAGAATATAAATCTAAACCATTGGCAACCAGGAAATAGAAAGAATAGTGAAAAGTACAGTACGCAAATTACAGATCTCGATAAGAAATAGAAAAAAAAGTGGAAAATATACAGTACGCCAATAAAAAGATGGTAAATGTCAACAGATGGTGGAGATTAATTATAATAGAAATTTTGACTACTGACAACCAATAGAAAAAAAACAAAACTACACTACGCTAATTAAAAGGTGGTAAACGTCACCAGATACTGGAGATTATAAATTTATAATGAAGTACTTGACCAATAGCAACCAAGACATAGAAAGAAAATTAAAAAGTACAGTACACTAATTAAATGGTGGTGAATGTCAACAGATACTGGAGATTATAATACAGATCTCGACCACTGGAAACCAAGAAATAGAAAGAAAAGTAAAAAGTACAGCACGCCAATTAAAACTTGGTAACATTTTATACCCTAATTCAAATTTCAAAAATTCAAATTTCAAAACGTTATAACTTTTTATTGAATAAAGATATTTAAATTGTTTCCACAGTTTTGTAATTCATATAACATGGTTTTTTCGAATAAGTCATCAAACATGTAATTATAATGTTAAAACAGAGTTTTCGCGCCAAAACACGAAAAAATCGAAAAACAAAAACATAGGAATAAAACGTGTTTTAAAAGTTCTATGAACGTGGCAGTTTTCGAAATATTTACGCCTGGCGTATTTCGCCAGCTCAACGTTATTCGGGACTGTTTTAATAAATCGTTTAAGTGACTGTGCATTTCAAACCGTCTGGCTAATTTCCAGGTTGTGTCGGGGAAAGGTAACTAGAGGATCGGTATAGCCTTTAAAGTGGTTTTCCACTAGGCGAAAAATGTTGCGCGAAGCGGAAACTAATCAGCCAAGACAAAAGAAAAATGTCGCTTCGCTCGAAAAATATCGCCTAGAGGAAAACAGCCTTTAGATAGACGGTCTTCGGAAGAAAGAACTTTTGGGGAAGAAAGAACTTTTGGGGAAAAAAGAAAATCGAGGCACAGGAGCCCTCGCATGAAGTCACCTATCCGAGTACTAACCCCATTCAACCGGGCTTTACTTCAGTGGTGAGAAGCAGCGCGCTAAAGGCTTGACTGTGCCACCCTATACTTAAATCAACGAAACCGTGAAATATAATCTTTATAAAGTATCGCAGAGCAATAGAAATCAAAGAGATTCAGTTAGAGCTTCCTTAGCAATTCAGTCACAAACTAAGTAAGGATGATTAGCGCACCGATCCTTTAATTTCCTTTTCAGCGCGCGGATAAGTTGAGACATAAGAACAAGGGGCTTTATGCCCTGACTGAAACACTTAGCCAAGCAGTTTGTTTTTAGCTGTCTCAGGATACTGGGCGGAAACCAAACTACATACTCACGACAATTTTTATACTAGCGACTAATTTGAATATTCTTTTGTGTGCATCTTCCTCTCTTAAGGAGCCTTTCTGGTATCCTTTGTGTGGTCTGCAATTCAAAACAATCTTTGCTTCATAACAAGGCCAGCTCATTTAGATGCAAATAAAAGAATATCTAAAGTGTCACCATTATAAAAATAGTCTATTGCTAATCCAAACGCCTGTGCTCGCAAGCTACAGAGTCGGGGCGTGCACTTATTTCGAAGGCTGTGCGATTTACAAGTGACTTATGTCCTCTGATTACGAGTGTTTTAGTAAAACTCTCTTGGGCATGTATGAAAATGTGGTTCTTCCGCAAAAATCAATGCTACAATGCATGTATATACTACATACCTGGTTTCGTTTAACAATGTTTCATCGACAAAAACGAGAGATTCGTTCTCCAAAGGAGGTAGAACCTAAAATCCAATGTAATGTTTTAGTTGCAATATTATAAGCGTACTCTTCTCTCATTCTTCTGAAGGAAAACGACCGCAGTTTCGGATAACAATCAGCTATCAGTCGTAAGTTGTCGGCATCGTTTAAATTCTCTGGGATCTGATTGGCTGAAAATGAATTATATTGTTACTTATTTACTAACTTACTACAACACGATAACATATTATTATATGCTTTGGAGTAAATACACAAAACAAACAAACAAACAAACAAACAAACTAACTAACCGAGGTAAAAACATAACTTCCTGGCGGGGGTACAGTGTATTATCCAACCTAATTCATTACCTCAGCCCAGGCTAATCTTAAGACAACAACACCTCTCACGAACAATCTTCTCAGTGCAGTTTCACTAAGGCTTGATCCCGTTAAGTCCATGGAATTCCACAAAGTTTCATCATACCTAATTGATGTTCAAATAAAAAAGAACAAGTCAACAAGCAGAAATACACGTGCATGAGTACACTACTAACAAAATGATTTGATAGCGTACTGTAAAGATTTTACATTATACGGTATTATAAAATAAGGTGCCCTCTACGCACGCTGATTGGTTGGGCTCCGTGCATTTATAAGAGAACATAGATCATGAATGACGTAAAGTGGCGTAGAATGGCGTCAGCTGGCCGGAAAGCCCGCCAAATTCTAAAATTACCTCACTTTTAGTTTGATTTTTCTTCTTCTTATTTTATAAAGCAAATAAAACATACCGCTCCTGTGCATATGTACTCTTATAAAGGTACGTTTGACGTCATTTGAACATATGCACGGAGCTTTATGTTTTACTTGTTAACTAACATTAAAAACCCGCAGGCTGAAATGGTTCTTATATGTTGGGTGTGCATAGCGAGAAATCAGGCTGATAGGTTCTTAACAGGTTCTTATTTGTTAGGCAAAAACGATTGTTCCTGATGTGGTAATATTTCCTTATAGAGTACATGGCTGCATGCATCTATTTAAAAAGGGAGTGTATTGATATATCTAGAACCAATCTCGTTCCCAGAGCCCACGTTCCCCACCCGGGAAACGAGAGACTCTGGGATAATCCGTTTCACATCGATATTTCATTGGCTGATGAACATGATTACTCTTCTTCCGGATAACAAGAATCCTGTGATGGCGTGAACAGATTATCCCAGAGCCTCTCGTTTCCCGCCCGCTGGGTAAGGGGAACGTGGGCTCTGGGAACAAGATTGATCCAGAACACAATGTATAACACCAGAACACTGGTCATTTAGTTTTAAACAGTACTATTCTTCTGGCATTGATTTAGTATTTATTTAGTACTCTTACATCTGTTTCCAAAGACCCTTAAGCATGCTCTGTAATTTTTCGCATAAGAAACTGCTTCACATATATTCGGCAGGCAGGCAGGCTGAACCGGTTCTTATATATTGGGTGCTTAATTGGCTAAATTTCAGCCTGGAGATTCTTAATCTGCAGTTTCTTTTATGCGGGTTTTTACTGCAATTCACATTACTAATATAAAATATTGAAAATGCAACCTCAAGGCCTTCTGACTAGGAATGAAAAGTAACAACAGTTGTTACACTTACGCTAGTCTACGCCATCTTTTACATACTTTTGTACAGACAATAACATTCTTTCTGGTCAAGAAAGAAAATATTGCAAGTATAATTTCATCTGATAAACCATTCCAGTAATCTAAGAAAGATACGTTTACAGTTAATACTGAGTTAATATAAATTACTTTTAAGTAATATACTACCATTTGCGATCAGCCGTTAGGCCTGAGAGCTAAACGCGTTCGTTTACGTTTCAAACGTGCAAGTTTAACTGGAAAATTTGACGTTTCAATAATACCCCCAATCAATCACCTGACAAAAAATGGAGGGTGATTCATCAGGCTATTGTTAAAACGTCAAAAGTTTCCAGTTAAACTTGCGCATTTGAAACGTAAACAAACGCATCTGAATTCTCACGCCTAACGGTTGGCCGCAAATGGCAGTAAACGGCAACAAAGACTTTTCAAGAACATAGACACGCGCTGCGTATGTGCGTCTACAGGTTTAAAGGTGCTGCGTGCTACATGGTACATTTTTTCCGTGAAACTACATGCATGCAATGGTTTGCGGAACCAAAGGACAGGTTTCACGATGAGTGTTACACGGTGCAGATGTGGATGGTTTATGAAATTTATCACGCAACGGCGTTCAGTGTATGAGGCTGAAATAATCTTAAATATGCTTGTCGGCCGCCCCGCAAAACCCGTAAGGCTCTGAGCCTCTGAGAACAAGTTACGTTCTTTTCTCATATCACGCGTCTGGGCAATCTCGTACCCAGAGCCCGCGTTCCTTATGGCCATCGACAGGACCATAAAAACATGGTTCCGCTTCAAAACAAGTCGCCTTTAGCGAGCCAATCAAAACACTTCCCGCCCCCTTTCGCCTCCGGCACATTGTGTTCGCTCTCGCCTTAAAAGAAATTCCTTCCACGAGAAAGATACTACAGCCCTTTAACCAAGGCGTATATAAGCGTCCTGCTTTTAACAAAATAGAGAATGCGTCACGCATATTTAAGTGCTTAAAAGCTCATGAATTCTATTATACTAAATACTAAAGCCTAAAATAATAGACAAAATTTAAAAAAATGAAAAGCTGTAGATTTGACATCAAGTGCAAAAATTACGCGTATTCAATTCCTGCCGGAAGGCCTGTGTAGTTGCATTTTTCGCAACTGGTCCCGGTTTGGTCTTAAAATGTATATATTCTACACTCGAATTTTCCTTCATCAAAAATCCCTAGAACATGCTATGTAATCGAGTGAAATGCCCAATATTACTTCTATATAACTTTATGTATTTTCCCCAAAATAACACAATGTTATACAAACATAAGGTATTAATAGTGAATTACTTATTTGCTGTTCTCCATCCGAAAGCTCTGGAACTATAGTTGACAAGTAGTCAGTAATGTTCTTCTTTGTTTTATTTACATGTATGTCCTTTTCATTTGGAGATGACGAATTTGAAATGTTGTCAAACAATATTTTATTATCATCAGGGCATGGGATCTTCTGCAGATTAGCCTTCTTAATCTAAAAAAACATTAAAAAATCACATACAAAAAATATATATTCATAAAAAGTCGGATTGGCCGAGAGAAGAGGGCAATTTTAATATTGTAACATGGTGCAGACTGCAGAAATAATAACTACTTAAAACCGAGAGTGAGGTCTTTACCATAAAATATTAAACCGAGGTCTTGCGTGAAGACCGAACGGTCGAGGTTATTAAGTAGTTTATTATATGGCACTTTTTATTTCAAAATCAGTCTTGTATTTCTTGGTCTTCGCTTCCTTTAACTTCGTCAAAACACTAAACTAGCGTTATCTTTTGCTCTTTCTTTCCTGTCTGGATACTAGAATTTACTTTTATAATGTTCATCGTCGTTTATTTCATTTATTTTCGTCGTTTTTCGGCAATAAAAGTTTATTAGGATTTTTTGTTATCATAGGACGGAGAAATCTCGCTACGTCAGCAACCAATCACAGCGCGTGATTTTACCGGAAGTAATCCGTGCCATATAATAATGTAATATACAGTGTAGATTGAAATAAAATGTTAATGTGTGCAGTGCAAATTGCACTTAAATATATTAAAGGGGTCTACAGTCCGTTCTGCGCATGCACTGGCGTGGAGTCAGTCCAAAACATTACATTCATAGATAATTATATGAAGTACTCAGTTCAATGTAAACCGTTGGGAGCAACATCCAAGCGATTCGGCAAAGATATTTCTTTATAAAATGTTTTATTTTGGGTACAAGTGATGAAGAGGAAGCAAGAAAAGCTTACAATCTTGAATAAGGTATCAGTATCTTTTTGGTAAATAAAGATGTAAACATTAGTTTCCAAGCAATCTGATTGGGTAATAAACATTAAACAATAAAACTCATAGAGCCTATGAAAGTTGATATTTTCCTTTACTGTAAAAGGTTTTGAGCAAAATGTAATTTTATGTATTTGGTAAATGAAGTTTAAAGTTTGATACAGTATCAAAGCATAGCCAATGGGAAATTATTTCTTTCACTCTGCTTCACAGCACATACAGTGGTGCTCAAAAGTTTTGTAACACCTGCGTGGGGTTTTTCCACCCACAATACATGCACTTTACAAGTGCGTGTAGTACATACTGCGTGTAGTACAGTCAAACTACACGAAGCTTCACACTACACACAACCTTGCACTACACGCAGTTGCGTGTACCGGTAGTTACACTGTACTGTACAATATACATGTAGTCTCCTTCACAGCCACTCTTAAACATTCCTCCTGTATTAGCTAGTGGGGGACCCACTAACATCTAACCAGGGTCAGAACAACATTTGTGCCTCAATCAGGCTCTTGTTTATTTGAGCTGTCCATTTATAATGTACAGTATGGCTATTATATATATAAACCACACTTCCCCCTACTGCGACATGCACCTCAATAACTGTTGAAGGCTTTGTCAATTAGAGGAAAAATCAAAACAATGTTTGATATTGGCATGCAATCATATAGTTCATATTAGGCAGTAGTGCATGTTGACTCATTCATTGTGTTTATTATTTACTAGTTCATATATTGCTGCCTAAGATATCTCAGTTTGGGTTCTCCCTTTGAGTAAAACCCTGGTAGAAATTATAAACAGGGTCCTGTAGGATCCTGTAGAATCCTATAGGAATTTACAAGGATCCAAAAATGAGCAGAATCTTGTTCGGATCTTGATCAAGAATAATATATCCTAATAGTATTGTCAGGATCTCAACCAGGATTGATTCTTAAACCCCAAACAGGATTCTGTAGGATACTAAAATAAGCAGGATCCTGATCCAGAACTTACAGTTTAAACTGCATGGGTTTTGGGCATCCAAACTGGTGTAGCAGTGATTCAAACCCCTGGATATGACCTGGATCAGACTATGTAAATGCAGGCAGCCATTTTTCTAAAACCTGATGGTCATGAGTTTGATTACAAACATTGATTTAATTATGTAACAAATATATTGATGAGCCTACTTTCTGCAGCTGCACCACACTTAGATCACCTTTAAATATTATAGCTACATGTACTGTACTACAATCTATACTTTATCTTAGTTACCAATCATATTCAACTGTGATATTTTTAACTAGATGACATTTTACTCATATGAGCAGAGTTCGAAATAACATTCAAAAACATGCCTAATTTTATAGGCTATTTTTTGTAGGTCAAAATTTTTTCTGGCTGTTTCCCAAGCAGCAAAGTTACATGTACATTCTGGATATAGGCCCAAATAATCACCGGCAATGTCCTAAAACTGCCACCTATCACCAGCAGCCAGCTGCTATTTCGAACCCTGATGAGCACATATTTCTACACCTTTTTCAGGCCAAATTCAGAAATGTCCAAATGAATTTCAGACACTTCCAAATGATATTCAGATTGTCCAAATGAATTTCAGACATTTCCAAAATGAAGCGAGAGGCTAAAGTTCACTTGAACAGTAAATGGTTCGGATCAGCTGAGGGAACACATACACCCTTTGCCCCGTATTACTCAATTAAAAACATTCAATTGCACTCATTGAAATAACTATAGCACTTTATTCATTAGCGTGAAACGACATTCAATAACGCTTCTATAGCATCAACAGCATTTATTACATAAAGTGCTATTTTTATTTCAATTAATGCAATTGAATGTTTTTTAATGAGTAATGCAGGGCAAAAGGTGTATGTGTTCCCTCAGCTGATCCAAACTATTTACGGTTCAAGCTAACTTTAGCCTCTCGCTTCATTTTGGAAATGTCTGAAATTCATTTGGAAATGTCTGAATATCATTTGGAAATGTCCGAAATTCATTTGGAAATATGTCTGAATATCATTTGGAAAATCTGAAAGATTTGGAAAATCTGAATATCATTTGGAAATTTCTGAAATTCACTTGAAAGTTCTGAAATTGATCTGAATTATCTGAAATTCGTTTGGAAGTTTCTGAATTTGATCTGAAAAAGGTGTAGTATGATTAGTAATCTAACCTGGGTTCAAAATTTAAAAATTATGTAAATTTCTACAAGAACAATAAGCCAAACTGGCCTAATAACCAATACAAGCAACAAATCTGAAGTTATGCAGTCATACCTCTCGACAGTGCTTTATAGACCCTCCTGAATAAGACCGCTTTGAACAGTTTGAAGTAGGATCTTCTTTCAGAATTTGGGTTGCATCTCGGTCCTCCGAAGCTGGCCAACTCAAGTCAAACTCCTCATCGACGTTGGAAGATACTTCCTTACAAGATTTCAACAACGAAGAACGAGATTTCGTACTTTTATCGGTATGTTTATCAATTCTAATGTCCGCCATCTTGACAAAATGAAATAAACTTCCCGCCTTTCAATAAATTCGAGCCCACAGTCTCCCTGCTTTTTGTCAGCGGGTGAGCGGCGGCCATATTGCACTGCCCGATCACATACGAAAATACGAAATTCATTTTGCTTGACATTTTAGGTTAAAGGGGAATATGGTTTAATAAACAACGAAGAATCTAAAAATGCGAAGAAAAGTGAAATCGTAAGTAAATACGTTGATAGTTGAGTATTCATAATCATACATGGGGAAATTTCAGTAGGGAGTGAATGTTTTGAATAATTAAGAATACATTATACAGAAAGTGCCTTGTGAAAAGCGATAAAGAAGTAATAAATATGGTTTATTTAAAATACATATCTGAATATGTTTGTTTTATGCTGCATGTTTGTGACAACTTGGCTGATTTCCACACTTCGTGTTTCTTATTCAAATCATTCTCCTCTTTTCCATACTCCATACCTCAGAAGCCGGTGTAACAGGTTATGTATGAGTCAATTCCAACTGCGATCATTCCCCCCCCCCCCCCCCCACCGGGCAAACCCCCAGGAATTTGACCTTTCCGAAAAATCCCCCAAACAGACCAAATCAGACCAAAAACACAGTCAAATGCCCCACCGTCTGGGACTGTCAAGGCTCCATTAAAATATTTTGTTTGAAATATTTCATTCATAGACAACCAAAAATTCACTACCATGGCATGATCGCAGTTAGATTTGACTCGTACATTACAGGACCAGATGCCCCCACCCCTTCAGAATGCCCCCCAGGGCATCTGATACTAGGACCACGCTGAATTTAAAGGTTAATATCTCCTAAACCATTACAGGTATGGTTCTGAAATTTTATGACTTTTCCTAAATATGTATGGGCTTTATATGTGGAAAATTTGGTGAAAAAATATTACTCCAAAAAAAAGTTACAGTGGAGCCGTGAACACCTACCAACGCTAAATTTCAGCCAACAATTTTTATTATGCTTGCTTTTATGATAGTTACAATAAAAGTAAGCACTTTTTAATAAAGAGAACTATTTTTTTGATATACTACCTTTTTTATGTTAACAAAACAATAAGAAAAATTTTTTTGGAAATTCTAAAAATCCTGGGTGTTTGCAATTAATGACATCATAATGACATCATAATTTGACGCCATGACAACATAAGTGTAACACATACTTGAACAAGGCATACCATCCACCTGTAAAAGTTTCGTCGGAATACACCAAATGGTTCAGGAGATATTGACCGCGGGCACTTTCCACCTCCCCCCCCCCCCCCCCCCAAGTCCCAGAAGTAAAAAAAAAGCCCAGTCTGGATAGGGTTAACATAATTGAATTGCATAATCGAGGTGACACTCACGTGATATTCAAAAGTCCAAAGTTTATCATTTGACAGTAAACAACTGCTGACCAGAGCCTTAGCCAGGAGTAGTAATCTACCCGTCTAAAAGTGGCACTATTACGGGGTCTGGGGGCATGCCCCCTATGTCCGGTCTTCTGAGAACGTGTTCCTGAGCATTCTGGAAAACAGAAGTACTCTAAATTGGAAAGCAAACAGTAGCAAAATCTATGCCTTCTTTGTCTAAACACGTGGCTTTGTGTCAGTGGTTGTAGAATGCAATTACACTTATGTGATGTTGTCATGTTGACGTCCGCCCACTGCAGATTAAAGTGGCAATAAACTCAAATAAGATATTACTGATATTGATTCTATGTAATGTGAATAGTCAAATGCCAAAATATTTTCTGACTTGAACTTCTATTTGTTGTTATAGTGAGGTTTGTATTTCCAAAATGTTAATGAGGATGACATCAATGTAGGCATTTGTGTGTTGTTTTTTTCATTTCTTATGGTAAACCGCTTGAAGATTTTAATGGGGAAAAAAATGATAAAATATAGAATATACTATTCAAGTATTCCATTAACATGTGAATTGGGTAATACTTCCATTAACATGTGTAACGCAACACTGTGTATGCAAATTATGCCTACATAGACATCATCCTCATTACCATTTTGGAAATACACCATACACAATACCTCAATATAACAACAAATAAAAGTTCAAAAAATATTTTGGCATTCAACTATGCACATTAAATAGCATCTATATGCAGTAATATCATATTTGAGTTTATAAGCACTTTGAAATAATCACTAAATTTAGTCCTAAAATACTAAATATTTTGCAAGAACATAGGAACTTGTATCTTGTGGTATTGTGGTCAAGGTATGTGCAATGAACTAAAGCTTTTCCGGTTGTATTAAAGAACTAAAAAAGAAATATTGCAGTTTTGTTTTAATAAATTTTTACCCGTCCACTGTCAAAAATGCCCGTCCAAAAGATGGGTGGATGGGCCTCTGGCTAAGCCCATGTTGCCGACATGCAGTCTGACAGGGAAGCTTGGAACCTCTTGTGATAAAAAAAAAACCCGTCAAAATTTGAAGATCTAGTTACGAAGGGAAGTCAGAATGCAGTCCTAGTGTTTTTAAAGTTTAGTTGATAAAGATTCTCCGTCGTTCTTCGTCGCTTGCTCGTTTTTGGCTGTTCGCTTGGAAAATCGCTTTCAATACTGGCTTGCTGCATGGAAATTGAAAGTGGGTCGTTCGAGTTTGAAGACGAAAATGCTTGTAATAAGCCATTTGTAACTGTTTTCAAAGACATGACACAATGAGGTTGGCATGTGGAAAATATTTGACTAAAGGGTAAAGACTTATAGCGGTTTTGTTGAGTATAGTTGGACAACAAAAGAATGGCAGTAATAGTATCAAAAGGTTTCAGCTTTTCTGTCTTCTCGTGGTATGATTTTTTTATATATACTTCTACATAGTTTCATTTACTGATTCAATTCATTTACTGTATTCGCAAGTTTATGTATGTTTTGCCTACTGTTTTAAACTGTTTTCATACGTCGTTGAGCAATAATACTTTAAAACTTTATAAATGTCGCTCGCTGAAATTTTGCTTTTTCACAGTTTTCTCGCGTTCTTTTAAAATTCGCTGTTTTCACACGAAGTTGGATAATAGCCATTTGGATAATAAAACTCATTTGCATCCCCGTAGCTCTCTGTTGAATATGTTTTTTCTATGGCAAGCGAAATAGTTATGAAAATCGATCAATTTTAAATGACAGAATGACCGCAGCGGTCCGTATCGGGGTCCGTATCCTGTGATACGGACCGCTCGCTAAGTCAATCAGAGCCGGACCGCAAAGAAATAATTACAGTTCTTTCATTCTATGTTTACAAAAAACATCGCTACTGCATCTGAAAACATTTTTCAAAAACATTAAATTGATTGAAAACTACTCAAACAACTATACCTGGCTGGCTGCCACGGCTATATTCATTTATGCAGGCTCGGTTTCACGAGTTTCCTTCTACTCAAGGCGTTGTTTTGCTTTACACGTAGACCTTGATTTGTTTCTGTTCTTCTAAAAGTGATATACGTTTCCCAAAAACTGCTTTCGCAAGTCTTTTTGTCAAGAATAAACTGTGTTTTCAGTTAATTTGTCAAGAACTACACATTGTTCCCATTGTTCCCACAATCTTAACCGCGCATGGTCCGTCCACACATATATACAAATAAATATTCAGATCACAGAAATTCGTTCGCATGCTATCACGTTTGTCCACGCGTGTAAAATGAATCCACGCGTGTCGAGATTAGCACCCTCACCGGGCTATAGGCCTTCGGCCCTACGCTCGGGCTCGGGGTTTAAAATCATCTCAAGTTTGATTGGCTGACAGCAGTGCAGCTCTAAGAAAATATAGCGCAGATAAAAGGAAATACAGTGCAAATTTTTAGATACAAAAATCCAATCAAAAACAATAAAAACTGAAAAAAGGCAATTCGCGTTCTACACGGCAAATTTTGATGAATGGCATCTTCAGACCTTGTACCATGCAAGCTGTGCCTGCACTAAATAAACAAAGATGGCGGCCAAGATTTAGATAGTATAGGAGAATTCGTTCAAAATTCAAATTACGTTTAATAATAATTGCCAAGTACTATTAATAATTAAGTGTACCTGCAAGAAAACTAGAATATTCAAGATTCTTAGTGCTTTTGGTAAACCTTTTCAAATATAGTGATAAATAGACAGTACGCGTAGTTCAACATTTGAAAAAAAAACCTGCGATCGTGAGACATCACACAGGAACCAGTGCTATTTCGATGGTCTTTCGACTTTGAAAAAGTCACTCGTGCATGCATGTGTCTTTTTTCAAATTGCACCCAAAATTAAAGTCACGCTACTACTTATGCTAACTGAGCAGCTTATAAACAGTTACATGCATGACATTAAAACTATAAGTCTGATTTACATTAGGGAAAATAAACAAGCCCGTGATTAAGTGGGGGGAGAGATTAATGTGTGTGTGTGAGAGAGAGAGAGTTCTTGCTGCTTCCAAGTGTGATTTCTGTAGTTTGAACTATATAGTTTTTTTCCCCATGAAGCTTCCAATTAGCAATTAAAAGGTGTGAAAATCTTATAAAGTATCAGCCTCCACTTCGGACTTCTTTTCTCCATTCTTCGTTTTAATTTCCGGTTTGGATTCGTCATTCATCTCACTTCTTTGCGTAGCTTCCAATTCGTATACCTCGCGAGAACCCGTCTTCGACCAGCAGCTTGCCAAACAACAGCCAGTACACGACCTGACCGCTGATGGCATTTTTTTCCTCTTCTCGACCATAAAATCGCCAATTGCGTTGAAAATGGTAGCAATCAAGCTGAGTCCAATAACGACAAGGATGAGCAGAGGCGGATCCAGAGGGGTGCTATCGTTGCTTGAGCAACGGTCAGAATTTCCAAATTAATTTATTCATTTTCTTAGATTCAATACAGTAGTGAATTGGCAGGCGAGTATTTATAATTTTTAGTTCCTAACCTGACTCACTTCCGCGGCGATACGCAATTTTTGCGGGAAAAATGCAGTGAATTATGAAATTGGATCTCCTTGGAACCCGAGAACGCCCGAGCCTGTCTAAATCATTAGCCTGTGTAGCAGCCCGCACCTTTGGGTTCTGGCTTTGTTAGGCTAGTTAGCATCGATTGTGCAAATGGCGGGAGCAACGGTTGATGCTAAATTTAGCTTTTCTGAGCAACAGCATAGGGATGCTGGCCAATCAAATGATCAGATTTAGTATGCTGAGCAACGGTAGAGAAATAAGCCAATCATGTTTCTCCATTATTCGGGTCTCAGATGATCCTAAGTAGCAACGCACGATATTGTCACATATTGTGATCACTTTCACAGACTGATTCTCGTCTCGTTCAGTGTCAGTGTTCTTTTCAGTTCGAAATGACTTCGAACAGCGTTTTACAACGATTGTTGGATGCGTTTGATGGGGGTGATTCACCAGCGACAAAGGAGGAGAAGCTAACCGCTCTGAAGCATTACTGTGAGCAAATGATTGCTTCTGAAAGGAAGACAGTTCTCTGTAGCTGTGATCCGCGCCATGTATCTTTGTGTCAGTTCGCGAAGCTACAGTTTCCGCGCAGTCAGGAATCGCGCTGCCGAAACTACTACCCAGTAAGGTAGGCATGTTAAATAGCTCATGAATAATGTATACATAAATAATGGTAATTACCTCAGTTGGGATATTATTTATATTTTCAAATACTCGACTGCCAGCCCTGTCTGATCTGATCAGACAAGCCAGGCTTCGGTTAATTATTATTATTAATTAAATGTATTATTATTATTTGTCTTGTGCAAGTGTGTGTTGATTTTGACATTTCCAACGAATAATAAAATGCTGTAATGTCTGTATGTCTTTAGTGTACCAGTCGCATATACAGCAACACAAATAAATTTTTAATAACTAATATCAAAGTTTTTATTGTATAATTATGAAAATATAAAAACAGACTTGCTGTATAGCTCTTGTCTCAAAGACTCAAACGGCATAGTAATTTAAGTTAGCTGATTAACCCATTGCTGCTTAGGCTGTCTGAAGGTTCTACCTTGGACAAGTAAAATTGTCTGGCATTAGACAGAGTAAAATATTAAAGGGGCCAGTTCAGGCAGTAATGCCTAATGGGTTAATTAAAGGGGCCAGTTCAGGCAGCAATGGGTTAATATCAAGACTGCAGATTCAATTTGAGAAACATTCTGTACTCTTGATACCAAATGCTTTGGGTTATAATTACATATCCAATTAAATTGTTTTTAAATGTTTCAAGTATTGGGTTAGCTGTCTATGTCAAGATATTATACCATGGCATCTGCAGTATTTTACCCTGAGTAAGTTTAGATATTTTCATTTACTGTACAAAAGGAGTAACTTGCATGGTTTTACTTATCTAATGATTACTAGATTGGTATAGAATTATAATGACTGCCAGTACATGTATAATAATGTTGGAAAATTCTAAATTCTACAGGCTGGCAAATACAGTGTATTGCATGTTGTATTAAGTTTGGTATTCTAATACTCATTCTAGAACTTTAGAGGATAGTAATTGCTTTTACAATGCTTGCTCTCTAGCCCTCTGTGGCAGTGAGATTATAGCTAAGTATTTGTGTTGCCTTACAAGTATTGAGCTTTACACCAATCCTTGTTATTATTCATTGCACCCATTGATTGAACTTCAGCACAATAAGGGTGCATTTTCAAGTCAAGCAAATGCCTTTGCCATGTGCCTTTGTGATGTTGCACTTGATGTTTCTACAAAAAGGGCCCCAAATGTTGCTGTTCTTGCAGAAGCTTCGAATAATGCACACCATCGCACTTATTCTTCATTTCTATGCATGTTGGCATTATCAAGTGCTATTAGACTTCCCATTGAATCCTATGGAAAGTTGAAATGTTGCCTTTAAAATTGAAAAAAAGAAGCCTTCCAGAGTGACTTAAAATCTCCCTCAGAACGCGGAAAATGCGTTTTTAGAGGTCCTAATTTTCAAAATTTTCCGGGGGGGCATGCCCCCGCACCCCCCTACATATATGTACCACACCTGAATAGCAACGGTCAGATTATATTCTGGATCCGCCTCTGATGAGCCTATACAAAACCACACCAATTCCACTCGTATCATCAGCATGATCACCAGGAATATAATCTCCAAAACCAATGGTTGTAAATGTTACAAACCAAACGTATAATCCTTGTCCAAACGTCCAATGATCAGCATGTGTGCTTACAGCGGCCATAGTGACTATTAAACCGATAGCAAAACAACATACTACAATCAAGGATTTGAACCCACGATTTCTAACAGCTTTTCTTTTCAGGATGTTTTTCTCGAACCTAGTAATGACGAAACCAACAAGATGCGAAATGTTCTCACCAATCGTGTTTAGCATGAAAACGGTCAGCGGGATTCCAAATAGCGCGAATGGAATTAGGAAGATTTGTCCGCCTAGAGTAACAGGGGTCTTGTTACCGTACCCTACAGACATAGAAAACAAAGCAACTTTAGATCATTACTTCTTGGGCTATGGTAGCCGTAGCGGAGTCCAAGGTTTCGACTCAGGTATTTTTTGGGGGGTGGGGGGGTGGGTAGGGTCACAAATTTGCAAAATTTACCGCCGATCAGGAGTATCGTGACTAAGGCCTGTGATAAACGGCGTATTTTCCATGCGCCGTATAAAATGCCTATTAGCGTCGACCCAAATTATGAAATTGTTCCGGTTGAGTTATATGGCGTATTTTTGGCGTATTTAATAAGTCGAACTTTATACAAGTTCTCGAATCTTAGGTCTGGAAACGATGTTATCAACATGAATTATGGGTGGGAAATGTATTGTCATATTGTAAATTAATGTTTGTATTTTATTCGATAGTGCACCGTCTGCATCAACACCGTAGTTTAGTCGTATTATATTATACGACCGGGCTCGTCGTATTTAATGGCTCGGTCGAACTTAATGCAAGTGCCGTATTTAATGGCAGACGGCGTATTTTTCATGAACTTAATTCTCATATTTTATACGGCGCATCAAAAATACGCCGTTTATCACAGGCCTAAGATACTTCCATGAATGGATAATGGTATAGACATTCGTATTCTTATTCCGTGTTCTTATTCTGTGATTGCGCCGAATATATATATATATATATAACTAATCTTGAATTGGGTATATTATAACTGATATTAGGCATTTCACTCGATTACACAGCATGTTCTAATAAATCCTTAATCTTGAATTATCTTTATTTTTATTTTTATCTTTAAATTTTTATCTTTAAATTATCTTGATAAATCCTTAATCTTGAATTGCTAGTACGTACTGTACCGTTACTGTCGTCGTAATTTTATTAACCCCAAAATCAAGAATTAAGTTAACCTCTAGTCTAACCGTACAATCCAAACAGTCTCAGTGCGGTTCTATATAACTACATTGCTTAATAATTGATTCTGCAACGTTTGTACTTTCTAATTAACAACCGCTTATGTCGGCACGCAGCACTGTGCATCGGCTATGCCAAGGTGTTTGCAGTCAATGGTTTGTGGGTTATGTACATAGAAGCAATAGTTTATTTACCAAATATTTGGCCGTGGGTTTAAAAAAGTATAAGGTTAAACGTCTGTTCAAACCTAAGGTTTTGAATAAAAGTTATTTAAAAACAAAAAGAAGACAACCTTCCATACAATAAACCTTTCCCAGCATGCCTCTTTTAAAGGCAAAAATAGGTATTGGAATATGCAAAAAGAATTGCCACAAACTTCTTGGTTTGTTAGCAATCGTATATCCCAAAACGATTTTTCATTCTGTGCATCAAGAACGTTATTAATATCTGGTGATATTGAATCAAACCCAGGTCCTCTTGCAACAGAAAATAACACAACAAAATAAATGTTTGGTTTAGACCCATCTGTGATATTAACAGTAAGATTTAGTGAACTTGGATTGAAACCATTTGATGTTGGCGGTGGAGGTGACTGCGTTTTTAAAGCTGTTTCACATCAACTGTTTGATACTCCAGACTATCACTTTTCTATTCGATTTATGGTAATTGTGTATCTGACAATTGTATGTTTAGACAAGGTACTTGGTGTGATGCCATTATAATACAATCAGTTGAATGTTCATTAAATCTGAGAATGCATATAATGAATCTCATCACAATTTTGCAAACATGACAATTATTAATCCATGTAATTCACACGAAGAACCAAAACCCCTTATTTTAGGACATTTGGATGAATGCCACTATTTATCGACAGTTTCTTTACAGCTAAATAGTGTACATATTTTGCCTAATGATTTAGAACTTGGAGAATGTGAAAATCATATGAAGAATTGTGAATTTTCGAGTACAGTTAATACACATACTGTAGAATTAGAAGCTAAGGATTGTTTGTGCAGCACTTCAAAAAAAACCGCAATGCATGCATGCGAGAATATATGAGACAAAGAAGGGCCAGTAACTTAGGCAAAAATCCAAAAGTTCCAATCAAAAAGATGTTCGAGATAACATTTCTGACAGTTTGGATAAACAAACCGGTAGTAATCCGTCGCTCTGTTCTTTCAATGCACAGTTTATGCAGAACCACTCAGATGTATTAGCAGTGACACATGTACACTCTGTGTACCTATTTTTTAAAATTGCATTTAAAACAGTTGTTTCGTTTGGAAATTTTCTTCTTTTTACCTGTTAAGCTAGCCTGCTTTTTGCTTTATAAAAAGTATGCTTGAGTGATCCCAAATACGATTGGTTTTATATGCCGGTATTAAAAGCAAAGCTAAAGTTAACTATTTTTCCGCGTCTTATAACAAGGGCTGTATTCTTTTCAAATGTATGCGGTGACAGTGCGTGGCAAGAGTTTGACATTTTAATATTTTAATATTTTTTATTATCAACATATCATTTCGTTAACATTGTACCAGCAACAAATTCGTCTATTAGTTGATCGGTTTATTCTTAGGAATATCACACATGCCACATGGGGAAAAAAATCCAAACATGAATTCAAACAAAAATATATGACGAGGTAACTGGTAAGTTAAATCTTCCGAAGGCTGTAGGCAAAGATGGGAAGCTGAATTCGGAAGAAGAGCTTCAGTACAAATCTTCTATGTGTAGTTTATTCAGAAACAACTCCAAACTACAAAATCGACATTCGACAATGAGTCTGCATCGAACAAAAAAAAAAGAATAACCCTCGAAAACAAACAACCGGCATTAGCGGTTCCAATTTTTTTCACTGCTTGTTTCGTGTTGATTTACCCCCCTGTCGCTTATTTTCCTCATTGACAAACGTTATAGTTTGTTTATTTTTTTGACCAATGGGTTGCATCCAGCAAAAAATCAAAAACGTTTGTCCGTTTTTCGTCTTTCCCGGCAGATTTGAAACAGTTTGTACAAGGTAGTAAAGTTATCTGTGTTTGAGATGTTGACATTTTCCCGTTCGTTTTCTTTACTGTTTTTAAATATTCTTCGTATTTGTTGAGGTGTTTGTTTGTAAATCGTGAATTACTTGCCAACCTTGTCTATTTATTAAATGTAAGACATTTTATAATTCCTTTTGGCGCAACACAGAAAAACGGAGAATGGGGCGAGTTTTGTTATCGCTCGACGTTCGGCAAAAGTTCGGCAAATTCAAGACGTTTCTCTTGGCTGCGGGTGCTGCCCAAAAATGTGTCCCCATTTTCACTTCCAAAATGGCGGCGTTTATGGGTACTTATCGCAGGAAAAAAATAGTATTTATATGTAATTATAAAATAAGGTGTCCTCTACGCACGCTCAACTTCTTTCGTGTTCAAATGACGTCAAACGAACCTTTATAAGAGTACATATGCACGGAGCTTTATGTTTTATTTGTTAAATACAAGATGATTTCTTACTTAGTAATAACTCGTTCCTGTGCGAGGGCTTCCCCAGAGGTGAATAAAATCGTCTGGCGTTAGCCAGAATAATAAAATAGCCAGGACGATATTATGCTGACTTGCCAAAAATTCTGACAAAAAATTCGACAAAATTTGCCTAGTCCGTCTACTCCGAACGTTTTCTCAAGAAATAATCCACTGTAGAAGTTATGAAATATACTGGCAAAGATAATTCACCTTGCTACAACATACTTACAGTTTATCCGACCAAATAGCTTAGTTTCCCTAAAAAAGCGAAATACCGAACATGCCCAAATCATAATAGCGGCCGCTATTTTTAAATATTTTTCCGTTTGTATTACAATGTCTTCTCCGAATGTTTTCTCGAGTAATAAACTACAGTTAACCACTGTAGAAGCTATCAGATATACTGGAAGAAAGATAATTCATCTGGCTACAACATATATACGTACAGTTTATCCGACCAAATAGCTTAGTTTTCTTAAAAAAAAGAGAAATACCGAACATGTCCAACACGAACTAGAGATGCTTGTTGAACGTCCCCGGTTCTTAGGTATCGGTCAGCGACCTTCACCATTAGCAAAAGGACCCATAAATGCCGCCATTTTGAAAACGATTTTGGGGACACTTTTCCTAACTCAAAGGTAATAGGACTGACCTATATATATATAAATGGACAGCGCGTTTATGCAATTTTCCAATGATTTGGGTTTCGATAAAAGCGGGTAGACTGGGGAGAGACTCGATTGAAGTTGCTGAAGGGGTGTTACACGGTGCAACGCTGAAACAAATTGCTTCATCGTTGCAGAAAGTCGAAGTGAACCTGATTCTACTTTCTGCAACGATTGCTGCAACTTGTCTCGCAACGATTTTGTCCATTGCACAGCATGTTACACGGTCATCGTGTAATTATTCAAATATTATTCACTGCGGGTAAACACTTGTCCAAGTGACATGTTCTATTTCAATGTCAAACATAAAAGTTTCCTTGGAACCCTTCGATCTTGCCAATCCCACGGTGTCAATTTCAAAGGTTAATAAGGCCCTGTTACACGATGCAATTTTTTATGCAACTTTTCTCGCAATGCCGTTGCGAGACAAGTTGCATGAACCATTGCATGAATTATTCTCTCATGTTTCAGATTATTGTCCTTCACACAGCATGATCTTAATAACAGCCGACGTTCTGTACAACGAATCTTCAACTTTTAACATATTTAATATATAGAGTATCAATTTTTATAGGCATAAGAGAAAGTGTTCTTGATTTTATACATACTTATAGAGGCTAATTTTGTGGCAAAACGGTAGCAAAAGAGACTGCGGAGTTAATTGCTTATCCCGCATGCAGTATGATATTAATATTTATTCTAACAGTTAGTTATCGTGGCCGACTCTTTCCCGTCTTCTTCTGGTAATTTTGTTTCGGTTAGGGAAAATTTTACGGATACAAACGAGATAAAACAATCTATATATAGTACATGTGTTTTAGCTAAACACAACGAGTGACATTTGTTTTTGTTTTGATCAAATCTAATCTAATATATACCCATGCTGAAAAGGCCGAGACAAACTACAGTAAAGCCTGGTAGTTAATTGGAGATGAATATACTCACCAATCGTTGTCATTGCTTGCCAGGATAAGTCTATTCCTCTCGAAAACGACCATTCCAGTGGCGTATTTGACGTGAAGTCAGTAACCTTAGATACCAACGACCCAAACTCCGTGTCATTAATCCCAAATCGTCGCATGATATCGTGTTTCGTTTGATTCTTCAAGGCTTCTTTTCTCGTGACTTCAGCGTCATTATAGCCGCCTGTGTGTTCAATTGCGTAAAAGATGCCTGCACCTAATATACAGTAAACAACGGCAAGCACCACGCGAATGAACATCATTTTCAGATCTCGTTTGGCACCCATGTTTCACTGAAATTCTACACTGGCTTTAAGGTGGTCTATACAAAAAACTTTTTTTTCTTTTCTTTTTAATATAATTAAAATATGTTTCTACCAGGTTGTTTACTAAGTTAGTCTGACTAAAAAAAGATGTTTTTTCAATACATTATTGCCATGGTTACCAAGATATGACACCCCCCCATGGTGAAAAGAGCGTACTTTTATAAATATGATAACTAGATAAATAATAATGATAAAAACCTGGAATAACTTTTATTTAGTCACAAATAACATTGTCTAGGGAGTGAACTAGAACTATTGACATAGAAGCCATAATAAAGATTTTACAGCCTGAATACTAGAAATGTATACAGTTAGTCTCACTAAAACTGTTATTATTTCATAACAATTAAACATAATTCAATTCTTTTAGTACATTCCCAAGACAAATGTATATACTGTTAGCCCTGCACATTTGATCAAGATTGCTTAAATACTTTTTGAGATATCCTGCGCGCAATATCAGGAATCGGGCTTTTTTGTCAAATTGAGAAAAATGGCTTTAAAGTTAAATATTTTGATTATTAACAAGATAATCACCTTAAAATAGCAATATATAGTTACATAATGATAGATATCACTTTAAAAAGCTCCTCCCTCATATGTGGTATGCCAGGGGTAAAATTGGCGCTAAGAACACTACGACCCTATTGCATTATGGGATACAAATTGAAATCCGGACAGCACCCAACGGCCCCCAACCATAAATAAACACAATTCAAACATTTCGAAATACTAGAGCAATACTTCAATACATCTAATTCACGTATATGAAGTAAAATTTAAACATTTTTACTTGCTACGAGACGGACTTAAAACCAGCCTCCCATACTGCCACGACGACACGATTCGCACAGTACTTCTATCACACAGTTCTTCGCATGACAGGGATCGGGATCACGAGACTTTATGATGTCTTTACCCAACTGGTTACATAGTTAAGTCCTCTTCAGACTTTAACACAACAGAAACGTACAAAATACGTCTTGTTATGAGAAGCCATTACGCTCTAGTAACGAAAAACAAACTCGTTCGCAGTACTTTTCCTTGTTCCCGCTTCAGCAATAAAACGCAATAGAGATGATTAAGTAGGCTTCAAAGATTGAAATTATTACTCGGGCGACTGTGGTCGGCCGAGTCTAGGTTTCGGCGGGTTGTTTTTTTGCTTTTTTTTGGGTTCCACAAAATAGCATTATTGCATCATCCCGTCAGGCCTTGCGAAACTGTAAGGCGTGCTCGATTTTCGATTTTTCGAGTTCTTTCTTTTCGACAGCTTTGCCTTTGATCGAGTTGGGTTTCGGCGGTGAATTCATCAGTAGTTGATCAGCGGTAATGTTGCTGACAAGGTTTGTCCATGAAGACAGAATAGACGAGTATATTACAGACGGGGGAAAATGTTCAAAATGCCGTGTTGACATCAGTACCTTACAAGAAAGAGCTACATAATATCAATATCAAAGAACATATACGTACTGTTTACATAGTATTAAACGCCTTGCTGCTTGGTCCGACAACTACGAAACACATGTGGTAGGCACCGAATAATGCGAAAAATACGTTTAGATGTATCAGTCGTCTCCTTATCATGAAGGTGTCGTATTACATTCGGAAATGTGTTTCAAAAATGCATGTTTAAATATTTTCTGTTGGTACGATTTACATGAATAATATATCGGAACCATCGCTTGAATATGCCGAATTCAGCACTATAGGTTTTGTGGTTTTGTCTAGTCTACTGAAAGTATTAAGATCGTTTAATTATTCGGCCAAACGGGCTTGTTTACGCCAAATCGCTTCATGAAACCATGTGTACTTCATGTAAGACCATATATAGGGAATTTGTGTGCGAAGACCGCGCCAATATTTGCAGAAGTCAGTTCAAAAATAAAAAATTGATGAATTTCGTACTTTTTTGTATAAGGCCACCTTAATAAGCTTCATCACTGGTCTCGGCGCTGAAGTTTGCATAATTATATGCATTGTCGCTGCCTCCTACGTCTACATTAGGGACTTTAAGATTCAGACAGCGGACTACGGCTACGGTAGAAAGTTTAACAGTGGTATTAAATGGTGGTGTATTTATACATTCAAATTTCAAGATACATTATCGCAATGGACTTGCCTTGTTCTTAAATTCTTGAAGAGACACACTTGTTCAATCTTTGTTAGTCGCGAGAGTAAGGTTAAACTTTCCCAAGGCTTCTGTAGTGTTTCGCGTTGTCTTTACAACGTAAAAATGCTTTTTCTACGTTGTCAACAGAGTCACGACGGCATGAAAATTACTCTCGGGACCGTCATTTGCAAAAGCTCTCTTTGTATTTGACATAAAATTCTATTGTTCAAACACGTTGCCGTAGTCGTAGTCGTTGTGTTTTCTTAAAGTCCCTACTGTGTATACAGACAGCAGAACAGCTCAACAGCAGACAAGCAACATAACATGCATATAGTATACCTAAATAGTTATAGTTGGGCTTTTATCAAATCTTTCATTAGCGTTATCGCATTTTTGTGAGGCCATTTTTTGGTAGGACGTAAATCAAACATGAGTTTGAGTGTTTCACATGGGTTCCAAACACGAGAAATCAAATGAAAACCGAGGGCGTAGCTCCAAGGTTTTTATTGTTTTCGAGTGTTTGGAGTCCCCGGCCTGATGAAACACAATAAACGAGTGTTTGACTTACTTCTCAAACGAGTATTCGCATCGCATTTTGCAGTGTTTTCTTCATTGATTTCATATGCAAATTAATTAAGAAATGTGTCCAGTTCACTTCAAAACTCATGCATGTGATCATTGTTGATGTGATACGTTCATTGGATTGGCCATGATAAGGGGCTGTTTACATGAGCCCGGTTAACCGGGCTAGCCCAGCGCACACGATTATTAGGATCGTACTGTGGTTTTGAAACTCGCATAAACTAAATTTACAAAGAAGAATTGGTTTAGTTTAGATGTAAACGAACCTAACGTTGATTAAAATCTCTTTTTGTGGCCGAGGAAAGAATTTCGTGACACGAGTCAGCCAGGTTATCCAGGCTAACCGGGCTAGCCCGGCTCATGTAATCGGCCCGACTGTGTAATTGTTGGAGGCTGTATTTTATTAACTTGTACCTACATTTGAATAGCTAGTCAACTTCATATTTGCATATCAGAACTTGAGGTCAAAATTATCGACAGTCTGGAGGTCGACAACTTTAAAGTTCCGACGTTCAACAAGCAATCCGAATAATAAATAAAATTCTATAAAGTCATTAGGGCCCGGTTCAAACGTCGAACTTCACATGCATGAACCGATCCTAATTCCAACAATTAAGTTCATGTAAAGATCGACGTCTGAATCAGTCTGTTTCGACTGTTTTGATTAAGACCGATCCAACGATAAAGTTCGACATCGCTTGTCGGGAATTTCGACTTTGGATCGAGTTCGATTCAAACGTCGAACTTCACATGAACTAAACGTACTGCATTTTATCCCTCAAGTCCCTCGCGTGTCCCCGTTATCCCTTTTCATAATTATTATAATATATTTCCTTCCCATAATACCTGAAGAGAACAATAGAGCAAGCTATTATACAAGTATAATCGGCCAAGCTATTATACAAGTAATGTTACCTAATCCGCCGCTTTTTTGTGAAGAGCGTTGATAGTCTGGTGGATAGCACAGTCTGTAAAGTGATGAAGTGGCTGAGATCGATGTCACCGCGTCCCCAGTTTTTCGTTTTGTTCTATGCTCGTTCATGTGTTTTTATTTAGTCCGTTTTGGTTTTCTTCCGGCTTTTTTCTTGTTATTTAGTAATTATGTAAAGTCCTGAGCTTACCAAGGCAATGTTTTCGTGTAATTCGTGCCATTTCTAGGCTTTTCTGTCGCGTAAAACTGTTGCGTAATTTTTATTTCATTGTGTTTGCGCTGATCAATATTCTGACTGCATGCGTTTGTTGTATAATTTTATTAAAGCTCTAGATTTGTCAAAACATATTAAGCACTTGGAATTGCATTCACAGTTTTACCACAGCATTAGAGCAAGAGGCATGATTATTTAATATTTGTATATTGTGTGTATATCCTGTCAAAACCTTGCCATATCATGTCAAGCGATAAGTGGTATAATAGTAACTGTAGGTTTCAATTTTATAATTAAAAAATATATAAGAAATGTGTAAATACTCTGTCTATTAGTAATTAATATTAAATTTTTGGACTTCCAGCCTCACCGTAAGAGCCCACAGAGTTGCCTGGGAAGGATGAGGTGAGAAAAACTTGGGTGGAGTGGGCAAACTCGGGTGGAGTGGGCAATCTTGGGTGAAGTGGGCGAACTCGGGTGGAGTGGGCAATCTTGGGTGGAGTGGGCAATCTTGGGTGGAGTGGGCGAACTCGGGTGGAGTGGGCAATCTTGGGTGGAGTGGGCAATCTTGGGTGGAGTGGGCGAACTTGGGTGGAGTGGGCAATCTTGGGTGGAGTGGGCGAACTCGGGTGGAGTGGGCAATCTTGGGTACGTGGAGTGGGCAAGGGGGGTATCACATTAGCCACAGACTACATAGAGCTGCTTGTGGAGTAGACTAAAGGTTTTTGTCCTTTTGAGGCAGCACTTCACTTGCGATAGTAATTTCTAGTTTTACTAATTTTTTGACATTTTATTACTTTCAGTGTTGTTAAAAATCACCCTTCAGAATGCAGGAAATGTAATTTCCAAGACTCTAAATTTCAAAAATTTCCGGCGGCATGCCCCCAGACCCCCTAGAAGAGTCCCTTTTTAGGAACGACCCCTCCCCCCCTCCCTCCCCTCCGGGAAAATCCTTAAGAAAGGCCCTGCCGTACAGTTGGGGCACCATGACATCATTATCTCGCAGAGGCTCATTTTCTTTCCCTCGCCTGCACGCCTCCAAGCCTTTGAAGCGACAACAAAATAATAGTTTCAAGAAAAAAACTGTTCGGATTTTGACTGGGTCAGAATTTATTCATGTATTCAATTGTATTCTTAGATCTGTTGCGTATGATTAGGTGATACAGTTCCCGAGAAATTGAATTGAATAAACAAGGTAACATGCACACTATTTAATAATTCAGCGTTTTTAAACTGTTTGCTGCTTGTGCAACGCTCCGAGTACAAAATTGGTGGAACCAACCAATCAAATTGCGAATCTCATCGGTGTTGCCCTGAGTCTCGCGGATTCAGATTCTCAGCGGTAACCAAAAGGATCGAAGGTACTGCATGCATACGTGATTGACATGAAAAAATCTACATCGTGCCATGCATACGACCATATACGTGGTGATTGTAAAAAGACTGGGTTAGGAAACTAATAGTCACATGGGGTGTTTTTAGCCTTTTGGTTGGTTAACTCCTTTCTGGCTGAATCAGTCTTCCGGGACTGATGCAGACTTTAGTATTTTACTCTCGTTAACGCCAGTCGATTTTACTTGACAAGGGAGAGCTCCCAGTCACCAAGCTGAGGTTAAATCAAAATTCAAACCTAGTTGAAAATAATTGTGATATCACGATGGAGTATATATGCTTGTTTTACTAAACCTTTTTATTATTTACATTCATGACTATGTTTACATTTCAAATGATTTTGTCGCATTACAAACCAGTGCCTAAGCCACAATCGAGGGTTCGAGATAAACGTTGTTGACGCTTCCATATTAGAACCGGTGAGATTAGCACCCTCACTGGGCTCCGGGCCTTCGGTCCTACGCTCGGGCTCGGGGATTAAAATCATCTCAAGTTTGATTGGCTGACAGCAACGCAGCTTTAAGAAAATATAGCGCAGATAAAAGGAAATACAGTGCAAATTTTTAGACACAAAAATCCAATAAAAAACAATAAAAACTGAAAAAAGGCAATTCGTGTTCTACACGGCAAATTTTGATGAATGGCATCTTCAGACCTTGACACCTTGTACTGTGCAAGTTGTCCCTGCACTAAATAAACAAAGACGGCGGCCAAGATTTAGATAGTATAGGAGAATTCGTTCAAAATTCAAATTACGTTTAATAATAATTGCCAAGTACTATTAATAATTAAGTGTACCTGCACCATAGTCAATCGAGATATGGTCTGGAAACTCGGCAAACTTCAAAGCTCTTATAATGAGCTGTGATTTTATGTTGAACCGTACCTTACACCGTGCACAACCTTTGTTTTAGGTTTATTAATATTTAAATAGCACGGTTGAGTGATTGAACTGAAACGTTGCTATTGGACAATTCGTTCATTATACTAAAATACAATGTGTTCAGTGACCGTGCACCGTGCACAAAAATGCATAAAGGCGAACAAAAAGATAGACCAAAGACTTTAGCTGAGTTTCCAGACCATATCTCGATTGACTATGCCTGCACGAAAACTAGAATATTCAAGATTCTTAGTGCTTTTGGCAAACCTTTCCAAATATAGTGATAAATAGGCAGTACGAGTAGTTCAACATTTGAAGAAAAAAAACCATGCGATCGTGAGACATCACACAGGAACCAGTGCTATTTCGATGGTCTTTCGACTTTGAAAAAGTCACTCGTGCATGTGTCTTTTTTTTTCCAAATTGCACTCAAAATTAAAGTCACGCTACTACTTATGCTAACTGAGCAACTTATAAACAGTTACATGCATGACAGAACTATAAGTCTGATTTACACTAGGAAAATAAACAAGCCCGTGATTGAGTGGGGGAGAGAGAGAGAGAAAGTGTGTGAGAGAGAGAGTTCTTGCTGCTTCCAAGTGTGATTTCTGTAGTTTGAACTAGTTTTTCCCCATGAAGCTTCCAATTAGCAATTAAAAGGTATGAAAATCTTATAAAGTATCAGCCTCCACTTCGGACTTCTTTTCTCCATTCTTCGTTTTAATTTCCGGTTTGGAGTCGTCATTCATCTCACTTCTTTGCGTAGCTTCCAATTCGTATACCTCGCGAGAACCCGTCTTCGACCAGCAGCTTGCCAAACAACAGCCAGTACACGACCTGACTGCCGACGGCATTTTTTTCCTCTTCTCGGCCATAAAATCGCCAATTGCGTTGAAAATGGTAGCAATCAAGCTGAGTCCAATAACGACCAGGATGAGCCTATACAAAACCACACCAATTCCACTCGTATCATCAGCATCATCACCAGGAATATAATCTCCAAAACCAATGGTTGTAAATGTTACAAACCAAACGTATAATCCTTGTCCAAACGTCCAATGATCAGCACGTGTGCTTATAGCGGCCATAATGACTATTAAACCGATAGCAAAACAACATACTACAATCAAGGATTTGAACCCACGATTTCTAACAGCTTTTCTTTTCAGGATGTTTTTCTCGAACCTAGTAATGACGAAACCAATAAGATGCGAAATGTTCTCACCAATCGTGTTTAGCATGAAAACGGTCAGCGGAATTCCAAATAGCGCGAATGGAATTAGGAAGATTTGTCCGCCTAGAGTAACAGGGGTCTTGTTACCGTACCCTACAGACATAGAAAACAAAGCAACTTTAGATCGTTACTTCTTGGGCTATGGTATAGCCGTAGCGGTGTCCATGGTTTCGACTCAGGTATTTTTGGGGGGTGGGTGGGGTCACAAATTTGCAAAATTTACTGCCGGTCAGGCGTATCGTGACTAAGGCCTGTGATAAACAGCGTATTTTCCATGCGCCGTATAAAATGCTTATTAGCGTCGACCCAAATTATGAAATTGTTCCGGTTGAGTTATATGGTGTATTTTTGGCGTATTCAATAAGTCGAACTTTATACAAGTTCTCGAGTCTTAGGTCTGGAAACGATGTTATCAACATGAATTATGGGTAGTAAATGTATTCTCATGCATATTGTAAATTAATGTTTGTATTTTATTCGGCGCATGAATAGTACGCCATCTGCATCAACGCCGTAGCTTAGGCGTATTATACGACCGGGCTCGTCGTATGTAATGGCTCTGTCGAACTTAATGCAAGTACGGCGTATTTTTCATGAACTTAATTCTCATATTTTATACGGCGCATCAAAAATACGCCGTTTATTACAGACCTAAGATCCATGAATGGATAATGGTATAGACATTCGTATTCTTATTCTGTGTTCCTATTCTTATTCTGTGATTGCGTCGAGTATATATATATAACTAATCTTGAATTGCTAGTACGTACTGTACCGTTACTGTCGTCGTAATTTTATTAACCCCAAAATCAAGAATTAAGTTAGCTCTAGTCTAACCGTACAATCCAAATAGTCTCATGCAGTGCGGTTCTATATAACTACATTGCTTAATAAATCATTCTGAAATGCTTGTACTTGTGTTTGCAATCAGTAGCCCAAGTGAACGTTTTGTTAATTTGAGCCACAGTAGTGGGGCATGTCATAAATCGCTTCAAATCAATACAAGAAACACACAGATATAGAAGACAACATATCACGAACTAAAGGTAAAGTTATTTTATTAAAAAAGCTTTCGTATTTTAGTTCGTTTAACGTTCAAATTTACTTGAAAGTTTGAAACATATATTACCGTTAAATTGCTCGCACGACGCCCGCCACAACCTCAGCTTGGGCCACTGTGATTAAGACACCAATTACTCTAATGACACTAATTACAAATATAAATGGCAAGATCGAAGGGTTCCAAAGAAACTTTAATGTTTGACATTGAAATAGAACATGTTTTGACGGGCGGTGTTTCCATGCGACTACAGTGAATAATATTTGAATAATTACACGATGACTTGCTAAGATAAAACAAAACAAACATCTGAAACATGGGAATAATTCATCCTTCACACAGCATGATCTTAACAGCCGACGTTCTGTACAACGAATCTTCAACTTTTAACATATTTAATATATAGAATATCAATTTTTATAGGCATAAGAGAAAGTGTTCTTGATTTTATACATACTTATAGAGGCTAATTTTGTGGCAAAACGGTAGCAAAGAGACTGCGGAGTTAATTGCTTATCCCGCATGCAGTATGATATTAATATTTATTCTAACAGTTAGTCCTCGTGGCGGACTCTTTCCCGTCTGTTACTTCTTCTTCTGAACACCTGGTAATTTTGTTTCGGTTAGGGGAAATTTTACGGATACAAACGAGATAAAACAATCTATAGTACACGTGTTTTAGCTAAACACAACGAGTGACATTTGTTTTTGTTTTAATCAAATCTAATATAATATATACCCATGCTGAAAAGGCCAAGACAAACTATATGTAAAGCCTGGTAGTTAATTGGAGATGAATATACTCACCAATCGTTGTCATTGCTTGCCAGGATAAGTCTATTCCTCTCGAAAACGACCATTCCAGTGGCGTATTTGACGTGAAGTCAGTAACCTTAGATACCAACGACCCAAACTCCGTGTCATTAATCCCAAATCGTCGCATGATATCGTTTTTCGTTTGATTCTTCAAGGCTTCTTTTCTCATGACTTCAGCGTCGTTATAGCCGCCTGTGTGTTCAACTGCGTAAAAGATGCCTGCACCTAGTATACAGTAAACAACGGCAAGCACCACGCGAATGAACAGCATTTTCAGATCTCGTTTGGCACCCATGTTTCATTGAAATTCTACACTGGCTTTAATAAGCTTCATCACTGGTCTCGGCGCTGGAGTTTGCATAATTATATGCACATGTCGCTGCCTCCTACGTCTACATTGTGACATAAATGACTAACCTGAAGTGAACGAGCAAGCTATACAGACAGCTCAACAGCAGACAAGCAACATAACATGCATTTAGTCATAGTCAATCGAGATATGGTCTGGAAACTCGGCAAACTTCAAAGCGCCTATAATGAGCTGGGATTTTATGTTGAACCGTACCTTACACCGTGCACATCCTTTGTTTTAGGTTTATTAATATTTAAATAGCACGGTTGAGTGATTGAACTGAAACGTTGCCATTGGACAATTCGTTCATTATCCTAAAATACAATGTGTTCAGTGACCGTACACCGTGCACAAAAATGCATAAAGGCGAACAAAAAGATAGACCAAAGACTTTAGCTGAGTTTCCAGACCATATCTCGATTGACTATGATTTAGTATACCTAAATGGTAAAAATTGGGCTTTTATCAAATCTTTCATTAGCGTTATCGCATTTTTGTGAGGCCATTTTGGTAGGACGTAAATCAAACATGAGTTTGAGTGTTTCATCATGGGTTCCAAACACGAGAAAACAAATGAAAACCGAGGGCGTAGCTCCAAGGTTTTTATTGTTTTCCAGTGTTTGGAGTCCCCTGATGAAACACGATAAACGAGTATTCGCATCGCGTTTTGCAGTGTTTTCTTCATTGATTTCATATGCAAATTAATTAAGAAATGTGTTCAGTTCACTTCAATACTCATGCATGTAAGTAGTAATACCCCCCCATCGAGACTACAAAGGGATGCCGCCTCATTAAATATTCAATTTTTAATTATTCATTCTCATGCTCCTTTGCGACCCTCTAACCCTAATCTCATTACGTCATTATGACTCATGCTCCTATAGGACCTCCTAACCCTAACTTCCCCCCTAACCCTAGCTGTCACTCAACCCCCCGGTTTTCACTACGTCATACCGATTTATTATTTATTCATTCTCATGCTCCTTCGGGACACTCTAACCCTAACTTCCCCCCTAACCCTAGCTGTCACTCAACCCCCCCGTTATTCACTACGTCATATTCACCCTATTATTTATTCATTCTCAGACTCCTTTAGGATAGTCTAACCCTAATCTCATTACGCCATTATTTCTCAGACTCCTTTGGGACGTAGTAACCCTAACTTTCCCCCCTAACCCTAGATGTTGCTCAACCCCCCCCGTCATTCCCGATTGGTCTCCGACTGATTTCCGAAGTTACGTAAAAGGCACTGGACTTATCTCTTTATAACTAATAGAAACCAACTTTCATTTAAACCCTTAACCCTACTTATAGTCAACAGTTGTGGGACACGTATACGTACAGAGCATGCGTACAGTAAACTTTAACAAAATAGACGTTCTTTACAAGGAACTAAAGAGAAATTGATAGAGACACTTTATATTTTTTTATCTGAAACCTTGTCTCGATGAGTATAGAGAGTTTTGAGCAGCCGAAGTGTCTGAATTGGCAGAGCTCGTATGGACTTAAATCAATAGCATATGATGAATATTATATTAGGTTTAGAGCCTAAACATTCAATCATCCTAGAATCATTGCTAGCTAAACCCTTCGTTTGTAAGTGAAGAAATCGTAAGAAGATAGAATGAGGAGTCAATTCTAAAAGCCATAAGAACGTTTTTAAGTGTCGATATATAAACGAAATATTATTTGGCTGCGGGACGGCTGAGTATCGACTTGAATTAATAGCAACATGAATATTATATTAATTAGAACTTAAACGGCCAAACAGCTCTTTACCCATTTACTTGGAGATATGTGCCGAATTGTCGCTTATTTGGCTTTAGTTTATAAGTAAACGATGCCTTGAATGAAGAAATCGTTCGGCAAACTGTTCGAAAGACATTGAATCATTTTCTTCAGAGGGGTTTGCCAGAATATAAACCAAGAAACCGTTCGGCAAGCTGTTCGAAAGACATTGAATCATTTTCTTCAGAGGGGTTTGCCAGAATATAAACTGTCAAGGGTTAAACGGCTGACTCGGCTATTTTATTAACGTCGTCAAGCATCTTGTTAATGTTGCTACGGCTGATATTTGCGTATTTATGCTCAGTGCACGTGCAGGAGACAAAAGAGAAAACTCATTAAAGTTACTAATGACCAAAACATAACCGGATTTGCATATAAGTAGAATATTTAATTCATTTTAGGGGTGATCATGAGTTTTTTGGGAATAATAAGGGGCCTGAAGAGGTATTAATATATGGGCAAGTTTAGGCGAAAAAGTTAGTCTTAGGACTATAGTCTTAGTTTTAGGACTATATAGTCTTAGTCTTAGGACTATATAGTCTTAGTCTTAGCACTATATAGTCTTAGTATTAGGACTATAGTCTTAGTCTTAGGAATATATAGTCTTAGTCTTAGGACTATATAGTCTTAGTTTTAGGACTATAGTCTTAGTCTTACGGACTATAGTCTTAGTCTTTGTCTAAGTCTTAGGACTATAGTCTTAGTCTTAGGACTATAGTCTTAGTCTTAGGACTATATACTCTTTGGACTATATAGTCTTAGTCTTATAATCACCGCAGGGGTAATCCCCAATCACCCATGGGGCAACCTCCAAACACCCCCGGGACACCCCATGGGGTAGCCCCCAAATTCCCCCGGGGTAACCCTAAACACCCCCTGGGATACCCCCAATCACCACCGGGATACCCCAAACACCCCTGGGGTAACCTCCAAACACCCCGGGGTGCCCCCAATCACCCCTGGGGTAACCCCCAAACACCCCCGGGATACCCCAATCACCCCAGGGGTAACCCCCAAACACCCCCGGGGTAACCTCCAAACACCCCCGGGTACCCCCAATCACCCCTGGGGTAACCCCCAAACACCCCTGGGGTAACCCCCAAACACCCCCGGGATACCCCAATCACCCCAGGGGTAACCCCCAAACACCCCCGGGGTACCCCCAATCACCCCTGGGGTAACCCCCAAACACCCCCGGGTACCCCCAATCACCCCAGGGGTAACCCCAAACACCCCCGGGATACCCCAACCACCCCGGGGGTAACCCCAAACACCCCCTGGGGTACCCCATTCACCCCTGGCGTAACCCCAAACACCCCCGAGGATGCTCCAAACTCCCCCTATCAAGCAGTCATATAGTCATGTAGTCATAATACTAACTAAGAGTATAGTCCTTATCTTCCCATTATCTTCCATTTATCTTTCTTGTCTTCCTTATCTTCCTCTTATCTTCCCATTATCTTCCTCCTCCTCCTCTTTCTCCTCCTCCTCCTCTTTCTCCTCTTGCTCCTCCTCTTCCCCCTTCTTTCTTCTCCTCCTCCTCCTCCTCTTCCCCCTCTTTCTTCTCCTCCTCCTCTTGCTCCTCCTCCTCCTCTTGCTCCTCCTCCTCCTCCTCCTCATTCTCCTCCTCTTGCTCCTCCTCCTCCTCCTCCTCCTCATTCTCCTCCTCCTCTTCCCCCTCTTTCTTCTCCTCCTCCTCTTGCTCTTCCTCCTCCTCCTCTTGCTCCGCCTCCTCCTCCTCCTCCTCATTCTCCTCCTCCTCTTCCCCCTCTTGCTCCTCCTCCTCCTCATTCTCCTCCTCCTCCTCCTCTTGCTCCTCCTCTTGCTCCTCCTCCTCCTCCTCTTGCTCCTCCTCCTCCTCCTCACTTGGACGTTACTTAGACGCCGCCTCTAAATGAATAACTCATGAGTAACTCGTGAGTTGCTCATTTACTCATGAGTAACTCATTTATTCATGAGTAACTCATGAGTTATTCATTTAGAGGCGGCGTCTAAGTAACGTCCAAGTGAGGAGGAGGAGGAGGAGCAAGAGGAGGAGGAGGAGGAGCAAGAGGAGGAGCAAGAGGAGGAGGAGGAGGAGAATGAGGAGGAGGAGGAGCAAGAGGGGGAAGAGGAGGAGGAGAATGAGGAGGAGGAGGAGGAGGCGGAGCAAGAGGAGGAGGAGGAAGAGCAAGAGGAGGAGGAGAAGAAAGAGGGGGAAGAGGAGGAGGAGAATGAGGAGGAGGAGGAGGAGGAGGAGCAAGAGGAGGAGAATGAGGAGGAGGAGGAGGAGGAGCAAGAGGAGGAGGAGGAGCAAGAGGAGGAGGAGAAGAAAGAGGGGGAAGAGGAGGAGGAGGAGGAGAAGAAAGAAGGGGGAAGAGGAGGAGCAAGAGGAGAAAGAGGAGGAGGAGGAGAAAGAGGAGGAGGAGGAAGATAATGGGAAGATAAGAGGAAGATAAGGAAGACAAGAAAGATAAATGGAAGATAATGGGAAGATAAGGACTATACTCTTAGTTAGTATTATGACTACATGACTATATGACTGCTTGATAGGGGGAGTTTGGAGCATCCTCGGGGGTGTTTGGGGTTACGCCAGGGGTGAATGGGGTACCCCAGGGGGTGTTTGGGGTTACCCCCGGGGTGGTTGGGGTATCCCGGGGGTGTTTGGGGTTACCCCTGGGGTGATTGGGGGTACCCGGGGGTGTTTGGGGGTTACCCCAGGGGTGATTGGGGGTACCCCGGGGGTGTTTGGGGGTTACCCCTGGGGTGATTGGGGTATCCCGGGGGTGTTTGGGGGTTACCCCAGGGGTGTTTGGGGGTTACCCCAGGGGTGATTGGGGGTACCCGGGGGTGTTTGGAGGTTACCCCGGGGGTGTTTGGGGGTTACCCCTGGGGTGATTGGGGTATCCCGGGGGTGTTTGGGGGTTACCCCAGGGGTGATTGGGGGCACCCCGGGGTGTTTGGAGGTTACCCCAGGGGTGTTTGGGGTATCCCGGTGGTGATTGGGGGTATCCCAGGGGGTGTTTAGGGTTACCCCGGGGGAATTTGGGGGCTACCCCATGGGGTGTCCCGGGGGTGTTTGGAGGTTGCCCCATGGGTGATTGGGGATTACCCCTGCGGTGATTATAAGACTAAGACTATATAGTCCAAAGAGTATATAGTCCTAAGACTAAGACTATAGTCCTAAGACTAAGACTATAGTCCTAAGACTTAGACAAAGACTAAGACTATAGTCCGTAAGACTAAGACTATAGTCCTAAAACTAAGACTATATAGTCCTAAGACTAAGACTATATATTCCTAAGACTAAGACTATAGTCCTAATACTAAGACTATATAGTGCTAAGACTAAGACTATATAGTCCTAAGACTAAGACTATATAGTCCTAAAACTAAGACTATAGTCCTAAGACTAACTTTTTCGCCTAAACTTGCCCATATATTAATACCTCTTCAGGCCCCTTATTATTCCCAAAAAACTCATGATCACCCCTAAAATGAATTAAATATTCTACTTATATGCAAATCCGGTTATGTTTTGGTCATTAGTAACTTTAATGAGTTTTCTCTTTTGTCTCCTGCACGTGCACTGAGCATAAATACGCAAATATCAGCCGTAGCAACATTAACAAGATGCTTGACGACGTTAATAAAATAGCCGAGTCAGCCGTTTAACCCTTGACAGTTTATATTCTGGCAAACCCCTCTGAAGAAAATGATTCAATGTCTTTCGAACAGCTTGCCGAACGGTTTCTTGGTTTATATTCTGGCAAACCCCTCTGAAGAAAATGATTCAATGTCTTTCGAACAGTTTGCCGAACGATTTCTTCATTCAAGGCATCGTTTACTTATAAACTAAAGCCAAATAAGCGACAATTCGGCACATATCTCCAAGTAAATGGGTAAAGAGCTGTTTGGCCGTTTAAGTTCTAATTAATATAATATTCATGTTGCTATTAATTCAAGTCGATACTCAGCCGTCCCGCAGCCAAATAATATTTCGTTTATATATCGACACTTAAAAACGTTCTTATGGCTTTTAGAATTGACTCCTCATTCTATCTTCTTACGATTTCTTCACTTACAAACGAAGGGTTTAGCTAGCAATGATTCTAGGATGATTGAATGTTTAGGCTCTAAACCTAATATAATATTCATCATATGCTATTGATTTAAGTCCATACGAGCTCTGCCAATTCAGACACTTCGGCTGCTCAAAACTCTCTATACTCATCGAGACAAGGTTTCAGATAAAAAAATATAAAGTGTCTCTATCAATTTCTCTTTAGTTCCTTGTAAAGAACGTCTATTTTGTTAAAGTTTACTGTACGCATGCTCTGTACGTATACGTGTCCCACAACTGTTGACTATAAGTAGGGTTAAGGGTTTAAATGAAAGTTGGTTTCTATTAGTTATAAAGAGATAAGTCCAGTGCCTTTTACGTAACTTCGGAAATCAGTCGGAGACCAATCGGGAATGACGGGGGGGTTGAGCAACATCTAGGGTTAGGGGGAAAGTTAGGGTTACTACGTCCCAAAGGAGTCTGAGAAATAATGACGTAATGAGATTAGGGTTAGACTATCCTAAAGGAGTCTGAGAATGAATAAATAATAGGGTGAATATGACGTAGTGAATAACGGGGGGGTTGAGTGACAGCTAGGGTTAGGGGGGAAGTTAGGGTTAGAGTGTCCCGAAGGAGCATGAGAATGAATAAATAATAAATCGGTATGACGTAGTGAAAACCGGGGGGTTGAGTGACAGCTAGGGTTAGGGGGGAAGTTAGGGTTAGGAGGTCCTATAGGAGCATGAGTCATAATGACGTAATGAGATTAGGGTTAGAGGGTCGCAAAGGAGCATGAGAATGAATAATTAAAAATTGAATATTTAATGAGGCGGCATCCCTTTGTAGTCTCGATGGGGGGGTATTACTACTCATGTACTCATGCATGTGATCATTGATGTGGTATACGTTCATGGATTGGCCATGATAAGGGTTGTTTACATGAGCCCGGTTAACCGGGCTAGCCCGGCGCACGCGATTATTAGGATCGTACTGTGGTTTTGAAAGTCGCATAGACTAAATTTACAAAGAATAATTGGTTTAGTTTAGATGTAAACAAATCCTTAAGCCAGTTTTCCACTAGGCGACTTTTTTCGCGCGAAGCGACTTTTTCTTTTGTCTCATGAGCTCCGAGCTGGAACTAATCAGAAATCTATTGAATTCGAACAAAAGAAAATCGCTTCGCGCGAAAAAAATCGCCTAGTGGAAAATCGGCTTAACGACGATTAAAATCTCCTTTTGCGGCCGAGGAAAGAATTTCGTGACACGAGTCAGCCTGGTTAGCCTGGCTAGCCCGGCCGGTATCGTGTAAACGCAAGGCCTAAATGGCATGATTTTGTTCCGTTTTCAAATTGTACTGGCATCGTGTAAACGGGGTCTAAGAAAACACGGCGACTACGACTACAGCAACGTGTTTGCACAATAGAATTTTATTTATGCATGTCATATACAAAGAACGTTTGTAAATGACGGTACATTGTATAATTTTATTAAAGATTTGTCAAAACATATTAAGCACTTGGAATTGCATTGACAGTTTTGCCAGCATTAGAGCAAGAGGCATGATTATTTAATATTTGTATATTGTGTGTATATCCTGTCAAAACCTTGCCGTATCATGTCTAGCGATAAGTTCAATAGTGTAGTTTTCAATTTTATAATTGAAAACTATAGTAGAAGAAATGTGTAAATACTTTGTATTGTAGTTAATATTAAATTTTTGGACTTTCCAGCCTCCTTCGCATGCAGGCAACTCTGTGGGCTCTTATGGTGATGAGGTGAGAAAAACTTGGGTGGAGTGGGCAAACTTGGGTGGATTGGGCAAGGATGGGTGTCACATTGGCCACAGACTACATAGAGCTGCTTGTGGAGTAGGCTAAAGGTTTTTGTCTTTTTGAGGCAGCACTTCACTTGCGATAGTAATTTCTAGTTTTACTAATTTTTATGACTTTCAGTGTTGTTAAAAATCACCCCTCAGAATACAGGAAATGTCATTTCCAAGACTCTAAATTTCAAAAATTTCCGGGCGGCATGCCCCCACCCCCTAGAAGAGTCCCTTTTTGGGAACCCCCCCTCCCCTCCGGGAAAATCCTTAAGAAAGGCCCTGCCGTACAGTTGGGCACCATGACATCATTATCTCGCAGAGGCTCATTTTCTTTCCCTCGCCTGCACGCCTCCAAGCCTTTGAAGCGACAACAAAATAATAGTTTCAAGAAAAAAACTGTTCGGATTTTGACTGGGTCAGAATTTATTCATGTATTCAATTGTATTCTTAGATCTGTTGCGTATGATTATGTGATACAGTTCCCGAGAAATTGAATTGAATAAACAAGGTAACAAGGTAACATGCACACTATTTAATAATTCAGCGTTTTTAAACTGTTTGCTGCTTGCGCAACGCTCCGAGTACAAAATTGGTGGAACCAACCAATCAAATTGCGAATCTCATCGGTGTTGCCCTGAGTCTCGCGGATTCAGATTCTCAGCGGTAACCAAAAGGATCGAAGGTACTGCATGCATACGAGATTGACATGGAAAAATCTACATCGTACCATGCATACGACCATATACGTGGTGATTGTAAAAAGACTGGGTAGGAAACTAATAGTCACATGGGGTGTTTTTAGCCTTTTGGTTGGTTAACTCCTTTCTGGCTGAATCAGTCTTCCAGGACTGATGCAGACTTTAGTATTTTACTCTCGTTAACGCCAGTCGATTTTACTTGACAAGGGAGAGCTCCCAGTCACCAAGCTGAGGTTAAATCAAAATTCAAACCTAGTTGAAAATAATTGTGATATCACGATGGAGTATATATGCTTGTTTTACTAAGGTTTTTAACTTTTAAGTGAACTTCTTTATTATTTACATTCATGACTATGTTTACATTTCAAATGATTTTGTCGCCTTACAAACCAGTGCCTAAGCCACAATCTAATGTTCGAGATAAACGTTGTTGACTCTTGGTTTTGATGTTTTCTGCGGTTGTTTCGAAGAAACTGACTTCACAAAAAAACGCTCAAAAATACTTTGTTTTGCTGAGAACTTGCGATGCATTTTTTACTTATAGTAAACCTTTTTAGCATATACCTCGCAGGTGAATAGTGCTTTTCGCGCAATCTGATTGGTTCCTCTAGCTCGGGATATCCTGCACTATTCACCTGCGGGCAAAACAAGATGGCGGCCAGTTTTGCTTTCTTTATCGAGGCAGGAGATTTTGTTGATAAACAAGGGTGATGTTGTAGAATAACGAGAAAAGTCAACAAAATTAAGTAGAAGAGTGTCCACAGGTATGTTTCTTTACAATTTTCTAGTCATTAATATATTCAAAAGCTGTAAAAACTGTTTTGTCGACAAATATCGAGTACGCCAAGTGTCCAAGTTGCTAGCGGCCGTGTCTTGTATAAAATACCAAAAAATATAAGTTAAGAATGTTAAACTTGTCATTTCATTTATGAGGTATAATGGTATATGCTAAAACAATTATTCACCTCAGTGTCGGTGAATAGTGTGGATATTCACCTCGCCGAAGCGGCTCGGTGAATATCCAGCACTATTCACCTCCACTTCGGTGAATAATTGTTAAATATTCGATTATCATTTAAAACTGTATTATTGCTAAACTTTGATTATAGTAAGGGATTTTCAGATTTGTGAGTTTAACCAGGTTGTCTACCCTGCGAGTCAGAGCCCCTTTCCGACCTACGCAAGCTTCGGGGGAAAGTGGGCTCTGCCAACAAACTCGATCTCCGCCCGAAGTTTGGGGCGAGTCAGTCAGATTTTAAACTGGTCAAACAAGTTCTAGTTTACGAACACGCGTAATTGCAGGAAAATAGGAAGTGATGGCAACCATTCACGCATGCTCAAAAAGAAATATCGAGTTTGTTGGCAGAGCCCACTTCCCCCCGAAGCTTGCGTAGGTCGGAAAGGGGCTCTCACTCGCAGGGTACAGGTTGTCATGCTCACGCCATAAAGTTTCCTATATCCAGTCTTTTTACTATCTATGGTCGTATACCTATATAGTTCAAATCATGCAAAGGAGAGAACAAAATTAATTTAAACGGGTTACTTCGTCCAAAATCCATGGACGAAGCCAAACACAACACGGCACGAGAGCTTGATTTTTGTTTAGTCTCGAAGCATGATTTCAAACAGTGGGAAAAGGCAGTGTAGTGAGATTGTTTCCCAGATCCCAGGGAATTGTTGTTAAAATGATGTCGACTGAGGTAAAAAAATATACATGTAGCTGAATTTCTACCTTTATACTAAGTATAAATTATATAGATTATGTAGAAGAGACCGTCTGTATACCTGTTAAGAAATGAATCGGATATTTAATTGATTTTTGGTGAACGTAAGTAGCAGAATGTTTGGTTATACATAAACTTTTCCAACAAATGAAATTAGGACAGGAGAACAAAGAATCTTAGAATAACAATTAAAACTAACGCGTAACAACTTTCTTTTAGTATTTGTGACATTTAACGTTACAAGGAGAACAATGCAAGCATGATAGCTGGCCAAGTTATAACAACAAAGGCAGTATTTCCCAAAGTAGACTGAACTCCACTTGTGCACATCAAACGGCTTGTCGTAGCAAGGATACGTGCTGGTGCACCGCTGCCATCTTTTACTTTCATCGGCATAATGATGACTGTGGCGCCTTTGACTGGAAGCTGATCAATGTTAGCGACATTTTCAAGTGCGTAGATGTTATTTGAAAATAACGTTTGGTGACATGGAAATGTTGTGGCACTCGCAATATCGATGGAAATTGTATCAACTCCAACACCTTTGATTTTCCGATTCTTAACTATCCACTCGCATGCCTCTTTACCAAAACCTTGGACGACAAAAAGAAAACGATACTAATATATGCGTAACTAAGAATATTACCATATGCAACAAAGAATCATCAATTCTTTGAAAGTTTTCATGGCGATAATGTAATATAAATAAGTTTAGTTTAGTTTAGTTTTTTAATAAGTTTAGTTTTTTATAATAAAGCTTACGCCTGCGCTAAACGTCGCACAATAGACGAATTTAATTCAGAGGAATTTAATTGTTTGAATTTTATTCGACGAAACTGCGACGTATAACTCGATTAAATTCGACTCACGAATTAAATTCGTCTGGGCTGAGTCAGACGGATAATGCGACGATAATGCTCGACGTCGCATTTACGTCGCATTACCGACGAAATTAATTCGAATTAAATTCGTCAATTAAATTCGTCTATTGTGCAAGGTTTAGCGCAGGCCTTAGCAAAGAAATATTTTTCGTGGTGTTTCCACAAAACTTATTTATATTATAAAGAATTCATCAGTTGATGTAAGTCTACCAAAACATATATGCATGCATGGTCACCGAAGTTGGGAAAATTTGTTCTGTTGAATATGAATGAGATTTAGTTTAAGCCGGTTTTCCACTAGGCGACTTTTCTCGTGCGAAACAAAACAAAATAAAACAAAACAAAACAAAACAAAACAAAACAAAACAAAACAAAACAAAACAAAACAAAAAGTCGCTTCGCGAAAAAAGTCGCCTATAAGGCTATAATTAGCCTGTGTTCCAGTCCATGCACTGCGCTACGCTGTCTACGCTGTAGACAGCGTAGCGCAGTGGACTGGAACACAGGCTAGGCTTTTATGGAAACCGTCCTCTTTAGACAGGTTTGGCATGTTATCCATGTAATTCCGTCTTATCTACACAGTCAAGTAAAAACCTCACAGCTTGTCAACAGATGTTGTCGCAACAGGCTTAGCAAGGCTGGTAACAGGTTGTAACGCGTACGATGCTGTTAACCAGTTAACAACTTGTTGAGTGCAGAGCGTTAACAGGTAATTATTGGAACAACTTGTCAGTTGTCACCAGTCTGTTGGAATCATCAACCTTGTTACAAGCATAGATAATGGAAGTCAAGGGGAACTGAATAGGAAACTTACCAAACCGCCAACGATGTTTGCACAACTTGCCATGGTAATTATACACTTATAAGGGGCATTAGCCCTTATAAGTGTATAATTACCATGGCAAGTTGTGCAAACATCGTTGCCGGTTTCGTAAGTTTCCTATTCAGTTCCCCTTGAAGTATGTTGTGTACGTATGGTGTTGGATATGTTGAATGAGCTTTCGTTTGATGCATAGTTCAAGATACTGCGTTTTATAAAACTTGTTAAAATGCCCAAAATGTGCGAACCGCTGCTCGAAATGACAGGAAATTGACTTGCCACAAGTGTTATAGATTTTTAGTTTTCTTTTGAAATACTTAACGCACATCATCGAGGTATATGGAGTAGAAATTTTAAGTCTCTAGCTAAACAGGAAATAATTTAAAAATGAGATTGCATGAATGTGTTACATTCCGTCTTTAAAAAATAAAGACTAATTTAAATGTAAAGGCAGCGCTTGAAATTCTTGTCCTTTGACTAGAAAGCTGCAAACGTGAAAAGTTTTATATTTGAATTGGCTTTTATGGAAGATACATCCAAAGTTCATACCTAAAGTATTTCCAAAGTTCTAATCTTCTAGACGTGTAGATATAGAGTCAATAGTCTATGGTGGACATCTAACACTGACCAAGACAAATATTCACGCAATGAACCAAAATGACAATTATGAAATCCCATTTTTAAAACATTTCCCGTTTGGCTAGAAACTTAAAATTTCCACCCCGAATAGCACTTTTCAATAGCTTTAGTATTTCAAAAGAAAACTAAAATTCTATAACACTTGTGACAAGTCAATTCTATTTGTAATATTATTTCGAGCAACGGTTCGCACATTTTGGACATTTTAAACTTCGTTCGATGCATAGTTCAAGATCCTGCGTTTTATGCGTAGTTCTGAAATTACTTAACCTGCGCGCTATATGTATATAGCCGTCATAACAAAACGCTCGCCGCAAGTGGCGCTTAGAATAGTACCCATGCAATCAGAATATGATCAGAACACCAGAAGCCTTTCCACTACCTTCCACAGAAGCTGCCCGCTTAGCGAACTTACTTGTCAACGAAATCTTGATTCATCACGGCACACCCTGGTACCTACTCTCCGATCGTGGGCGAAAGTTTAGTGAAAGAAGTTTGTAGGCTAATGAACACCAGCAAACTCCATTCAACAGCCTACCATCCTCAAACGGACGGTCTTGTCGAAAGATTCAGCGGCACCCTGGCACAGTCTTTGTCCATGTACGTTAGTACAAATCAGAAAGATTGGGACGAATATTTACCACAATTTTTATTTGCCTATCGTGTTTCACCCCATGCCTGCACTGGAGACTCTCCATTCCATTTATTGTACGGGAGAGAACCTCGGCTTCCAATGGACGTCTCCCTTTTACCTCAGACGAATGTCAGCCCTTGTGTCGACGAACATGGAGCCTGCCCGAATTGTCAGAACTTTAGAAGAAGTACAAGCATTGGTTAAGTCCAACACCGAACGAGCTCAACAACGAATGAAGGAACTATATGATCGCAGCAGTTCAACCGTTTCGTATCAAGTTGGCCAATTGTCCACTTCCAATTACGTATCGAAACAAACCGCCCAGTCCGTACAACCGGCCATTCAAATCTCTTGAAACCCTATTACAACCGAGATGACAGACCCATTGGAGAACCTGCCCATGCACGACCCCGACCCACGACGAACCATACCTGCCTGACGACGAGCTCCCTTCGGACAGCTTTGCAAAGGAAAACGTGTCCGAGAATCCATCACGTGGTCCACAACCGACACCCATGCATGGCAAACTCTAAATTGCTGAAACCACCAACAACTAAACACCCAAATACTGTACCTACTACACTGTCTACACGCACTGCACACCATGGACTGGCGCATTCGTCATCAGACACTGGGGACAACATCTTTAATGCGGAGTACATTGTTCGTCATCGAACAAGAAACGGTCGGCAAGAATACCTCATCAAATGGGCAAATTATTCCTCCCACCATAATACCTGGGAACCGGCATCCCATATCCTTGATTCACGACTGTTGGATACGAAAGATACCCAGACGAGCGCCCTCCATAGATGAGCTTAGATGCTGTCATGACGAAGCTATTTTATTGAAGTATACGAACATGTTTAAAGTTTGCCTGTAATTGTATTCTTGTCTTTAGAGATAGTACACTTTCATTCTGTTGAAATTTAGTTGAACGTTTACTCCACAAGGGTTTATGTGACAATATCGTAATGGCAAATTGCCGAATTATTAAAAGCATGGTCAACGTCAGCCGTCAATTAACACACACGTTCGATTGTTCCTTAAGGGTAAAGTAATGTTATAGATCGAGGTCAGTGTATTGATTTATATATTAAAATCTGGAGAGATTTGAAATAATTTGAGGCGCTGCAATCATTGCCCGTTGACTGACTTGACTCGTTGAGTAATTCCCGACCACTTCCGTTATAATAATTCCGCATATAATAATGAATTGTCTGAAGACAACCAATCGAAATGCAGAAAAAATTCGGTTTCCCCAGAGCGGAGACCGAGGAGTCCGCCACGGCAGAAATCTTGTACGCTCACCTCAGAAATCGCAAGAAATCAAGTCCGAAATCAGGAAATCAACATCAGAAATCATTCTAGAAATCACTAGAAATCACGCACTTTGAAATCAGAAATCAACTTAAATCTCTAAGAGACTGGAAACGAGTTTGCGATATGGGCGAGTTTAGGTGGTATTTCATTAACATTCTTAACACATTCTTCCATGGTTTAACACTGCTTAACATTAATGAACATTCTTTCATTCGCCCTCGCAAATTTTGTGATTTCGAATATATTTTTATTTTTTTCCTATGAATTTCATGATAAATGGGAAAACGATTCACTAGCTAATCGAATGATGAAAGTAAATATCAATAGAAACTTCATCTCAAATTCAAAATTTAAGGTAATCAGATGCTGGTGTACATGCAAGTGGTATTAAATGCCAAACCCAAGATGGGCTTGATTGGGAAAGGTCTAATTCTGAAATCTAGCTTTGAACAAGATTGTGTAAAAGTAGTTCAAAGGATATATCATTGCAAAACAACTGTGCGCGTAGCTCGCTTTGGTTTTACATTGATGCGCGTCTTAATTTTTCAAGTAAACCATTAACCATGCTTTCAACCTTCAATATATGTATACGTTATTTTGAGGCCACGAGGGGATATGGGGCCTCAAAATAACGTACTTATTTTTCACATGGCGAGGTTGACAGGATTTCATAAGGAGTGGTGCGGGGGATATTAGATGGGAAGATAAGAGGAGAATATTATAGCGAGGAATAGTAGAGGGGAATATTAGAGGGGAATATTAATCTATTGTTTTGCCAGGGGGTATTGAATATATTCCCTAAAAGAACAAAGGAAACCGAGGCATGTGAAAAATAAATATATATAGTTAGTGCTCATAGATAATGTTGGTGCTCATAACAAATTATCAATGACAGTCTGACGCTTTTGATGGCCGTGGCGGCCCCCTCGGCGGAGACCAGAACAAGAATTCGGTAAACCGGGTGTGGATGTCTAGTTAACGGCGCAGGCAACCTGTTACAGACTAACATATCCCCCTACCAGAATTACAAATAATCTGTACTAGAAATTGTATAGGTAAATTTCGCAGTATGTTAAACTAAAAAAGCATATAACTAATGACCCCTCAGACACCGACCTAAACTCACTCGGTCAGCGTTCTGTTTATATGAAAGCGAGTTACCTAGACTTGCTCCAAATGAGAAAGTCAAGAGTTACCGCTGGCGAAGCGAGTTACCCGTCTGTCTCATTTTAACATGCACTGCGGTTGGCCGGGTAACTCACCTCAATATAAACAGGCCCTGAGAGATGTTGTCTTACCTGGATATGAATATAAGGTAGGATTTACAGCGCTTGTCCCCATGTACTTTTCAGTGTTTGGCCAAAATTTACCCCAACCGCTATGTAAAAATAGAACAGCGCCATCAGGAATTCGTCCGTTAGTTTTCTCCCACTTCTGCAAGTCGGAAACGGCAAGCACGGCGTTGCGATCCTTCGATGCTTTGGCAGAGATATTGAGCACGATAGCCTGACCAACAAGTCTATCTACTGGGATCTGTTCGACAGACCAAACTCCAGCATAAAAATGACTTGGAGCGTCAAGATGAGTTCCCGCATGCTCGGCTGTTGTGATGTCGAACAGTGAGAAAAACGGCACATCGTCGTTTAATTTTCCTTTGAAGACCTTCGTGTGTTTAAATTCTGTCATATTCGCCCAGTAAACCATCTTATCGGCATCGTATGTATGGCTCATGTCGATGAAATCACTGTTAGCTAGGCCAAACTGAACACCGTGCAACAAGAAGACTACTTGGAAAACTGCTAGAAACGCCATGACGGACGGATTTTGCTTGTGCTTGTGCTTGACGCGATAATTATCTGACTGATATTATATTATATTATTATTAAAATGTATTAAATATGTCATCACCGGTGTTGTGTTGTTCCCTTTTGTATAATACTGCTCGCGATATGAGACTGAAATACAAAAGAGAACACAACACCAGGTATTTTATATTTAAATGCTTTTTAGTAGTGCTTGTGATTACATATTTAATACATTTTAATCATAATATAATATCAGTAAGACAAGTCGCTTGAATGCTAGCGAGTAGCGACTAACAAGTATCGTGGGGTGTAATCAAATCAATAGTATTCCGCATTCTCGAATTACGTTCAATGAGGGTAATTTATAACCGAGGTTGAATCAAAGGAGATAACACCGCTTACCGCCTCTGGCTTACCGCTATACCATGCCCATGCACAAGACCCAAGTTGCTCACACCATCAGAATTTTCCATGCCCAGCGTCAGAATGGACATTGATACACTTTGTCACCTACCTTGCTTATTCGCTAAAGGTGCTGTAACACGAAATGATTTTTCTTGCAACTTGCAACTCGCGAGCGGAGTTGGCTTTAAAGTTGGAAATCTTTCAACACCCAACACCCAAGGCAAACTAACAATATGCATGGTCCGCCGGCGCGGGCAAAACTGAGACGTAGTGAAAACAGCCTTTGCACGCAGTTGCGTCGCCGTACCGAACGGGGGTATCTGTGTGAGTGGTCGGTAAATTGATATATGTCATGCAGTTAAAACCAAGTCGGTCGGTAAATTTAGGGTTTAAAACCTTAAAATATATAATCCTGCTTGGGTTTCGTCGATATATGGGTTTCGTTGGCCCTCAAATATGTCATCGTCACGTTAATCCGCCATGTTTTTTGGTTTGTTTTGTTCCCGTTTGTCCCCAGTCTCACGTGCGCGCGGTATCCCTGCCTCCTCCGCAGGCCCTCGTTGCATCATGGACAGGTCACAGGGCCTGCGAAGGAGAGGCAGGCGGTATCCTGAAGTTCTTACACCTGATTGGTTAGCCTTTAAAAAAAATATGTTGCAAGTCGCAGAAAGGGTGTTACGGAAAAAGTAGAACACCTCAACTTGCTGACAACACAGCAAAAATAACAAAATCGCAAGTTGCTACAGGGTGAGTTACACAGCTAGGGCAATTTTTATTTTTGCAACCTGCAACATCCAGTCTATTTGTTGCAAGTTGCAAGAAAAATCGCATCGTGTAACAGCACCTTAAGGAATATACAGGTATGAGACTGAAATACAAAAAGGAACAACACAATACCAGATATTTTATATTTAAATGCATTTTTAATAGTTTAAGTGCTTGTAATGACATATTTAATACATTTTAATAATATCAGTCAGACAAGTCCTCGGACAAGTCAGTTGACTGATGGGCTGCTTGTGGGAGTACATGTGAGTTTGCAAAGAAACTGCTGCAAATTTAAGCTTTTCACAATATTGTGTCAAACGTACTGCTTGAAACAGTTCTATTGTAAAGACGATTATCGCAATAAATATTAAAAGTAATACTCTACATATAAAGATTACAGGAATAAATGGATTAACTGTTACCACAAGCAAAAACCGCGCGGCATAAAAGCCCAGGGATTAAGACCCCGTTCACACGAGTCCGGGTCGGAGCGAGTTGAAAACGGCGCTAAAAACTAAAAGGTCACAAAACACCGTTGCGTTCATACGGCACCGGATCGTGTGAAAACCCCGGCGCTCTAACCGGAGCGTTTTGAAAAAGATTTCTAGACGGAGCGAGATGAAAACGTAACCCTTGGCAGTGTCGTGTGAACATAAGATCCGGCAATTCTTCGCTCCGTTTTAGTACCCAGTTCCTAAATTTTCAGCTCCTAATCAAACAAATTTGTCTTCTCGACTTCGGAAAGCTTCTGCTAAGAACTTTTAGTATAAATACACAGGTGATTATAGAAAATCACGCGCGCTGATTGGTCGAGCTACTTCGGATTAATTCTCGATAATCACCTACAGCATTTATTCAAAATGGCCGCTGGCCAAGTTGTCAATGCGACAGACGAGGAAATTAACAATTTTAAAGAAAATGTTGTTCCTAAAAGTACGAAAATGGGTATTTATACTAAAACAATTATTCGCCTCAGGCTTGGTGAATAATAACCTCGACTTCGTCTCGGTTATTATACACCGATATTCACCTCGCCTTCGGCGAATAATTGTTAAGTGCTGCTGCAGTTGAACAATTATAACATTATTATGAACAATGACGAGCCAAATAGGAGACGATTAATAGTCAATAAGGAGAGTTCCCAACAGAAAGACTAAAATTGTAAACCTAGAATGCACTATATACTTTGGCGCTCGTTCAACAGAGCAAATAATGAATGAAAATTCTATAGTTTATAAGCACTTGTCCTCCACCAAGGGAATAAGTGCAAGTGGTCTATATACCGGACTCGTGTATGTATGTGTGCATAATTCGTGCTGGAAGGTATAATACGGATCTCTTTGTGGCCAAAATTAACGAGCTATACCCTATATTTCTGCAAGATTTTCAACTGACTTTCTCGTAATATGTTTTTAGAACTATCCGATGGAGTTCCATATAGGTCCGTTTATACACTGCAGGCGATTTTTGCGGCGATTTTTCTTATCCTAACGCATGCGATGGAATGGATGATGCACGGAAGTATTGGACCATTATAGCTTCCCATGCACAAATGGTCCAATACATTCGTAAGTCAATTCGTTCGATCTGATCAGTCAGAGAAAGAAAAATCGCAGCCAAAGTCACCTGTGCAAACGGCCCTTTAGAAGCTTAAGTGTTATAAGTTGTGTGAAAACATGCCAGTTTCTGTTTTCTATTCTATACCCGTATTTTTTTTTGTGCGAAAAAGTACTTTGCCTTTCTAGTAGGCCCTATTTACATGAAGCGGATTGACAGTCCAATCCGGGCACATGTTTATACAGGGGGAATCCGATCGGTTTTTGCTTTTTGTAAGCGGGTTTTCAACACTATTTTCTTGGCTTTCCTCAATGTCCGCCATGTTTACAACACGCAACCAACTTCACTCATGCGTATCAAGACATTTTCTAGTCAAATCGTGTTTTGATGAATCAGATTGGAAACATTCAAGCCACCCCACTGCGGACTGACTTCGGCCATTCGTTTCGATCAGATCGAAAACTTTCAATCTTCTTCATGTCAACACAATAAGGAAAAACAACGTGGGAGATTTATAGGTCATGTCCACACGGTATGCGTTTTCATAGCGTTTTTATATTGTTCTCAGTCCTCAGGCGAGCAGAAAACAATGATCTCATTACTGTGACGAAATCTCGTCGTTCGTGGGTGTTGGCATTAAACTAACAAGTTTCATGTATTAAACTAAAATTTATTAGTAAAATAATTAACATATAAACCTAACTAAATACATGAAAATAACTATCGTTCGTTGATTAAGACTAGAGGATACATCAAGGATATAAGTTCTCCAATAAAGTTCTCCGCTATGAAGTTCAAGCTTTCGGCTAGCAAACAGATAAACGTTCCAATGAGGATTCGGTAGAGGTGGTGTTACAGAATATACGGCGGACTTCTTCGCCAAGGTCTGCATGGATACTCAATTCCTCTAAGGTCCCTGTACAGATAACTTCGTCGTTGTACTATTCCGGCTCTTATCACTGAAGACACTTTTGAGCACTCCTAGTCACTGAAGACTTTTTCTCATGTACTTCGACGTTGCAACACTTTGCTTCAATATATGGACCACTCCTTAATTTGCCCTGCCGAGTATAAACACTCTCTCCGTAAAGACTTTTCCTCTCCGATGCTTTCACGTCTCTTCCTTTTATCCTCTTGAGGCCATTTACATATACATATATTTAAATTGTCCCTAAGGGCTACAATTACCTGAAACAATATGCCCGCTAGGAAAACCATAGTTAATAGAAAATATACATGGTTTGGAAGCTCAACAAAAGTCATAGTTTTATGCGGTTTTTGTTCACTTTCACGGTTACTGAATATATTGTGTTTTCTGTATAATATGAAGCAATCATCCAATAGCAACGTTTGGGTTCGTAGCTTGATTGTTAACTGCTTTGAAGTTTGCCGGTTTCCAAACCATGTATATTTTGTATTAACTATGGAAACATATACGTGTAGAGGGTGTCTTATTGAGACCACGTCCACACGTATGCTTTTTCATATATAGCGTTTTCATAGTGTTTCAGGTAATGAGACCGTTGTTTTCTGCTCCCCTGAGGACCGAGAACAATATAAAAACGCTATGAAAACGCATACGTGTGGACGTGGTCTGAGTGTTCAAGCATGTGAACAGGGCCTTATGTGACCTTGTTTTCCATTGGGCGGCTCCGATTAATTTTGGCCACAAGCCACAAGTATATATTAAAAATGTCAAGAAATAGATATACTGCACTGTACAATCATAGTCAATCGATCGAGATATGGTCTGGAAACTCGGCAAACTTCAAAGCGCCTATAATGAGCTGTGACTTTATGCTGAACCGTACCTTACACCGTGCACATCCTTTGTTTTAGGTTTATTAATATTTAAATATAGCACGGTTGAATGATTGAACTGAAACGTTGCTATTGGACAATTCGTTCATTATACTAAAATACTGGCAATGTGTTCATTGTGACCGTGCACCGTGCACAAAAATGCATAAAGGCGAACAAAAAGATAGAACAAAGACTTTAGCTGAGTTTCCAGACCATATCTCGATTGACTATGGGACAATCTTGCGGGTGAGATGAGATAAGATTTGAATACTTAATTAAAAATTAAAACAAGACAGGCACACTTGATAAACATGTACTCATTTCAAATTGTGTGTCGCAAAAAAGTAATTTACTTGCCAGTATATTAAAAATTTACAAAAACTGCATTTGTCAAATTGGAAACGTCTTATACTTTTTTAACTTACATTTTTCAGAATTGAAATTGCGATTCGTTGCAAATGATTTCCTTGACCCTTCCTTATACGAATGATATATTTTTCTGAAGTGGAAGCTATAGGTGAAGAGAGTATATATATAGACCACTTGTACTTCTTCATTTGGCTTTGTGGAGGACAAATTACTTAAACAATGAAATTTTGATAAATAATTCGCTTTGTTCAACGTCGGACCAGATTGACGTCGGACGGACTTTGAAGTTGTCCTTCAGAAGACTGTTTTGACATCATGTCATTAAGAGGTCTGTAATGCGATCTTCTCCGTTCCTTCAAACGAAAAGACCCCAACCATCCAACCGTCGACACCCCAGCCGAGCTCTGATAGACCTTTGCACTTAATAGTCCCCTGGCTTGATGGAGGATTGGAGGGAGAATGCTTCTAAACAATGAAATTTTAATTTGTTCTGTTCAACCTCGGAACTTTGACGTTGTCCTCCAGATCGGCCGTCTTGACGTCATGTGCAAAGGGTCTATGGTATTTTATTTTGCATTTTTGGCTGAGGCCAGACGACTTAAGATCTTCGTTAAGGTTTGCAGGATCATTTCTGTAAAGCGCTCTCAATTCGTCAGAATTTATGCCAGAAAAATCAATAGATATCGTTGGCTTTGGTTTCGCAATAACACAAGCTGTGAATTTTTTTAATTAAAACCAGACGGCTTTGGGGCAACTCAAGTAAAAAGCGTTTCATTTTGTTCAAAATCTTTTTTCGCAGTTCGACTTCGGGATAAATTGCCAGCAAAACGGTGTCAGCGTTTTTTGATATGTCGAGTTTTGCCGAATTTATTGACGATCAAAAAAGTTGAAAATGCTGTTTTTCGACCAACATTTGGAAAAATAAATCATAAATTCGAAACCAGGCGATAAATAAAAAATCGCTGACACCGTTTTGCTGGAAATTTATCTCGGAATCAAACTACAAAAAAGATTGTGAACAAAATAAAACGCTTTTTACTTGAGTTGCCCCAAGTGAAGCCGTCTGGTTTTAATTAAAAAATTCACATTAATGGCTGTTGTTTTCGCGAAGCCAGAGCCAACTGATACCTATTGATTTTTCTTTTACCCCTCTGGTATTAATTAGAAAATTCGCAACTATTAAATAGCTTTCTAACGATATCTATTTTATTTTCCTGGCATAAATTCTAACGAATTGAGAGGCTTCTTAACTCGTCATCAGAGCTTCGGGCATCAGACCTTATGTTGCAGCGTTAAATAATTTAGGCTATGTGCACACGCGGAACGTTTCCGAGCGTTTCCGTGTTGTTTCAAGTAATGAACTGATTGTTTTCGATTCCCTTGAGAACAGTAAACAATACGAAAACGCTTGGAAACGTTACCGTGTGCACATAGCCTTAATCGCCATCACTCATTAACGTATCTAATCTATATTGGTGTTCTTTTGCTTTGTCTTGTTAATGACAAGCTAAACGGGTATAATATATTAAGCCTGGTTTCATTTGGTCGCGAGGGTGTCTTAACGGTTACAGAAGCAAAGCGACCGCGACCTTAGTAAGACACCATCGCGACCATGCATGCAGTGGCGATCACTGATTCATTTGGGGAACTCGTATGGAAATGCACTCACACGACACTACATCTTTTAAGAACGCAATTACTATTTAATTAGGTGTGGATTGGTGTGGATTAAAAGATATATTGTCCAGACAAATCTACATAAATATATTTATGTAGATTTGTCTACACGGACCTGTAATATTCGTCACACAACTTCACAACCAAACATGGAGTCTGTTTATGATCGGAGAACATTAATATTTCGTATCGTGCTCGTCGTAGCTTACCTATGTTTTGGGAGCGGAGTTTTCTATATATTAGAACGTGCTCAAGACTTGGTGCAGGTTGACGACTTTTATAATCGTACTATAAAGATACTAGGACGTTGCTCAGCAAACTCTTCGGAGATAGATCTGATTATCAAGGAGATTCAAACCGCTCTTCTACCAAATATTGTTTCTCAACCATGGAGTTTTCTGTCAGGATTGGACATCGCTTTTAATGCAATAACCACCATAGGTTAGTTTTACAATCTTCTATTAGACTACGCTTACACGGTACCGGATGAAATCGAGACCGTCGTCTCGAATTCGTCTGGTACTGCCTGTTTACACGGAGCTGTGCACTGTCCGGCGTTCTTTTTTTTGTCCGTTTACACGGTACCATGCAGACGAATTCGGAACCGTGCGGGTTAAAAACTAGACCTGAATTTTTAAGGTCTCGACGTCGTTTCGTGTCCCGTGTATATATATATATATATATATATATATATATATATATATATATATATATATATATGGAGCATTAGGCTATATATTAGAATATATATATATATATATATATATATATATATATTATAATATATATGTATAGGTTATATACCGAGAACGCGGGATATATATATATATGTATATATATATATATATATATATATATATATATATATATATATATATATATATATATATATGGACATCAGTTCCAATTGGAATTAGATATAGTCATCAAGTAGGAACGCCAGATTAAAAAACTTTTATTATAAAAGTTTTAAACGTAAAAGTTATGTAATCGTTCCTACTTGATCTACTTGATGACTATATATATATCTATTGTCCTTCAGTATCACCCTTTCTCTTTGCCATTTGCCTTTGTCCTTAATTGGTTTTACTGCCTTCTGTCTTTGCCTTTCGGCTTTGTCATTTGGCTGGGATTTGGCTTTTCCTTTGGCTTTGCCGCCTTCAACTTTGCCCTTCCATTTTGGCTTTGCGTTCAGGCTTTACCCTTCGAGTTCGGCTTTGCCATTTGGCTGGCTTTTGGTTTTGCTCTTTGGCTTTGCTCTTAGCTCTTGGCCCTTGTGACTGCGAAATGAATAAGTAATGCTTCGCAGTAAAAATCCGTAAAGATTTTGTTCTTCTCAAACTATATACTCCGAGTATATATACTACTCCGCTGAGAGTAATAAACTTTTCAAAACGTCAATCAATGAATGTTACAACATGAAAAGGATCATGATCAAAGTTCGACTACAAACCCATTTATACGGCAAAAAATTAATATCACGGTCCCACTCGGTCGATTTGAATCTTTTATAGATTTGCGTTTACATCCCATGTAACTGTTTCATCCCGCAAATCTTGATCTCGATCGCATCTCGATGCGGTTCGTACCACCTGACGATCGGGTGATTATACGGCAAAAATGATCACATGTACAATCGCAATTCTCGCGATTCTCATATTTCTGTGCTGTGTAATGCAAACAAAAAATTGATGCACTTTTTGCAAGTTCTCAGTTATAAAAAAAATGTTCAAGTGCCGTGTATAATCCTCGTTATTATAGACGTAAGAACGAATTTTGAAACGCACCTTGGCTGATTTCAATTACTTTAAAATAAATAATGCGTGCTAACAAATAAATTCCCAACGACGCAGGTCATAAGCAGTTGGGTAAATATTATAAAATTACACTTTGTTGAGAGCTAAGTTTTGAAAGTTTTGATGATACAAATGATGTGAAAACGACATTTAGTAAAAGGACGTTAGACATGCATACGTATCGGTACTGAACTAAGTAAAGATTTTCCTTTACGTCCGTTTCGCTTTTAAAAAAAATCGCCACGCCTAGGTGCGCATGTATCTACTGCTAACAACACTAAAGGTGGTTTTGCACTAGGCGACATTTGTCGACCGACTCGACATTTTTCTTTTGTCTTGGCTAATTAGTTCCACTCGAGAGCTTGCGAGACAAAAGAAAATGTCGCTTCGCACGACATTTTTCGCCTAGTGGAAATCCAGCCTAAGGCCTGCGCTAAACGTCACAATAGACGAATTAACTTCGTCGGTAATGCGACGTAAATGCGACATCGAGTTAAACGCCGAATTTCAGTCGAATCTAATGGTTTACTTCTTACTTGGACCCTTGAAAACAATTTCTTGAAAACATGGTGGCGAATTGTCACAGATATAGAAGAGAAACATTTAATTCGACGCGGCGATAATTCGTCGTGTAACTCGAACACGCCGTGTTGACGCATTACCGTCGCACTATCCGTCTGACTCAGACGAATTTAATCGCCGAGACGAATTTAAGGTGGCTCCCTATAGTTTCAATAAATACGCGCTAATTCATACAACCTCGTCCCCAGGGCATTTTGCCTCCATGTTGGGAGGTCGGCGAAAATGGCCCTGGCGTCGGCTGGTCGATTCTGTAGTCGGATTGGCCGGTTTAAAAACTTGATTAATTCAGATACAGTGTAATTTATTCATCAAAATATGAATTACAATAAATCCACTCTGCGAAGTTCATCCAAAGAATTGTAACGATAGCTTTGGTTAAAGTCAAGAACAACATTAGATATATGTCTCTTCCCGACATTTAAATGTATCCTGGATAATCGTGGGGAGTATCATGATGAATAATGCTAGCCAGTTGCATTTATGATAAAGGTTCACATGAGTGATTCGGCAGAGCGTTAAATATTTCTTATTTATTATTCATGTATACGTATTATACAAAAACGAAACACAAAGACCGCATAAATTTTCTTGCCAAAACACCCCAAAATTCTGGGTGTCACGTGACCAGCCGATGCCAGGGCCATTTTCGCCGACTCCCAACGTGGAGGCAAAATGCCCTGGGGACGAGGTTGTAATTCATACGCTCATTATCTAACGTTATTCATAATTTTAAAACGTTTGTTAGATAAATACTAAGTAGGCCTTACTAGCAGTATTGATTACTTCGGGGCCCCTTTCCGATTTAGTGACCGCATTTCTAGGGGGGTTCGGAAAATGTTTGAATCTAGGATCTCTGAAATGGCATTTCCTGCCCTTTGAGGGCACTTTTGAGCAAAATCTTATCACTCACACTCCGATTCAAAATCTGTTAAAGTGGGCAGATTATTTGAATAGATTCATAACTGCATTCATTCCATTCCGCATAGCCTGCGCGCAGACATTTTACCCAATCTCCGCGGATTGGGTAAAAAGTCAGTGCACACTGCACATGCTAATAAGGGCACTTCTTGCCATAATCGTTGGGGGGTAAATACCCCATACCCCCGGTCGCGCCACCCCTGCGCAGGGGTGTCAAAGCATCCTCCCACCCCCCAAGAGAAGATTTTCAGTATAAAACTCAAGACTGTCAGACAAAGTGGCGGGCCCGGACCCTTCTACTGGTTTGTCGCACCTTCAGGGGAAATCCTCCCCCAGGAACTTTTTGATTTTCTAATGCTCTGAAACGCTATTTCCTGCATTTTGAGGGCAGTTATAACCATCAGAAAGGGGGGTTCTATGGAACCTACGGTTCTCGTCACAAAATGCTCGGGGCCCCTAATTAATTCCTTTTGCTCGGGGCCCGTGGGGCCGTTTACCCACCTTTCCCAATAGGTAGTTGGGCCACTGCTTACTATAGCAGAACTATAAAAGTACAATTATTTGCTGTTACCATGGTAATAATGACGTTGGAACTTTGGAACTTTATATTGTCAAATATTGCATAATTGAAGCGGCATGTCTTCCGTTTGCTTCGGCGAAATTTTTTAAAAATTACTGAAATGATAGATATTTTTGTAGAGAATATCCATACAAAAAATCAGAGAGGGTTGTATGGAGAGATTTTTTGCTATAAAAATTGTCGATTTAAAAACGTTCTGTCTTATAAAAATTTTTTAAAATTATGTATACTTTAGAACTTTTTATAAACTACTCACTTTTTTTTAGCAAAATTCACAGAAGAAAACATCTACCAGTCTAACATCTATGTCGACGCAGTCACAGAATTTCGAAACGACAAGATCGCTATTTATGCATGCGTAGCGATACTATTTCTAGTCGCCACCAATCCCCTATTAAAATTACTGTAGGGAGCCACCTTAATTCGTGAATCGCGAGTTATACTATACGTCGCAGTTCCCTCGAATAAAATTCAAACAATTAAATTCGTCTGAATTAAATTCGTCGATTGTGCGACGTTTAGCGCAGGCCTAATTAGCGACAAGCAAATTGAAATTTGTATTTGTTGCACCTGCATGCATTGTTAAGTTACGGACTTACACACTTGGTGACATTGTATCTACATATGTACAGCTATTTCAATAAACGTTGTCGGTAAGAGCATAGTCCCTAGAAATAAATTGTCTGGAAACGCGGCCAAAGTCTTTGTTCTAGGTTTTTGTTCACGTTTGTGCACCTTATTTCACCTTAACGCTTGTTGAACACATTGTATTTTTGGTATAATGAAGCAATCAACCAATAGCAGCGTTGCTTTATAAATATTAATGAACGGAAAACAAAAGACTGTGCACCTTATTTGCCACCCTCAACCTAAATTGTAGCTCATTGTTAACTGCTTTGATGTTCGCCGCGTCTCCAGACAATATAATTCTAGGGACTATGGTAAGAGGGTCAAGCCTATGCGACCAAACCGAAAGGCAATATGGGTAGAAATCACCGAAACAATAAAAGTACATAAATATGTACATAACGATTTACAATATCGAGCCATGCCTCGACCTTACAGTGATGATAACCTCGGCATCACAATTGAAGAAGTTGCTATTTATTTGAGAGTGTATCTGCTGGTTATACAACGCTATACAACGCTCACCAAACGCTGTATGTCGAAATATTTAGCCGTTGGGGAAGAGTAGCCTCAGAAAAACTAGGGAGACCAATTTCTAGTCCCTCGACATTTCACTCGCCATTGCCAGCCAGCCAACTATTGAATTTCCATTTCTACCCATATTCCCTTTCGGTCTGGTCGCGTAGGCTTGACGCCTCTTACCGACAACGTTTATTGAAATAGCTGTATATACCTGTTTTGCAATTGTCCAAGATGGCGAATAATAAGATTGTTAATATATATATATATATATATATATATATATATATATATATATATATATATATATATATATATATATACGTGTGGGTTTTGGTCTACGAAACGCAAAGAGTGCTCGATAACATATAGTTAGAGCAAATATAGATTTTCGCTTACCTCAAAAGTCTGCTACAGGCTGTTTCATCTAAAAAAGAATCTTCAGGCAGATGACAATTTTCGAAAACAGGGGTGCTTATATCCTTCCTGCTGGGGCGTGGGAGTGTGGGGGCGAAACAATACATGCATTCATGGCTTTCGTTGCGCTGTTTGCGCGGAATTTATTTCGATGACGACATTTACTGATAATTTCTGCTCTTTTGTTGAGTAAACAATTCTTGTTTTTATCTTTCAAAATACAAAATATAAAATTTTTCTTCTAAACATAAATTACATCGTTTTGAACCTCCCGTGTACGAAATAGAATGTTTTAAAATTTGCCAATTAATACTAAAATCCTTATTGTTTTCTTTCAATGCCCAAATATATTTCCTTTCAAAATACAAAATATAAAATTTTTCTTCTAAACATAAATTACATCGTTTTGAACCTCCCGTGTACGAAATAGAATGTTTTAAAATTTGCCAATTAATACTAAAATCCTTATTGTTTTCTTTCAATGCCCAAATATATTTCGAAAGTTCGGTGTCGTTTGCATGCTTTTTATGCTGAAAAGATTTAGTGTGGTTGGCCAATCGCTCTTTGAATGTGGTTGAAGTCATGCCAATGTAATTCTTGATCGTGTTTGGAATTTATAGGCCCTATAGGAAGCCCAATGACGATCCGCTTTACATAAATAAGCACTCTAACCACCCACCAAGCATCACAAGACAGTTACCTGCATCAATCAACAAGCGCATTGCACTTCTCTCATCAGATGAACAAGTTTTTCAGGAATCTGCACCCATATATCAGAACGCACTTAGGCACAGCAACTTTGATCATGATCTTAGCTACACTCAACACACAGCACAGCAACCACGCAGGAATAGGCAACGCAACATCATTTGGTTCAACCCACCTTTTAGCAAGAGTGTAAGCACAAACATAGGACGTAATTTCCTAAACCTAATTGACAAGCACTTCCCACCACACCACAAGCTCCATAAGGTTTTTAACAGAAACACAGTCAAAGTAAGTTACAGCTGCATGAACAATGTTAAGTCAATAATCACTAAACACAATGCACACATATCTAGGAATAACATGCCACAGGATAAGGACACTAGCAGTTGCAATTGTAGGAAAAACACGAACTGTCCACTTAGAAAACAATGCATGACTAGGGACATAGTATACAAAGCAACAGTCACAGTAAACAACACGAACACGATCAAGAATTACATTGGCATGACTTCAACCACATTCAAAGAGCGATTGGCCAACCACACTAAATCTTTTCAGCATAAAAAGCATGCAAACGACACCGAACTTTCGAAATATATTTGGGCATTGAAAGAAAACAATAAGGATTTTAGTATTAATTGGCAAATTTTAAAACATTCTATTTCGTACACGGGAGGTTCAAAACGATGTAATTTATGTTTAGAAGAAAAATTTTATATTTTGAAAGATAAAAACAAGAATTGTTTACTCAACAAAAGAGCAGAAATTATCAGTCAATGTCGTCATCGAAATAAATTCCGCGCAAACAGCGCAACGAAAGCCATGAATGCATGTATTGTTTCGCCCCCACACTCCCACGCCCCAGCAGGAAGGATATAAGCACCCCTGTTTTCGAAAATTGTCATCTGCCTGAAGATTCTTTTTTAGATGAAACAGCCTGTAGCAGACTTTTGAGGTAAGCGAAAATATATATATATATATATATATATATATATATATATATATATATATATATATATATATATATATATAGATGTATCGCTAGATATAATTTGTTTAAAAAGTTAAAACACAGGTGAGTTAAAATCTTTAATAAAAACCAAACGTTTTCGACTATATTACAGTCCTCTTCAGGGTTGAACACGTCAGCCCTGAAGATGACTGTAATATAGTCGAAAACGTTTGGTTTTTATTAAAGATTTTAACTTACCTGTGTTTTAACTTTTTAAACATATATATATATATATATATATATATATATATATATATATATATATATATATATATATATATATATATATATATATATATATATATATATATATATATATATATATGTCGAAATTACCGATGTTGGCAAAAATCGTTCATATTATTTGGATTACATCAGTATAAGTATGTTTATTTTATCAGAACTTCATAAACTGAAAATTGTACGTTAATTTTTTTTGCCATTACCCATTAACCCTTTCATGCGCATCGTTGTTGTCGAACAACTTTCTCTTTTTACTCTGTCTAACGCCAGACTATTTTACTCGTCAAGGGTTGAAGTCTTGGAGAGCCATGTGTGAAAGGGTTAAAGTACCAACGTGAACCTGGGTAGAATCGACTTTAATAATTTTAGTGGTGTAAAAGGCTGAGATCACATTGTGCTCGGGGTGTAATGGCAAGGAAAGTTTGGGAACCCCTGCAGTAATGAAAGATTAAAAAAATATTCTCATTTTGTACTTTGACTAGGCTATGGTACCACTGTGCCTAAAACTCTGGCAGGTCGAATGTTCCTTATCGGTTACGCAACAATTGGGATACCACTAATGGCATTGATGTTGACTACCATTGGAGAAAAAACCAAACATTTAATCAGATCATGTATCATATCATTTGAAAGGAAAGTCTTAAGACGAATCGAGCCACAAAATATAGAGAGAAAGTGTTTATTGACAGTCTCCGCTTTCACTGTAATTTTTCTTTCGGCTATTTCGTGTATGAGCGCGTTCAATGAACGGGATTGGGATTTCGCGTTGGCATTTTATGTATGGTTTGTTACTTTCACGACGATTGGTTTTGGTGATTACGTTCCGCATGGCACTGGCAATCTCTTATTGTTGCCAGTTGAGATCGTGTACAGTTTCGGCTTCGTCATTTTGGGATTATCGCTGATCGCCACGATTTTCCACGCTGTAGGTGATTGGGTCAACAGTAAAAAGCCTCCGACAAAGAGATCTTTGAAACGATCTCTTGGGCGCATAGTTGGTTCGCTGTCAATGCACACGATTGAGGAGAGAACGGATATTTCAGGAGACCTGCGGAGTGACGACAATAGCTTCAATTCTACAGTTAACCCGACTGTAAAACCGGCCGTCCAGTAGATAAGTTAGTCATTCATCCAATCTGCATTTCATCTTTTTGAATTCTGTTGAACTGAATATACAAAAGCTAAAACAATAAACGCAAATTATTGGAAAGAATCCATTCCAAATAGCCGTCGAATTAAGATTCTTTTATATAAATATATTAAAATTAGCCTTTATGTGGGAAACTCGAAAGAATTTTGACATTTACATAAGGGCTAACTTATATGCATATAAACTAATAATTCACTAATTTGGCGGTCATTTTTTAATAAAGTCTATACGGACACCAGACTATAAGTATAGGCTAAGAACCAGTCACTCCCGAAGTTTATTATAGGCCATCGAGATTTCAGATATCGCTAATAAACTGCGTATTTTTCTTGCGTCGTATAAAATATGAGAATTAAATTCATGAAAAATACGCCGTCTGTAACCATTAAATACGGCAATTTCATTAAGTTCGACAGTACCATTAAATACGACGAGCCCGTACTATTCATGCGCCGAATAAAATGCATACATTAATTTACAATATAATAATACATTTTCTATCCGCAATTCATGTTTGTAGCATCGTTTCCAGACCTACGACTCGAGAACTGTAATTTATTCGACTTATTAAATGCGACGAAAATACGCCGTATAACTCCACAGGAACAATTTCAGAATTTTGGTTGACTATAATAGGTATTTTATACGGCGCATGAAAAATACGCCGTTTGTCACAGGCCTAAGTTATTTATAACATGATATATAAGAGGTTCTCTAAATAATTCAATAGGAAAAGAACTTGTGACGAGGTTCTATTCTTATTGCGAGGTTTATATAAGGTTGGGAGGTTTATAACCTGTATTTAGTATAAATTTACAAGTTTATAATGCAAATCCTCGAATTTCATTGGCTATTGCAGGAGTTTATAATTGGTGTTGTTATATACCAAAGACTTTCGTTTGCCAAAGATGAAATCCTATTGGTCAAATCATGGTCACGTGTTGTTCAACAAACTGGCAATGTTTCTTTTTGCCGAGGGAAACATTGCACTGTTTCCCTCTGACGTCAACAATGAAGAAGGAAACAGTGCAATGTTTCCCTCTGACGTCAGCTTTAACCATGCGTTGTTCACGTGAATACACAATGATTATTGCATCAGATCAAGAACTTTGGACTTTTTGGAACATTTTGAAAACAAGAGCTGTTTCGAGCTTGTTTTGTACGAAATAGTCCATTTTCCAAAGGAAAGAATATCTATACATCTCTTCAAAGAAGGCCTGAAGAAAACCTGGATAAATTTAAAGCTGTTCTTTGTACTTGTTGAGTCTGGTGTATTTGTTTAGTTGAATTGAAATTACGAAGACAAAGTCAAAGTGTTTTGGTAAGTCTTTTTGCCTTTTGTAAGTTTCGAGTCAACTTGGTATTTTGTATTTTAAAAGTCTTTGGTATATAACAAAACGCTTGTTAACTTTTGCCTCGAGAAACATCGAGTTTTGCGGTCCCTCAGGCTTCAATGTCACCCTCGGGCTAAAGCCCTCGGGTGACATTGAAGCCTTCGGGTCCGTAAAACTCGATGTTTCCCTCGGCGCCAGTCAACAAGTGTATAATATAAACCTCTGGGATAAGCCAATGAAAGTCATTCTTTTAAAAAAAATAACCAATGACAAAATGCGTAGTATAGCACGAACAATGATCATTAGAGCCAGCGGTTGTTCTGTTAAGCAACAATGGCGCCGAAATCATAACGGAGTTGGCAAATGAAAGAAGAAATTGAACATTTAGGCGAAGCAATACATTCTACAGAAAGCAAAGCCGGCTACAAAATGGTTAGAATGGAAATTATTAATGGTAAGACCGTTAATTTGTTTATCAGTGTTCGTTTAAAACAAAATAACTGCAAGCAAAACACATTTCAAAATTACGCTTGCTGTTGACAAGATTTCGTGATGTAAACTATACGCTAAATTGAATGTTTCTTTCAACTTTTTGTCATTTTTACAAATCAAGTGAGTGGATATATATTGTTTCAATATGTTCATGAAAATCCATGCTAAATTATGCAAGAAAACTTGTTTTTCCATCAGTTACTGAACGGGCCAAGGAGATGTCCGAAATGACTGTTGAACGTTTGTTGCTGGCAGTTAAAAAATGTATTAAACGAGCCTCAAAGAATATGTTATGGTCGAGAATTTATTTAAGTTTTGTTGGTAAATTTATACTAAAACAATTAGACAACTCGCCCTCGTTTCCTATGAGCGATAGTCAACTCGGCTTCGCCTCGTTGTCTAATTGTTAAATAAACCGCGGTACATCAAAGAAAACCGACTTGATCATATTATGTTCTAAGGATTTTGGGTGATGGAAAATTCGAGTGTAGAATATATATATTTTAAGACCAAACTGGGACCAGTTGCGAAAAATGCAACTACACAGGCCTTCCGGCAGGAATTGAACCCACGACCTTGCGATTCTAGTGCAATGCTCTAACCACTGAGCCACGGAGGGTCAGAGCATTGCACTAGAATTGCAAGGTCGTGGGTTCAATTCCTGCCGGAAGGCCTGTGTAGTTGCATTTTTTGCAACTGGTCCCGGTTTGGTCTTAAAATATATATATTCTACACTCGAATTTTCCATCACCCAAAATCCTTAGAACATGCTATGTAATCGAGTGAAATGCCCAATATTACTTATAATATACCCATTGATCATATTATATTAAATGACTGTTTTCACTCACACGATCGATGACTGCCCATTGGGGTTGTGAAGCAATTTGAATAAGAACACAGCTAAATTTCCATAGGATAACAATGCTACACCATAATGGCTGCATTTCATTGTTTTGGTACACCAAATAATACGACTGCCGTGAGACGAAAACGATCCATAGCTTTCAACTATATATAGCGCGCAGATGCTAGTTTTGTCTTTATGCCTAAAAATTGAACGAAAGTTAACAGTCCAACTGAATGAAATATATATCGAATTATAATCCTATACACATCTCACCAAAAATACTCTGCGCATATGGCCAAAATTGTTGATCACGTCGGCTATTAAAGTGCATATGAAACAAAAATTAGGTCTGTCTTATTAGAAAGAGCACCAGTTTTTCGTTTTCTTGTTTCGTTTTTGTGATATTTCAGGTTGTTTGATATGCAAATTAAACATCTTGATGTCGCACATGCATAATGAGTCATTGGAGAAGGTTCAATCTCGTTCCCAGAGCCCACGTTCCCCACCCGGGAAACGAGAGACTCTGGGATAATCCGTTTCAAATCGTTACGTTATTGGCTGAATAGTGAGCATGAGTTGGTCTGAAGTGACCGGAAGTAAAATTAATAAAACCAAAATAACCAAGATGTCGGACGACAAGACTCCAGTGAAGACGTTGCCACGATCGATATCTTCGCCGTATGTGTGTAGTTGCTGTAATTCGGGCTTCGCCAGCAACCCCATTGACTTGTTTGGGGAAAAGTCAAACAAAGAGAAAATACTATCCAGATTCCGCTCGGATATTTACGCATGCGTACTTCAACCGGAATAACAAGAATCGTGTGATTTGAAACGGATTATCCCAGAGTCTCTCGTTTCCCGGGTGGGGGAACGTGGGCTATGGGAACGAGATTGGAGAAGGTTATAAACTTTGCTGTTATCAAACAGTCATTTCAAAATTCTACAAGTTTGGTGTTGTGGGAAACACACCGACATGCTTTCTTCGAATTAATTTCGTTTGATAGTAGCAACGACGTGTACATCACAGCATGCTACATTCCATTGCACGGCTCGGTCTGAATTAAATTAAATCGTTTTAGATTCTTAGCAAATCCTCACAAAATGTGTTAAAACCTAGGCCTTGCTAAATGACTACCAAGGATAATTTGGTGTTAGTAAATATGTATAATAAATAATTAATATTTTTATTCGTAGGAATATTGCTATTCAGTAAAAGATGAAATGTTCTATTCAATTCGATTGTTGCCTCGTTGAATGGATCCGCATTACATCTTTTACCTCACGAAAATTGCACTCTTATCATAAACATTTACCTTTTGTATATATGTATTTAAATATATTCTATATGTAATTGTATTTCAAGCCTTACATGCATGCACGTGTTGATTTTCCGTGGTTTCAGAGGATTTGTCTATATAGAGTAATCGTGTCAATTCATTACTGTTTGTAAGCATAGAAAATATTGCTGTTATTGTCAGGTATAGCCGTTACTTTCAGGGGCTGGGAACTCTGCGACACTTGTGCGACAGAAAAAAAATCAACATGACATGCACTATTAAAACTAAAAAACAATGCATTCTTTGAATTTACAAAAATAATTTGTCAATTTCATGAAGATATAGAGATTACTTCATGGTAAATGCTTGCGAACGATTTTTATTCACGATTTGTGAAGTATCATAAAACGAACGAGCGAGGTACGAGCGAGTGAGTTTTATTATAATTCACAACGAGTGTATAAAAATCGTACAAAGCATTACCATGATGTTATTTGTTTATTTCATAGACATTGAGATTTCTTAACAAAGACAAGCGAAACTTAAGAGGACTGTTTTCTAGCTCAGAGCCAGAGGATGCCACTTGGTTGACTTTGTTTTTGCTATAGATATATAAACAAGTTTACTGTGATCTCTAAAACCAAATCATAAATAGTTCTTGCCGTTATTTTATCTTTGAAATATCTTTCGGTAAAAACTGGTCAAATTCTACCTCGTAGAGAAATCGGTTCGCATATTGGCTCAGTTTTGGCACGAACTTTGACCAGAAACTCCGACAAAATAGTGCTCGAGCTCTGTTGTTATCATTATCTCCATGTTTCTGTTTTCAGCTTTTCTTCATTATGCTTTTCTGTATACGTTTGTGTCCTTTTGAAAGTTTTCTGTTCTTCTTTTCCTTTAATAAAGTAACCTGATTGTTGCCTACGTCCAACGAAACAAAGCTTCAACTTCCCTTCAATTTCAAAGTTCAGATACGACGGCCATTTGTGTAAAACGTCTTCGAAATCTATCTTCGCCTCTCCGGCTTTCGTCGTCCGCTGCTGCTCCTTTTGCATTACGTAATAACTCGTACGAGAATTTTTCACTAGTGAAATTTTGTCGTTCGTCGTCCTGATTGGACGAACGATGTTTTTTCACCGTGAAAAAATATCGTTCGTCATTCTGATTGGCTGTTGAAAGGTAGCGAACGATTTTTACTTCACTACTCTACTATGACGAAATCTCAATACCTATGAAATAAACAGTAAAACCCCGCATATATAAGAACCTATGGTTTTCCAAGTTAGCCTAAAAAAGTTGCTATATGTATATGAGCCAGCATCCCCAAATTGGTCGATTCATGGGGGGGGGGGGGGGGGACAAAGGCTAGTGCTCGTGGTGATGTAGGTCAACATGCCTAGTTACATTTTTGGATGATAGCATTTCCCGATGTGTCAGAGGGAAATGGATATATAGTTTTCAAAACCCTAGAAATGCCCTTACATCGCTATTTAATTTGATATTTGCATGTTATTTAATTTAATTTATTCCGCTAAACTTTTATACTACAGGGTGTATCAAAAAAAAGGCTACCCTTAGAAAATATAATTAACATTCTTTTCAAATAACCTATTGTATATTGACAGCCCTGGACACCTCTGAAGTCACGGATGCGTAAAAAACAAATGGTCGTATACACCTGGGAAATTACGATAACTTCTAAACGTATGAAGGAGCATAACTGAAATAAAAATGTTAATTATATTCATATCAGTTCGATTAAAAATGGTTCAACTGACCACAGGGCTGTCAATATACAATAGGTTATTTGAAAAGAATGTTAATTATATTTTCTAAGGGTAGCCTTTTTTTTGATACACCCTGTATAATAATTTTTATTTTTCACATGCCTTGGTTTCCTTTGTTCTTTTAGGGGAATATATTCAATAGCCCCTGGCAAAACAATAGATTAATATTCCCCTCTAAGGCTCTAATATTCCCGTCTACCATTCCTCGCTACAATATTCTCCTCTAATCTTCCCATGTAATATCCCCCGCACCACTCCTTATCTTATGAAATCCAGTGTGAACGACCTCCCAATGGGAAAAATAAGTACGTTATTTTGAGGCCCCTCGGGGATGTGTTTATTCACCTCGGGCTTCGCCCTCGGTGAATAAATCACATATCCCCTCGTGGCCTCAAAATAACCTATACTTTTTACACATTTTTAGGGTCTGAGAAAGCTCACAGTGCAACAAAAATGGAGCCATTTTCCCCATATTTTGCAAAGTATTTTTTAGACTCTTTTAGACCACATTTTTTAAATAGATCGCAAAATAGAAGTTTAGATCTAACGTGGCAGCATAAAGAGTATTTAGCCTCTTAAATAAGTTCTTATTTTTTCAAGAGTAAAACACTTGTCAGTCAACTACTATATACCGGACTGTACTCTACACTTAACAAATAAAACATAAAGCTCCGTGCATATGTACTCTTTTAAAGGCACGTTTGACGTCATTTGAACACGAAAGAAGTTGAGTAGAGGCACGAGGCGATAGCCGAGTGCCTTTACACTTCTTTCGTGTTCAAATCACGTCAAACGTACCTTTATAAGAGTACATATGCACAGGAGTGGTATGTTTTATTTGTTTTATAAAATAAGAAGAAGCAAAACCAAGCTAAAAGTGAGGTAGTTTTGGAATTTGGCGGGCTTTTACGACCAGCTGACGCCATTCTACGCCATTCTACGTCATTCATGATCTATGTTCTCTTATAAATGTACGGAGCCCAGCCAATCAGAGCGTGCGTATAGGGCACCTTATTTTATAATAGTTGATAACTGTTGATGTTATTGATAAGAGTCTAGCTACTGTACTCGCCGACAACTACAGAGCGTTTTCACTCACGTGATCGGTGGCCCATTGGGGTGGTGAAACAATACGAAATATTTTAATAAGAAAGAGCTAATTCCCATACCGTACACCAATATGGCCGCCATTTCATTGTTTTGGTACACCAATATGGCCGCCGTGACGTAAGATGAAAACGCTCTATCTACATCTATAATCAGTATAGTATTATTTGTGTACAGTATATTAAGTTTTCTATATTGGAATTACAAGAGATTCTGCACAGTCGGTTCCCATATAAAAATTGTTCTTTTTTTTAGTTTTCCTGATTTTCCAAATATGAACCTGTTACCTGTTAGGCCAATTTTTAGGCTCAACAGGTTCGTATATAATGCGGGTTAAAATGCCAACCTGCAGGTTCTTAATCACAAGGTTTTTGTATGTATGCGGGTTTTTACTGTACCAGAAGTCACGTTTACAAACCATCCTCAGGTCTTATACAATACGCATGAAGTGATCGAGGCAAGCCTTAAATTACAATCGTCGGAGACTATATACGAGTAAAAAGACAGTGACTAATTGCCTATACACCATATTCATAAAGATGGCCGCCAATTTCTATTCTTTTATATACATTTAGATCTCTCCAGTCTCGTTCCTGCGTAAAAGTTCTTTTCAATTATATAAACACAAGAACGAGGTTCGAATGGTTCTGATTTAAATGCACGTAAAAGAAGATAAATTGGAGCTATCTTTATGAATACAGTGTATATGTTGGTTGCTAACACCTGCTATCATATTCGTTTGTACCTAGCATCCAACATGATCGCCGTGACGTCACATGCAACTAAACAATACACGCAATGGCCTTGTTGCAACTTTTTCTCAAACTTATTGTCATCTTTCATGTAGAGATTTTCGCAAAATACAAGTTTGTTTGAGAAGGAAGTTTCGTGTTTATAAGGTTGCGTTTACGCGCATGTAGCACTATGTCAGCAGCATGGGTGTTTTTATTATGTACCGCCTGTGTCGTCAAGCCTCAGTCGCCCAGACGTGTGATATGACAAGCAACCAGTAAACTCGTTCTCATGGCCTTACTGGTTTTGAAGCATAATTGAGGCCTGTGTTAAACATCGCACAATAGACGAATTTAATTCAGACGAGTTTAATTCGAATTAAATTCGTCGGTAATGCGACGTAAATGTGACGTCGAATTTCAGTCGAATTTAATTGTTTTTACTTGGACTCGTTGATCCTGAAAACGACGTTTTGAAAACATGGCACCGAAATGTCACAGACAGAAGCGAAACATTTAATTCGACGCGTCGTGTAATTCGAACACGCATTATCGTCGCAATATCCTTGAAAATATGGCGCCGAATTGTCACAGACAGAAGAAAAACATTTAATTCAACGCGATAGTATTCGTCGTGTAACTCGAACACGCATTATCGTCGCACTATCCGTCTGACTCAGACGAATTAATTGCCGAGACGAGCTTAATTCGTGTCGCGTTTAATCGAGTTATACGTTGCAGCTTCAAACAATTAAATTCGTCTGAATTAAATTCGTCTATTGTGCGACGTTTAGCGCAGGCCTAAGACGTATTATGTCAGCCTCATACATACACCGAACACCGTTGCGTGACAAATTTCACGAACAATACGCATCTGCACGGTGAACACTCCTCGTGAAACCTGTCTCGCTTTCTTTGGTTAACAAACCAACGCCGTTTTTCACGAAAAAATTGCACCATGTAACACGCAGCACATTAAAACATGTACGCACTGCGTACCTATGTTTTTGTATCAACCCCTCCGTGTTTTGAAATCGGAGAAAGAACTCGTACTCTTGTTTGAATTATGGCCCAAGAAAGTAGTTCTTTACGACTTTTTTTTACGTTGACAAATCTTTAACAGTGTTACGGAAAAACCGACAAAAAGATGACATCACTCTCTTTATCATGTATGTATTCTCAACTATTAATAAACTATAGTAAAATATTCGTGTGATACACACATAATGTTCATAAACAACACCTCTGCAAACTCTCTTGAATCGAAGATATATACAAGAACTCGCCAGCAAAACAATGCGACTATACAATCAGATTAAGGGGATTTTATATCAGCTGGGCTAGCTTAGCTCCGTATTAAACGACGAACAGGCAGACATATCCGTCAAATTCGATGCCGATCAGCAAACTAATAGCAAATCAGCTTGTCATATATGCTACGGATCATCGTGACGTCGCTCGCGGTTTAAATGGGCAAATGAAAATAACTGATGTTGTAATGGCAATTTCCGTAATTCGCTTTAGCTAAAAGTTAAGTTAAGTTAATTTGCATTCGTAAATTTGCAGATAAACGCAACGATGAAAAAGATGAAGAAAAAGAAGGTATACGGCTGTTCATCTTTTCGTGAGTAGGATAGGACACGGAATTAGATGAGTTCACCCATCCCTCCTGCGTTAGTGCGACGTCTAAAACCAACTTCCAATCAAATTCGTTTTAGACGAACTTCAGGAAGGTCTCTTTGTTTAGAGACACAGGTAGCGGCAAGATCGACATAGGATTATTGAAGTGACTCGATCGAGCTCTCTGTGGCCATATAGAGTCAAGAGTCATGCACTCATGTGTGGCACAGCTTCGGGTTTCATTCGGTTATTTTGTATTTTCTTCCTTTTGAAATTAACATAAGAAACGTTATTACAACTTCTTCTGTCATGTTTCATGGTTACATTACCTCTTTTCCGCTCTGCAAAAAGCAAAAGCGATGGTTGTGAGTATTGGGCTACTTGTGTGTTATTAATATATAGATTGTACGTCTTTTTGTTCGTCTCGTTCGAGACGTCGCACTAACAACCAGCCCGCGACTGATACTAACATCCCCCTATATCAAATGACTAGCTCGATAGAACACGACTTTTTGCTTGCATAATGTAAGCACACACAAGGAATGTTTTCGTCAAGACTCGTCAAGCCTTGAATCAAACACCATTTTTCGAAATCTTGACGCTGAACCCGGTCTTCTATGAATGGCAGATGTTGGTGGCGATGGAGATAAGCTGTCAGATCCGGAACGAGATGGTGAAGAAGTAGGTGATTGCGGGTTTGAACTCGGCGCACGAACTGACACACCCGAACGTTGTTCTTTCGCAGTACTTGGTTTTGGCGTCGACAAGCTGCGCACAACGTTTCGCTTTATTTGGGGACGCCGTGATGGAGGAGAGTGACTAGCTTTTCCAAAAGATGATGGCATGGTGCTGAACAGAGAGAAAGAGAAAAAAAGTACGTAATGAAATGTTGAGTATAACTTATACACAGTGTTGTATGGAAATTTGCCTGTTTAACTAGGGACTTTAAGGCCTGCGCTAAGCGTCGCACAATAGATGAATTTAATTCAGACGAATTTAATTCGAATTAACTTCGTCGGTAATGCGACGTAAATGCGACGTCGAGCTAAACGTCGAATTTCAGTCGAATTTAATGTTTTTTTGTGCGACGTTTAGCGCAGGCCTAAGACTATGTCAGCCTCATGCATACACCGAACGCCGTTGCGTGACAAATTTCACGAACAATACACATCTGCACCGTGAACACTCCTCGTGAAACCTGTCTCGCTTTCTTTGGTTAACAAACCAATGCAGTTTCACGAAAAAATTGCACGCAGCACATTTAAACATGTACGCAGTGCGTACCTATGTTTTTGCATCAACCATCAGTGTTTTGAAATCGGAGAAAGAACTCCGTACTCTTGTTTGAAAACGATTCCTTGAAATATGGCGCCGAATTGTCACAGAAGAGAAACATTTAATTCGACGCATTATCGTCGTATTATCCGTCTGACTCAGACGAATTTAATTCGTTTGTCGAATTTAATCGAGTTATACGTCGCACTTTCGTCGAATAAAATTCAAATAATTGAATTAAATTCGTCTATTGTGCAACGTTTAGCGCAGGCCTAAGATCTACGACGTCAACCTTCAAACAAAAGAATCCTTTTTGCAAAAACGAAAAGAATGAATAATTTTTAGTCCCAAGAGTAACACCGTCCTCTTTCTTCATACAACGCCACTTCGAGTTTCACGACTTCAGACTTCAGGACGACGCCAACGGCCAAAAGATGAGAACTGTTGCTTGAGAATGAATTAAATACGGTCACTATACAATCATTTTAGCAATACTGAGAAGCCACTAAACTAGCTTCAAATATTAAATATAATTCTTGCTTTTAACCGCCGCCGTCGTCCTAACATCTTGAAGTCCCTAATGACTTGGTATCTTAGGGGGCCTTTACAATCGAGGTTAGCTCGCCAACCCGACGGCAATGATAATTTGTGTCCAACCTCGTACCTAGGCGAACGTGTCTTTGGCACCAATTTTGTTTGTTGTCAAGCCAGATCTCCCGTGCAAAAATGTTCGAGCGCTCGCAAAGAAGAGAATTCTCAAGTTTCATGGCATGCAGTGGTCTAGTGACAAGATCGAATATTTGATGTCTAAAGGACTACAAAAATGAGATGGATCACAAAAATGTCGACTTCAATTCAGATGTTGTTGCCTTGTTTTCTCGCTTACTCGAACGCATAGGCGAGAATACAAGGTAACGACATCGATCTGAAACAATCGAAATTTTCTTACGACGACGTTTTTCAACGTCACTAGCCGTGTTGTTGTTGTTGTTGTTGTTGTTGTTGTTGTTGTTGTTGTTGTTGTTGTTGTTGTTGTTGTTGTTGTTGTTGTTGTTGTTGTTGTTGTTGTTGCTGTTGTTGTTGTTGTTGTTGTTCGCCATTTTAATTGTACTTTAATCATTATACGGCCACCGCCGTCTGACAAGTCAAGCAGAAAATTTAAGAAATGTCCAAAAAAACGGACAAAATTACTCAGAAGGACGTACCCTTTGCTTGTCATTTCTTTTTCTAACTTAATACCAAGTTCTTTGAGCTCTAGAAAATAAACACAAGTCAAATTACAGCACATGTATATTCAACTTACAAACCACTCCCTTAAAAGCGCATTAGTACATTACGAAGACTGCATGTAATGTATAATGTTGTAGTTAACCGGAATGCAGACGTAATAGTATATTTTAATTTTACGCTAAAAAGATCTCTATTTTAATGCTTGGCGGAGTTAGCAGTTTATTTACATAAGACTGGAATGAACCGATATAAATTTAGAAGGTATACTTTTTGTGAAAAAAAGTTGCAACTTTGAATAAGGCATTTCCCGCCCTACACAAAACGATGGGTACGCATATATACGCCGATTTTTGACATGAAAGCATGTTTAATAAGTTGTTACAACTTGTTACGGTATGCATTCCCAACTGAACAATCCTGTAACAACTCGTCATTAGAATTGAAAACATTATTGACAACATTGTTCATGCTGGCCCGCGTAATTTTGTTTAAGCGCTGGATAGAACAACCTTGTTCAAGCTCGTTGACCACTTGCAACAACAACTACTGTTACTGTTACCGTTACCGTTACCGTTACCGTTACTGTTACTGTTACCGTTACCGTTGTTGTTACCGTTGTTGTTACTGTTACTGCTACTGTTACGGTTACGGTTACTGTTGCTGTTGCTGTTGCTGTTACTGTTGCTGTTACTGTTACTGTTACTGTTGCTGTTGCTGTTGCTGTTACTGCTAATACTGTTACTGCTAATACTGTTACTGTTACTGTTACTGTTATTTTACCGTTACCGTTACCGCTACTGCTACTGCTGCTGCTGCTGCTGCCGCTACTGCTGCCGCTACTGCTACTGCTACTGCTACTGCTAATGCTACTGCTACTGCTACTGCTACTGCTACTGCTGCTGCTGCTGCTGCTGCTGTTGCTGTTGCTGTTGCTGTTGCTGTTGCTGTTGCTGTTACTGTTACTGTTACTGTTACTGTTACTGCTAATACTGTTACTGTTACTGTTACTGTTACTGTTACTGTTACTGCTACTGCTACTGCTACTGTTACTGTTACTGTTACTGTTACTGTTACTGTTACTGTTACTGTTACTGTTACTGTTACTGTTACTGTTACTGTTACTGTTACTGTTATTATTCGGTAGTAAAACACCTATTGGATTTATCTTCGCCCAATATCTAAAGATTTTTAGAGATTCCTACAAATTTCCATAAAGGTTCAAGAATTTCTAAGGATTCTTAAAGTTTATTTTTGATTGTATTTTAAGACATTTTTGGGAATCTGCAGGAATTTTTGGCTTTTAAGAATTTTTTAGAGGGGTGTGCGGGTTTTTTTGGGAGTGGTACATCCTTTCATGTAGAGTTACAAGCTGTGAACACACTGAGGTGCTTGGAAAAGAATACTGTAGTTTTTGATGCGAGTTGAAGCATTGATACAGTAACCTTCATGATATGGGAAATATTTTGAGCTTACAAGAATCCAATAAGTAATAAAATCCATGCACGAGTGCGACAACCCGCTACGAGCGCATTTAACATTACTATAGATTTATTTTATATCCATACCTTGTAGACTTGGTTCGGGTTTGCAATTCACTTGCAAACTTTTCCGGAAATGCGACTCTTCAAATAGCGAATTCTAAAGTAATAAAAGCAAAACAACACTAAGAATGGTAATTTCTACAATATGTATTGATTTTTTGGATAGTCAGATTTAATTCTGGCAAATATTCATTAACTCTTTCCCGTCGCTACATTTTCTGTGTGACTATGTAAAATTGTTCAAAAAAACCTGCGCCAAACACAGAAAGAGCGATCTGCAATGACGTTATACATTAGTAAAACTAACAGAAAACCGTTACACCTCATTCATAATGATATAACTCGTCAATTTCCAGTGGCTCCCCATGGTTTCTACATAAAGGCCTAATTTTATAACTATACTGGAGTGGACTATATCTACTGAAGGCAGCATAGATCCTTGCCTCTTCCCCCCACCCCTTGCATCTCAAAATAACCGACATACCTGAAGAAATGCTATGTCTTCCAGCAAGAAATCCTTTTCTTCGAGTAAGATATTTCTAAAAAAGAGAAAAAGAGAAAGATTAATGAAAGAGAAGTGACGAAAAGAGGAGCAAAGAGAAGGGAAGCGAAGGAAAGTGAATGGGAGGGGGGAAAAGAGAATAAAAGAAAAGAGAAGAAGAGGGAAGAGAAGACCAGAGAAGACAAGAGCAAAGCAGAGACGAGAAAGGAAAGGGGAGGGAATCAATCAATCAATCAATCAATCAATCAATCAATTTTAATTATTTTTAATTAATTAATTAATTAATTAATTCTAATAGACAACATGACCATAATACAATAAGTTGATTATTCCTTAAATTTATAATCCATTCTTAAAATAGATTAATCGCTAAAACCAAACGACGTCTCTGGCACGTAGCCTAGCAACAGATTAACATGGTTATTTACAGTGATAGTATATATTCCAACATACCTCAACCTTCCTGCCACTTCATCGACACCTTCAAAGTTTAGCTGGTCTTGGAATGACTCCATCACATCACTAAGAGATGACGAAGACCTAAAGGATTAAAACAGAACGATACATAACTTTATTTTATCTCGAAGGTATCATAGTCATTTGAGATATACATGGTCTGGAAATGAACGCTTTGAAGTTTGCCGAGTTTCCAGACCATGTATACCTTGATTGACTATGACTGTATGAAGCTCGTTAAGTCTCTAGCAAAATACTATAACTTATTGGATTCATCTAAGCCAGATATGGCAAAATATTTAAGTCGAGAATTCAATATTGGGCGAGACCGGTCGAGAAATTAAAATTTCCATATCGGGCGAAGATGAATCCAATAGGTTTATTATATCGAACAAATAATCGTCAAATGACGAGTAAATATACCTTGCGCACCCTGTCCAAAGGTTGTTGCCCAATATCTAGTTGTTCTACATCTTAAAATATTGGGTTGGCACGTGACGCTAATGTAGACATTTGATTGGATGATTATTTGCGAGGGTATAATAAAGCCGTATATTTTACCAGTACAATTCACTTATCCCCCCTCGCTTTTTTCGGGCTTGAAAATACATCGGAAACTCGCAAATACCTGGCCATATTATCAGTAAAACAATTCAGTTAAATATATATGTATAAGCATGCTACCTGCTACCACTACCAGAGGATGTAGGCCTGCAAGGTGTACAACGGCCATCTTCCAAACTTCCTGCTGTAAGTGGTCTGTTTCGCGTAAGTGCTTTCTTTTTGGAACCTAGTTAATCAAAAGTTAATTTAGAAATAGAATAAGTGTAAACAGTTTCCTGGATACATTATAGTGCAATAGGCAGTGACATATACCTACCAGTAGTTTCATTGAACGCATAGTCAACAATGCCCATCTCTTTCTTGGAAAGTGATAATTCAATGCTAAATAAGAAAATATATAGATAATGAACTATAGGTTACCTTACCTGAATAGTTTCAGAGCCACGCTCAGAACCCCGTCTAGCTGCAGCCAGGCAAAGCCTGCGCAAAAGCTAATTCGATATTTTCGAGCACAAAATAAAGATTAAATTTGTTACCGGCGGTATCTTAAACTTTAGCCTTTAATTTTTTGAGGCCGCTCCCGCCCGTTGGCACTGTATAGTGTTGGTCGCTATCGGGGCTCGTTTTAGCTCAGTACAGTCGGCTTGCGATTGTAGGGTCCCACAAAGAGCATACTCGCTAAGTAAGTGACCATTGATTTTATCATTAAGAACAGACCCACAAAACTTAAACGTGAAATGCAACGTCAGAACCACTTGTTTTATCTTAAACTACGTACAATATATAAGTAAGAGTTATGAAGGCTATATACCAGACACATTACGAGCCAACTATTAAAGTGCATATACGAGAATTTTCATTTTTTTTTCTAAAAATCGGCCGTGTTGAGACGATTCTAACGATATATAACACTCCTTCAACGGATGAAAACTGCCCGAGATATTTGGTTCCAAACACGAGTTTTTCAAAACATGGCCGGGAGAAAAAAGTCTGAGTACGAGTATGGTTGATGACGTCAAATCGGGACAATCTGTAATTTCGACTACAGTTGTTTGCTTTACAATTGCGGACAAAATACCTTCGCGGTGTGTTTTATTCGAGTATTTCAACAAACCAGATAATGGCAGAAACTCAGAGAATGGTATAACACTTCACAGGAAGGCTTACACTAAAGGTTTAAGATTGGAGGCAAGAGAAAGACGCCAACTTTGGGTTGTTAACTTTTTAAGCGCAAACGCACACAAAGTGTAAGCCAGTCGATTCCCAACGTCGGTTTCGCTGGAAGAGTAGCTTTCCAGTACAAGATAAGCTCTATATCTTGTGTATAGAAATGGATGGTATTATAGTAACGTTCTACCCACCCGCATCTGCTCCACACGACCACCAAGTGACCAAGAAGCGCTTTCAGGGCGCGAGCGATCCGAGTCACGCAGATCCGAGTCACGCAGTGAGAAATCAACAAACCCGTTGTATATTGTAATTTAATGCATTTTTTCCACAAATATGGACCTTCGGTATAATAACTTTTTAGATATTTAGGTATTTAGGAAGTACGAAGAAGAGTCAAATACCACTGAAAAATCCCAATCTTCCATACCCTAACTACATCTACTCTTGAATATTTAATGAAAACAAAACAAGCAGTCTGATATCGTCCTGTCAAGCTTGTCAGCTGCATGTCTTCTCGCAGGGACCACTGATATTTTTCTCTTTACAGCTTTTAGGTAAATCTGTTACAGCTGAGGATAATTGGGCCTTAATAGCCCTTTATAACATATTCATCTCTAGCCTCATCCGTAGGCATTTCCAGAGTCTGTTTATGTTTTAATTAATTTGCGGTCTGACAGGTAAAACACTTTTGCCATTGATAATTGTAATATTGGCATATCAGGAATACAATTTTAATGATCTTCCAAACTGTAGCTTTATTCTATAGATACGAATACGCAGAAAACCCTAATCATACCAACCACAGTAAATAGCTGTAAAGCTCGAGAAAAAAGTCAGTGGTTCATGTAACGCGAGAATTATATGTCGAGTCTCTTCGGGTATTAAATATCAACACAGCTAAGATACTTGCCAGCGACATTACGGACTATAAATAACTATGTCTACGCGAAAGACCTGATCAGACATTAGGAAAGCAAAGAAAGAAAGTATTATTTCCCACATGTACAGCGTTCAATATGTCAAGTCTCTAGCTTCGCCTTTTATATATTACACAGCTTCATGTTTACCTAGAAAGTGTCACCTGCAAGTTTACTTAATCAACGTCGTGTGCAATTGTAAGCGTATATATCAAGATACTTGCCAGGGACATTTATACTGCCCAATAATTATGTCTGTGAACACATAAAACACATCCGAGACGAGAAAGACTTGATCAGACATCAACGCAAGCAACGACATATGCTTGTTTTGTTTTCATTATATTTTCATGCTCGATGTATTCAGATGATCTGGAAGGTTGTGGTTTTTCAGCGGCACTTCTTTCTTTCTAAATATCTAAAAAAGTTATTTTACCTGGAGTCCGTGTTTGTTAAGGTTTCTCTAATATACATCAGCCCTTTTTAGCCACGGGATATAGGGCTTCTCTTGTCTTGAAAACAATGTTTCCGAAGAAACCGTCAGTGTTATATATCGTTAGAATCGTCTCCATACGGCCGATTTTTAGAAAAAAAATGAAAATTCTCGTATATGCACTTTAAATAATAAACTATATAGGTTGACAAGTTATGTTGAGAAATTCGGTGTTGTTCAAGAACTACATGTATAAGCTTTTAAAAACTTTGGAGATCTTCTTCCAATGACAATGACATATTTTCCTGATTTTATCCTGATATCAGTTCCGACAATATTTTTTCACTCCAAATCTTAAATTGCCGTTTCAATTAAAAATTATTCAGCAATCAGCATGCCAATGTAGCTTGATATAACTAATTGGATATTCAATTTCACAAGTGACAATTTGCGAAGGCGTTTTCTATTTTGAACTTACGTGGGCCCCGGTACAGTACTTACGTCCCCCAAAAGAGACGACTCACGCGTGAGATAGGGTTTCACGTGTGACGTTTTGCATAAATTAATTTCACGATAAGTCAAAACCATAGAAGCTGACTGAAATATAAGTGACTTTCCCGATCCTGTAGGTTGAATGAGGAAAATATTTTGGCCTTTAATCAGTTTATCTAGAGCTGCCGTTGTAATAATCTTTCCGACAATCAATTTTAAACGTTTCTAAAATGCAATCGCATGCCTCACTCATCACCACTCTATTGATCGCCATTTTGAACTGACGGGGTAATTCATGCAATATAATCCTAACCATCCCAATAATGTATGCCTGCATGCTGAAAATGTGCAGGCACGTTTGTGATTGGTGCAAATCGACAGTGGACAAGCTCACATTTTCAACCGTGATTCCGGGGGAGGTAAGTATACCGGGGCCCGAGAACTCATGCATGCAGCTGGAAATCGAGCCAATTAAATCAATATCTCGCAAAGTAATTTTCAGTTAAAATTGTCAGCGTCAGTTGGTGTACACTCTCTTATATACGCAACTGAACATAACAAAAAAACAAAATTACACATTTCACCTTTAACGAATCATCTAAGAAGAACATTTTATTCTCAAATTACTGTACCTGCCATTCTCAACAGATCTCTGCCTCAGAGCTTTCACAAAGAGCTGAATTTCTTTTTTCAGATTACTTCGCATTTCTGGTGGCTCTGGCAGTCGTTGAAAATGAGAGTTCAACGATAATTCTAAAAGTCAAGAGTAACTTTCACTTACTTAAAATGTTTTGCTTTCAGGAAGGACCAAATATAGTTCAATGCAGTCAAAATACTTATAATAATTATAGTTTGTTTAAAATTTTAGTACGGTAAAATGGCGGTTATAAGTCATCTATACAGGGATCGCGAATCTTAATAAATATATGCGTACTTTGTATTGTGGGATACTGGAGGTGAGTAAAACTAAAACTCGTGTTCTTACTTATACATTGTCGTTTTACAAATGGATAATTTTTTGTTGTTTTCAACGATTTATGTGTACTATACAAGTTAGTTGTTTCTTAGCTTGTTACAACAATAGTAACGTTGGCACCAAATTTAAACAAACTAAAATGTGCTTTGGTCAAATGAAAGTAGACTGTTATTTGGGATTTCGTTGGCTTTTCGTCCAACTGACTTCACTTAATAAGTCGATAATATTCAGAAGGGCTTAATTTTCAAGTATTACGAGTTTGCACCGTCATTCCTTTCTCGACCCTCGACCTAGCCGAGAATTTTGCCCACTTCAAGTATCCCACAATCACTCTACGCTGATTTTGTGAGATTTGCGATCCACGTATTTATCAGAAATAAAAAAAACAACATTACAGTTATGAGGGCCATGTTTATCTGAATAGGGCATATTATAAGTAATATTGGGCATTTCACTCGATTACATAGTATGTTCTAAGGGTTTTGGGTGAAGGAAAATTCGAGTGTAGAATATATACGTTTTAAGACCAAACCGGGACCAGTTGCGAAAAATGCAACTACACAGGCCTTCCGGCAGGAATTGAACCCACGACCTTGCGATTCTAGTGCAATGCTCTGACCACCGAGCCACGGAGGGCGTTGCCGAGAGCTTGATCGCGAGTTCTGTATATAATAAGGTGGTAATGCCAGGAGAGAATTGGGTATATTATAAGTAATATTGGGCATTTCACTCGATTACATAGCATGTTCTAAGGATTTTGGGTGAATAGACCTATCAGCCTAATCTTATATGGTACTGTACATGTATCTTTATAAATGGTATAAACAAAAAAGCCAAATATTTGATAATGGTGCATGTACTTGGTGTAAATTAGTCTCAACTTATGTCTTTTCAGCTAATTCAAAACGCTTTTTATAATGAGAGCTTCAGCCACTATATTAGAGATAAGCAGAGCTAGGGAATTCAGGGATGTAGCCTGCGAAGAATGGGACCATGGGTGCCGGGTAAAATATGCTATTGGGACAACAGATTTTTTAGGGGGTTGTCCCGGGTACCCCCGGAAATTTTTTGAATATTAGGTCTCTGAAATAGCATTTCCGGCCATTTGGGGGCACTTTGGGCAAAATATAAAGGTCTGAAATGCCATTTCGTAACAGAGTATCTCGTCATTTTTAAGAAATATTTCTAGCTATAAAGTAGAAAATTTAAATTAATTACATAAATGAACAACAGTGTATTTTATTTTAACAAAGTACAAAACTAATTACAAAAAATATAAACTTCTCAACTACTGTCATACGAAATCTTGTCTTTGTTTTTTATAGTTTGAATTGCGATAATTTCTATCATTTCCCTCTCAAAAATCGAACGAATTGGCCTAGGGTCTAGACTTTGCCAGACACTGTGCTTGCAAACGATCAAAATATGAAATTTGAAACGCTTCACAACTTTAATGTTTTGGGCTTTGGTGGCCTCAAGAGGCGTAGTTAATTGTCTAATAGTTAATAGAGATCTGGCACGCATTCTCGCATTTATACATCAGTAATTCGCAGATTTGTTCCGTACTTATCTCCAAGCTTGATGAATCAATCAATGATGGATTAAATTGCAAGTATATCTACTGCACGAAAACTGTATATTTCATGTGCTGGGCCGGATTGAAAAAATTACCTTGACTGACCGGTACCACCCGGCGTGGCTACATCCCTGGGAATTCGCCACAGGTATCTCCAATTACGGCAATCCCATAATAGCAACTCAGTTACAAACACAAAATTAATCTAATTAAACCGCTAATTACATGATTGAGTAAAAATTTATGTGCTGGTTACTGAACAGCAGTTTGAAGAAATATCAAGCCAAGAAATATACAGACGGATTTCCAAGTACGAGGATCATTACCATTCTAAACATATAATGCTTACAAGTCCCCCCCCCCCCTCCCCCCACACACCCACACACATATAAGCACACTTAAACGTGAACCCTTACAAAGTTATATAAGCCTGGGACTTACAATGTAACTATACCAACAAAGTTTAATTGACATAATGCTGCTGAATTGCTAATAGAAAATCTAAATTGTGTTGAGAACTTCAACAACTTTTAAATTGTTCAAGAGTTATCTAGCTGAAGGCATGATTATACTGGAGTGGCTATGTGGAAAGAAGCTTTAATTAGCTCTTTCACGTGCATGTATTAATATTGTTGCTGTAACTTTATTTTTCACCCTATATAAGACCAGGTGATTTTACTCATAGGCGTAGAGTTTTGTTTTCGTCTAGGGGGGGATGAAGTGCTGAATAGGGCCTTTCTAAGAATTTTCTCGTGGGGGGCGTTTACAAAAAGGGACTCTTCTAGGGGGTCCAGGGCATGCCTCGGAAATTTTTGAAATTTAGAGTCTTGGAAATGCCATTTCCTGCATTCTGAGGGGTGATTTTTAAGAACATTGAAGGTCATGAAATATCATAAAAACTAGTTAAAATACAACACATTTCAACAATTTTTCGATGTTGTGTTTACTGGGTTGACTTATCACTGTATATGGGTGCTTTTGGCTGACAGGAATGAGGCTGTAACAGTTACTTTAGCCTAACGAGTAACCCTGCAAAATTTCGGGGGGGGGGCTCAGCCCCCCCCCCATTGAGATTCCTCCAGGGGCTAAAGCCCCTCAGACCCCCCCCCCCTCCCCCCTACTCTACGCCTATGATTTTACTCATCAAGGAAAGACGTGTGTACAAGCCACACAGGGAAAGGTTATACCCTTTACTGGCCACAGTTGCTTTTTGTCTACTTATTAATTTTACACTCCAGACGATTTTTATCGTCAAGGGGAGCGCTCAAGGAAACCTGGCCAATAAACGGTTTAACACACCACGGTAACACTTTCACATGCTGTTGTTGAGGGAAAGCTTTAATATTTTTTCACTGACATCTAAACACAGGACAATTTATTTGTCAAGAGGAGACGTCTCGGTAAGCCGTGTCACAAAAGATTAAGAGAACGCAAGGTTGTCATCGTTGAATCAAATTCTAGGAATATATACGTACGCTGTATAGTGTATACCATAGTATCACATTAAAAGAAGATAGAGCAAACCTTTGTTCCTCTTGTCATTTTCATCTCTATAATCTTGCCATATTTCTAGTAAGGCGCATACCTAAACAATTATATTTAATTTATAACTTTAATATGACAATCAAATATTCACACAACCCAAGTGCCAAGTTATTTGTTCACGAATAAGCACGGCATGCAAAGTCTTCACTGTTGTATTGCTATATTAGGTAACCCGCTTCGCAATGCCAGTTCTTTGAAGTATTCCAAAGCCCATTTTTGAAGAACGCAGTGTGACGTAGCATAACATTTTACAACGTAGAGTAACATCTCACAACACAACACAACACAACACAACACAACACAACACAACACAACACAACACAACGCAACGCAACGCAACGCAACGCAACGCAACGCAACGCAACGCAACGCAACGCAACGCAACGCAACGCAACGCAACGCAACGCAACGCAACGCAACGCAACGCAACGCAACACAAGGCAACTTCTCAGAATTTACATGCATGTAGCATAAACTGCCTGAAACGTAGTTTTTCCAAACTAACATGAAGTCGGATTTCCAGTCATCGCACAAGATGGTTCGCAGTTCGCTGTGAGTATATGCATCTAATTAAAAATGACCCATAGAGAAAAAAGAAGCACTGCGAGTTCTTTTTAATTAGATGCAAGTACTCGCAGCGAGCTGCAACTTGCTTCGTGCGGGGACTGGAAATCCGTCTTAACTCTAAACGCATGCAAGTGTAACTGTTCAAAACAAAGCGTAACTTTTCTAAACGTAGCCTAGTTTTTGAGAACGTATAGCGCAATTTCTCAGAACATAGAGTAATTTTTCAGAACGCAGCGTAACTTTTCTCAACGTAGCGTAATTTCGCAGAACGTAAAGAAATTTCTCAGAACCTAGCGCGGTTTCTCAAAACGTAGGGTAACTTTCCAAAATGTATAGCGCTATTTCTCAGAGAGTAGCAGTAATTTCTCAGAACGTAGCTTATTAAACTTTTCTGGACGTATCGTAATTTCTCAGAACGTATCGTAATTTCTCAGAACGTAGCGTAACTTTTCAGAACGTAGCATAACTTTTAAGAACGTACTGTATAGCGTAACATTTCAGAACGTATCGTAACTTTTCAGAACGTAGCATAACTTTTAAGAACGTACTGTATAGCATAACTTTTCAGAACGTGGCGTAACTTATACTAACGTAATGTATAGTGTAACTTTTCAGAACGTAGCGTATAACTTTTCAGAACGTAGCGTAACTTTTAAGAACGTGCTGTATAGCGTAACTTTTCAGAACGTAGTGTAACTTTTTAGAACGTAGCGTGATTAGTCAGAACGTAGGTATTACACTTTTCAGAACGTAGCGTGATTTCTTAGAACGAAGCGAGATTTCTCAGAACGTAGCGCGATTTCTCAAAACGTAGCATAATTTCGCAGAACGTAACGTGATTTCTCAGAACGTAGCGTGATTTCTCATAGCGTAATTTCTCAGAACGTAGGGGCTCAAAATGCATTCGCAGACGTAACGCAATTTCTGAAAACGTGGCGCAATTTCTGAGAACGTAGCTTAATTTTTCAAAATGTTAACATAGCTTTTATGAATGTAGCATAATTTCTCAAAAACAGGCGTGCTTTCTCAGGACCTAGCGCAATTTCTCAGAACGTTTATCGTAAATATTTATGGAGTATAGCGTAATTTCTCAGAACGTATAGTATACAATAGCATAATTTGATGTGAAATTCGGTTTGTTCAAGTTTTTTCAAATTTGGATTCTAAGTCAAAAATTGTTAATTGACACTGTTACTCATTGCATGTGTTATTTATTCTGACTTATAATACGTATGTCAGATATATATGTATGCTATATACGTAGCCAGACATCCTACTGAGTACAGGTGTATTACTAAAAAGCCAGCATAAACTTCACACTTGCCAGGCTTTTTTAAATTTTAAGATAATTTGAATTTTTAAATAAATGGTCCTGAACCTTTTTCTTAACTCCAATTTTGAAGTTAAATTTTCTCCCTGGAAATAACAGTGTAATTTTAAAGAAAAATACAAAGTCAAACAACTTTTTACTCAATTTACTGTTCATCAGAGAGAACTGACATTTACAATGTAATCTGTAAGCACTTTATTCCCTAAAACCTCAACACCCAAACATTTTCTATAAACACAACAGGGGCCGTGGAGCATCTTTTAAAGTGTGGTGTGTGTGTGTGTGTGTGTGTGTGGGGGGGGGGGGCTAAACAGGAGCGGATGTCGAGCGCCGTAGGTGTGACGCTTTCATGCTCCCTCGGAAAATTTTGGAATATAGAATTCCGCAAATGGTATTTCCTGCATTCTGAGCACTAATTTTCAGTCAGTTCGGAAGTTTATAAAATTTCATATTTTGGACTGTTTTGGACTGCCAATGAAGTCTGTTAAGCCAATCACTTAAAATCTGCAGTCATTTTGTCCAGCGTCAAGGGCTTCTTGTCGATAGCTACTTCATGTTAGGTATACACAATTGTTTTCAATTTGGTTGGGTTGTTTGGGTGCGTTTTACTTTAGGAATGGATGCTTTCGACTATACAAGAAACAACTGCGAATTACCACATTTTAGAATCCACAGTTTATACATGCAAACAATTACCTAGCATGCAGTGGACATGACAGTTTCAATTTTTCAAAGCTTTTATTGTTTTGCCTGGGCTAAAAAGTGTGTGTGTGTGGGGGGAGGGGGGCCACCAACCCCATACACTGATTTGTATGCTAACTTCCAACACTGTTTCATGGTAATGGTAAAATATGTGAATTATGCTAATACTGCAAGACTAGTTAATACAATATGTATTGGGGTACTGACACATGTAAAAATCTCACAGCTTGTCAACAAGATGCATTCATAGCAGGCATGTAGCAAGTCTCTGAACAATTAAGTTATAACAATACAGTACAAGCAAGAATTTGTGGTAACGGCACATTTATTATTTATATTTGCTAAATGTTTGACCTGTTGACCCCCAGGCCTAGTCATCACAAGCCCTTCACCAGAGAAAATGCTATCAGATGAAAGCCTGAGTCCACAGTCAAAAGCTCAGTAATAAATAAAAAAAATGTCACTGGTGTTACCACAAATTCTCCCTTGTATTACTATAATTGTCACCATGCAAATTTTTAAAGAATTAAGTTGTAACAATGTAGTTATTTCATCAAGCTGCCACATCGTATAAGCTCATTGTTGTCAACCTTGTAGCCTGAGGCCTGCAGAGAGATGACTAGAGGCCTTGAGCAAAATGGTTGGGTGGAGGCCCCCTTAAGGTGGTGTAGGGCATGCCCATGGAAAATTCCCAGGTCTCAGCTGAAATGGTATTTCCTGCATTTTGAGGGCTGTGGCTATTGAAGTTTGAAATAAACAGCTAAATCTACTTCTTGCTAATACTGTATTGTGAACCCTTTAAGCATGCTGAGGATCTCTTGTTAAAACAATTTCTGTGAGGCCCCAAGGTTGATCTCTGAGGTCCTATGGTGTATGAAGCCTTAGGGCAAACTCCCCCCTCCCCCCCCCCACATACACACAATTGCCCCTCTCAACAGCCCTGCTTGAAGCAAGATGCAGGCCAGGGTGCATTCCATGTCAACCCCACACTGAAGATATAGCCACGGGTGTTCAGGTGCTGCACCAAGGGAGGTCAAGATGAACGCCAGCACGACCCACTGACTTGTATAGTTGTATGGCTGTATATGTGTGCCGACCACAGTGTGATTGTGCACCAGCATGCCGAGCACTTTTGAAACTCACCCTGAAGATCTTCGGCATGACCTACATGGAATGTAACCTGGGATGCAGGCAATATCAAACTTGTTGGAACAGCTTTGGAACAATGCTGCTGCAGGTTTGTTACAAGTTTTGCATTTTTACGTGTGTAGTATTAATATATTGTATCAGGGATAAAAACTTCCGGCCCAGGGGCCAATATTAAAATGCTTTCAAAAATCAAAACAAGGGGCTTTTAATAAATATAACAAATTGGTGAGTGACAGCCACATAAAAATAGGCGTGGTAATAAAGAATCTAGAATAAAAATCAAAATAGCACCTCTCTGTGTAGGTCGACCGTTTCGTCTATTACATCGTCTCCAAGAATTTCTTTGATCTCTCTTCGCTCACTCTCTGGTGCGAACTCTTCAACAAGTTTCCATAGCGACTGGCGTGGTTGAAATGCTTCTAAATCCCATTCAGACGCTGAAAGCGAGCTCATAACAAACTCATCGAGATTCTTTACATAACGATGCTGACAAACTGCAAGAGGATAAAGATTAAGAACTACGTGTAACTTGTGTTGTGTTTTATACTGTTCTCTGTCCCAAAGACGCCATCTTTGATTTAAGAATTTAATTTTTGTTACCAGCTCTCCCGCTGACAAAAAGGGGAGAGACTGTGGCACCGGAAAACAAAAAGTTTCTCAAAAAAATTTCTCTTTTGCCTATGACAAAAGAACCTTAATGTTCTTATCTCAATCTCAACCATACGCTAACTCTAATCTCAACCCAAACCCTAAATCCTATACACTTAAAATTATCAAGTTTTGGTTAATTGGTTATCCCGAGAGTTGCCTAAAGCCGGTTTTCCACTAGGCGATTTTTTTCGCGCGAAGCGACTTTCTTTTGTTCGAATTCAATAGATTTCTGATTAGTTCCAGCTCAGAGCTCATGGGACAAAAGAAAAAGTCGCTTCGCGCGAAAAAAGTCGCCTAGTGGAAAACCGGCTTTATATAACATCGATTAAAATAGGTAGGCATGCGTGCATTGACAAGCCCGCAGGTTGTGGAATGTTTGGAACGTGGGCGAATACTGAAATTCCCGAAGTTTGCATTGTCTGGCGGACGTAACATGTAAACTCGTTATTATTTCGACTTTTCTATGCTCAAACGTTTGGTAACATTTAGTGATGATCGTAACCTTACAAAGACACATGAAAGTAGCTCTTAGGAATGGTTGATTTTGTTTTGGTTGTGGCAATTTATTTCCCTTATTTAAACTTTGGGTAAAGAAATCGGTTTGCCATTTCAACGTCTTTGACCGCACTTGAAACAAGCAGAGGAATATGTCAACTTTAGAAGGTACGTGATAGACTCTGTATCGTTTTATACTGTGTTGTGTGGATGTTTGTGCGGCTTATTGGATGTCTTCGACCCATTTGGAATGGTGTAATTATTCTTGTCCAAACTCGGTGTTTATGTTTACACTGTTGTGTAATAAATCTTGTATACAATAATTGAATGAATGAATATATACTACGTTTAGTCTTTAATATATAGCATAACATGTATACTAGCATTTTTATGGCAATGTTCATTACGTTGTCAAATGCTTTAATGTTAAACATTAGTCTGTTGTACATGGAGTATCTTATCTTCTCAACTGTTCTCATGGCATTCAACACTGCTATATATGTCTTGCAATTTGTTGAATGTTATCACCACACAAGCAATTTGCCACTCACACAAACTTAATCAATGTAGGGAAGTTCTCTGTAATTGTTATAATTGCAAGTTAGCAATCTTTATAATTTATAAAATAACATTTTGAAAACTCAAGTGGTGATTGGTTTTTTAAAAAAACGTGTATATACCGGTGGTATATACTAACTGTAGAACATACCATTCAATGAATACATTATTATTATTAATCGAGAATGCAGATATATCAGACTGAGGTCTTGACAGTACGGACCAAGCTTGTAGAGTGAGGTTTGTATATGAAAGACCTAGGTCTAGCTGATATTTTCTGTAATGATCAAGCAGTCAAGGTTAATAAGCAGAACTTTATTTTAATGTACTGTATTTTCTGGGCAATAACCCGCACACTGTATATTAACCCGCACATCAACAAAAATGTCACTTTTGGAAAAATAAATCAGTGTATTACCCGCACCATCGGATAACCTGCAGCTGCTAATAATAGGTTTGGGACCACAAAATTTTAAAAAAGTACAGTACTGGTAGGTGAAAGATGAAAGTAGAATCCCTGGTCTCCAGTCTTCATGATGGCGTTGTCTTAGGATTCAACAGATTACCTGCACCACCCCATTACCCACACTAATTATGTTTCCTAGCAAAATTAAGAGATAACCCGCGGGTTATCGCCCAGAAAATATGGTATGGCTTTTTGAAACAACATGCATAATGATGTATATTGTGACCTTGTTCATGACATTCTGACATTTGTGACTCAGTCACTCGTTGTTAATTCCAATGTTATTGTTCTTGTTATAATCACTTTTGGAGTCCTACAACTCACAGTTGCCTTTGTAAAAAAATGGCTGACAAAACCTGTAATTCAGACCATGGGTGTGCATTTAATAAATACTGTATTCTAATATTTACAGAAGAGTTTCACACTTTAAGCATAGTTGACGTACAGCAGGTATTAAATAAACAACAAAAGATAAATTAAAGTACTTAGTCTGTGAAGCAATAAAATGGCATGCAGCGGTGCTGTAGTTATATGACACCTGCTCAGATTAGGTGCACTCAGGTCAAAGGTGCACTATACATATTTTAACGCAAGTGTAATTGTGCTGTATAATAAACACCATTACACATACCACAAACATCCATTGTTCTGTATAGAAACACTGCATAAAATGCCATTATGTGCCATCTGATAATGCCCGATATACCATAATTTGCCATCCAATATGCCATGATAGTACACCATCCATAGTTAACGAATATTCTGGTGTTTTGAGGATGCATGTGCAATGAATATTCTAAACTGGGGGTGCCTAACTATTGATAGACAGTAAGGAGAATGTTTTTTATTTTGATACTGTATATTTTAACGTCTAACCAATTTCTACAGCAGAGTCCAAATTAGAGCATTGTAAATTGGAAATTGTGAAGTGATTTTGAAAATAGTGAAAATCTGCAAAGCAAGTTTTTTGAAAGTTGTGAATCTCATTTGTCGATGCTGTGTATTTAGCAAAATCGCCATTTCACATGTGTCATCAATTAGGCTGGATATACAACTTGCAATGACTTGCTTTCTTGTTTGAATAGGGCTTTAAATTCATTTGGCGAAATGGGAAAATGAAAAATTTAATATCACACTCCACTGCACGCCTAGATACAGTGTAGCTGAAGGAGTCTGGTTGGTTGCACTCCTTCAGTAAGGCTTTCTTCCAGGGAAGACCTGATTGATTGATTGTTTGTTTGATTGACTGATTGATTGATTGTTTGATTGATTGATTGATTGATTGATTGATTGATTGATTGATTGATTGATTGATTGAATGATTGATTGTTTGTTTGAATGAATGTTTGATTGATTGATTGTTGATTGATTGATTGATTGATTGATTGAAGTATGGATGCATGTAGCCTCCTCCACAGGCATCTCGCGAGGGATGCGTGCAAAAAATTATTCAGTGGGCAAAACGAAATTGAGAGGAGATGCCTGCCAAAACGAGAAGATTTGGACAGGTCACGTAAGCCGTGGGAGCTGTGGCTCCCCCCCCCCCCCCTTTGATATTTTTTTTTATATAAAACAACAGACATGTAACTACAAAACTGATGCAATATGCCAATGTGTCAGGAAATAAACTGTAAACACTGTATTCAATCTACTGAGTGTATGCATTTTGAGTATCTATGTGACGTTTGCGTGTTTTGAGTATTTTATATGACGTTTAATTTTTTAACCTTTAGAGTCTGTACAATCTTCCTCCAAAAGCCAGGAAATGCCATTTCAGCGACTCTCGATTTCAAAATTTCCCGGGGAACCATGCCCCCGGGCCCCCCTAAAAATTTATTCTGATTTCGGCTCCCCCCCTTTCAGAATCCTGGCTACGTCCCTGGTGGACAGGTCATGTACCCTCCTCCCCCACGGCTCACCCGCCCCCAAACGAAACGCCTGCAACGCAGGCTACCCCCATGGGATTATATTTCACCTTCGAAAAAGGCGAGTTTGCCAGATGTAGGGAAGGAAAAGAGTCCGAGATCTACAATACCAATGTATACAAAAACAACAACACCAATACTTAGTGTGGATTATAGAAAAGTCATGAAAGAAGTAAACTAGGCAAAGCGTGATGTCATGAACTCGAAAATTCAACCGTCGCCATCAGACGCAGTGCTGAGAGGTAAGTATATATACTGGAATACGTCTACAGTCAAGTTTGAGTTCAATAGAAATATCACAAAAAAGCCTTTGATCAATCAGCCTTCGTACCGAAAATATTACAGTAAAGCGTCCACAATTTGAAACTCTCTTGGCAGTTGTATTTTTTCTAATTTTTCATTTGCTTCAAAAACACGGCCGAATGTCGAAAGACCTGTAAATTTTTGTAGATTTTTAGTGATGTTTTAACCTCATGATTTGGATTGAATATTCTTAAAATACGTTAGATATGACCTAATATTTTCAAAATGTCAAGGTCTTTTGTCGGCTACAGTGTATCATCTTCGTCAAGGGGGAAAATACTTCACTGAAAAACAAGTATGTGTTTATTCCAGTATCAGAGCTACCAATCATGGTCTAAAATAGCTCTATTGTCGCACTTTTGACAGTTGGAAATTTCCCCTAAGTAAACATTTAATTTAATTTAAGTCTGCACTGAAGCAAATTTAAAAAGAAAATAGAAGCTGCTCGGCCACAATCATGGCATTGAGAAACTGGCACAGCTCAAGTTATTTTTAAAAAAGTAAGAAGATCGAACCGACTGTCAATCTGTGATCAGCGCTTGAAAGCAACCAGAACGTTACACTTTTCAAGTGGACGAATATAGATGTTGACACGACTTCAACATTGCCAACCCGGAGAGCAAAAAAGCTCAGGGAGCATCAACCTCTGCGTCCTATTGTCCAAATCTTTGGTTTAAATAACCGTATCATACCGCCGTGGTCTAATTCCTTATAAATAATGCCAGAGCGCAATGCCGAATTAAACTGAAGGCTACGTACTATTGTGTACTCACATATATAATAACTTTTATTCACCTTTTATAATATAAACAAACCACTCTTCAGTCCCGAGTTCTCACTCTGTCTGAAACTAAATATGAACCCCGCCTTCTTGGCGTCCTATAACAATGGCACCTGATTGGTTCTCAAAAGTCCCTAAATAATTGCATCACAACATCTCCCTCTTACTTTAACTTAAATTCAACATTTCCAAAACAGCATAAACTGAGTCGCTATGTTAATTGTACACATTTAAAATATCATCGATCATAGTTAATAGTACCATTCCCAAAGAAATCTGGTTGTCTTCTGTTCCTTTGAGGGTATCTTTGCAATAGAGGTTCTCGAATATCACGGTTACCTTGATGGTCATCATCCACGGATTCTTCTTCTGAATCTATCATTTCTTCTTCATTGTCTCTGTTGATAGTTCCTTTAAATTTCTTTAGAAAAGAGATGTGCCGTGTGATGTTCTTATCACCTCTTTGGGCTGTCACAGAGCTTCCCTTGATTGATATGACTTTATATGGTTGGGGATCGTACAAAGTTGAAAACTTGTTTTTCTTTGTCTGTCGCACAAGAACTGTATCTCCAACTTCTATATCTGTTTCTTTTGCTTTTCGGGTTTTATCAACATAGATCTTTGCCTTCTGCTTCCGCTCTTCCATCTTTCTCTCTACTTCCTCCTTTCTTTTAGATGTTTTAATGGGTGTAGTGTTCTCAGTTACTGCTGGTATTCCACTGTGGATAACCCGATTGAAAAGCAGTTCTGCTGGAGCTACTCCAGTCGTTGTATGCGGAGTTGATCGATAGCTAAGTAAAAATCTGTATATAGCTTGCCTCCAATCTTCTCCTTGAATCTTTGCGGTTCGGATTGCTTTATTCAGTGGCTTCATAAATGACTCCGCCTCTCCATTTGCTTGAGGCCAGAGGGGTGTAATTCGATGGTGCGTGATGCCTTGTGCTTTAAAATAATCACTTATCTCATGACCATGAAATGGAGGACCATTGTCAGAGGTTATTTTCGTGGGCAAACCATGAGTAGCAAATATTTTATCCATTTTAGAGATGACTGATGAGGCTGTCGTTGACTGCATTATTTCTACCTCCGGAAACTTCGAGTAACTGTCTATCATTACAAATAGCATTTCCCCCGTTGGGAAGGGACCGCAGAAGTCCATATGTAGATGAGTCCATGGGCTTGTTGGTGTCTCTGTGATACGTAGTGGAGGTGGTGGTGTAGCAATACCGGAGGCCTGGCAGGGAAGGCAAGCTTTGACGAGGGCTTCAACGTCTTTGTCGATGTTAGGCCACCATACTTTGGTTCGCAACAGTTGTTTCGTTTTAACCATCCCTTGATGTCCTTGGTGTGCAATATTCAAAGTTGTCTGTCTCAAGACAGAGGGCATTACAATACGATGACCTCGTAGAACCACACCATTTGTTGTGACTGATAATTCATGTCGTAGGCGGTGAAAAGGCTTCAAACTGATATTATTGGTTGGCCAGCGATTCGTTTGAACTGACTGGATGACTCTTTGCAACTGTGGATCTTTTGCAGTAGTCTCTTCAATCTCAGCCATGGTCATAGCTTTTGGTACTGCATGTGCAGCGACAAAATTAACATACTGATCAGCAACGTTTTCTTTGCTTTTGGTGGTGCTAGGAGGTATGGGCATTCGTGACAGGATGTCAGCAGGATTACCATCTCCCTTGCGATATCGAACTGTGAAGTCATATTGTTGAAGACGAAGAACCCAACGCTCGATCCTAGCTGGAGGTTTAGACTTGGGTGAAAATAAGATCTCTAGGGCTTTGTGGTCAGTAAATAGTTGGAATTGTGTGCCAATCAAATACATATGAAAACGTTCACAGCCCCACACTAAGGCCAGGGCTTCACGTTCTGTTTGTGAATATCGTTGTTCCGTCTCTGTTAATGATCTACTTGCATATGCGACATTTCGAACCACCCCTTGGTCATCTACGTTAGAAAGGATTGCACCAAGACCAAAAGGGCTTGCATCAACTGTTAGTTGTGTTGCTTGTTTCGGATTGTAATAGGCCATAATGCAATCCTGGGATATAGCAGTCTTAATCGCCTGAAATGCTTGCTGCTGACTGTCATTCCATGACCATTTAACACCTTGTTTAGTTAGTGCACGAAGTGGTTGTGTTATAGTAGCAAAATCCTGCAAGAAACGGGAGCAGTAAGTCGCAAGTCCCAGAAAACTGCGCAGTTGATGGACGTTCTCCGGGGCTCTGGTTGCTTGAATGGCAGCTATTTTCGTTTGATCAGCTTTCAGCCCATCGTTTGTGAGAATATATCCATAAAACCATAGGGAGTCTTGGCAAAAAAGACACTTGGATGGATTAACGGTTAACCCACGCTCGTGCAGACGGGCAAACAATGCTTTTAGACGTTCGTCGTGTTCTTGTTGAGTTCGACCCCATAGGATGATATCATCGGCTATATTGCGAGTGCCTTGGAGACCCCGTAACGCGTTTTGAATTGCATTCTGGAAAACTTCGCTTGCAGAATTTATACCAAAGGGAAGGCGCTTGTATCTGAACAAACCTCTGTGGGTTACGAAGGTCGTAATGGATCTAGCTTCCTTGGTCAATGGAATCTGGTGATATCCAGCTCGAAGATCAACTTTGCTAAACTGCTTTGCATCTGTAAGATCTTCAACAAGTTCATCAATCGTTGGGATTGGATGGCGTTCACGTTTTACAGCGGTATTGACTTGGCGATAATCACCACACACTCGTACTTCGGATGGGTTGTTTGGCTTTGGAGCTACCACTAATCCACTGACCCAGTCAGTACTTTCGTCTTGTACTGGTTCAATGATATCTTTTTCGAGGTACTCGTCGATCCAGCTGTCTAACTGCTTACGAAGATGAAAAGGAGTACGTCGGTACATTTGCGATACTGGGGCCACATGAGGGTCGATATGGAGGGATTGTTCATAGTTTTTCAGCTTACCGATACCTTCGAAAACTTGTGGGTATTGTCGACGGAGTTCTTGTTCCATGTCCCTGTGAGCCATGGTCTGTTTACACTTGGCTGTTTCATTTGTCTTTGTCGGTGTCATCTGTTTCGGGCGGGCAGGTTCTTCTAATTTTGGCGAGGCAACAGGCGTTGACGTCTGACATGGAGCTCGTGCCTTTATCGTATTAAGACTCAAGTGAAGAATACCCAATTCGGTTGATGTGGTGCAGCTGAGCAAAGAACCCGTGTTGTGTTTTGTAACATAAAAAGTAGCTACTGTCATTCGTTTCTTTGTCTCGACGACGGTGTCAAATTTCCCGCCCAATTCGACAGGCATAGTTGAACCAAAAGCGTGAAGCCTCAGTCGTGTTGATCTTAGATTGATAGGCGTTGATTTGTTAATAAGTTCATAGTCTTGGCGAGATAGAATATTAACAGACGCGCCCGAATCGATCAGGACTTTGATACGTGTATTGCCAACTTTCACTGTAGATAATGGAAGATCTTTCGACTTGTTTACTTTAGGTATGTCAGTCTGACTCGTGATCTGGCTGCTTAAAAAATTGCTTCTAGTGTGCGTTGTATGTACGGTAAAAGTATACTCACTCTCACTGTCGCTATCGGATGAAGGCCTAACTAAGGAGTCGTCTTTCGGGTCAGTGTTGACGGTATTTACTTTATGATTAAGATTCTGACCTGATTGCTTGCGTTGCATGAATGGTTGCTGGTTATTACTGGATCGGGACTTGCATACCCTTCCAAAATGACCTGTCTTTCCACATCTACGACAGGTTTTATCCGCTGCGGGGCACGATTTAGGTCCGTCTTTATGAGGATAAGGTCCACCACAATAGTAACATTGTCTCGATGAATCAATGCGACGACCATTCCTGGTATTCGTAGATTGGCGAATTTCGTTGATCTGCGTTGTTTGCAGTGCATTGTTGACTTGTTCAACGGCTTGGAGTTGTTTATCGGCGAGTTCAAGACTTCGACCATACTTTAGCAGTTCATCTAATGTGATGTTTTCGCGAAGTGCTTTTCTTCTTACGCGGCTGGAAGAACAGTGCTCCATTAATTGAATTTTGATTTCTGCTGCGGAGTCTGAAAATTCGCACGTTTGGGCCAACTGCCATAATCTAGTATGAAATTGATCAATTGTTTCATCTGGGTGCTGCTTCGCCTGGCGAAAAACATGGATCTCGTACAATGTATTCTTCTTTGGGGCAAAATAAGCGGTTAATTTCTGTACCGCGACATCAAAATCTTTCTCCTCACCATTTTCGGGTATAGTTTCGAATATTTTGTCCACTGCAGGCCCAGCCAGGTACAACAAAAGACTACGTTTCCGTGTGTTGTCTTTTATGTCCATTGCTACAATGAAATGCTGAAATCTCTTTAACCAGTCTTTCCATCGTTGACTTACTGACGTGGGTTCGTCGTTTGGATTGAATTGAGGGATGCCAGAGAAATCTATTCCCGTAGCCATCCTCGTCGCCAATATTGTGTACTCACATATATAATAACTTTTATTCACCTTTTATAATATAAACAAACCACTCTTCAGTCCCGAGTTCTCACTCTGTCTGAAACTAAATATGAACCCCGCCTTCTTGGCGTCCTATAACAATGGCACCTGATTGGTTCTCAAAAGTCCCTAAATAATTGCATCACAACACGTACCTCCCCTCCCTTAAAATTCAAATTTACTATGCGCAAGCAAGATGCGCAGAACGAGTCAAGCATGTCTCGTTTTGGCAGGGAACTCCCCGCGTTTCCGATATCGAGTCCCGGCTGAACATATACGGTTTATAATATAGAGCAGTCCCCCTAGGAGTTGCCTGCGGAGGAGGCTAAGCACGATCGAGAATCGCATAGAAAACCGGCCACTTTCATGGGGCAGTTCGCAGGCCACGCGCGTGCTGGCTCACGTGAGTTGTCGGCCGAGCTTGATTACTTTTCACGACTGATTCGAACTTTAAAATCCGTTTTAAAGGTCAATTGGGTACACACATATGCCAAAAAAAACACCCCGACTTCTTTTGGGGGTAGTAAACGGCCAACAAACAACAGAGTTTTTAACATGGAAGTTTACGATACTAGATCGCACCTTGTTCTTCGTCTAATTTTTTCGCCATATTTGAAGTACTGTTTAATAAACGAGCAGGAGTATCAGATATTTAACAATTAGATTATGAGCTCGAAATTTCTATGAGTGAATAGTTGACGAGAGTGGAGCTCGAGTCAACTATCATCTCATAGAAATTGAGAGCGAATAATCTAATTGTTTTAGTAGAAACTAACTTGTGTACCTTAGTTCTTCCAAATTATTTCAAAAAACGAAGCATAACCATTGTTTCTGTGCGAAAACCAAGGCAAAACAATCTTTCACCCCTCGTGTCCTCCATGTTGTTTTACTGCATGGCCGCGCGAGTACTGGTACTCAATTTGCTACTCGCTATCTATTGACGAATAGATATCGAGTAGAGTAGCCAATCAGATTGCGGCATTTGCAATAGAATACTAGTAAGTTTCTACTAAAAAGCTTTGGACGAGGCGAAGCCAAGTCGCTTGACTGAGCACAGGTGAATGTACAATTTTTATTCACGAATGATGTGCTGAGTAACTTGTGGTTTATCACAACAAAGTGAATAAAAATAGGTACGCAATGCATACATGCCGTATATGCGTCTGCAAACTACTTATAAAACAACGGACAGATTGTAGCTCCAGTTCTCTTTGGCATCTACTTTGCTGTTGTGCTGATAAGAACATTCAGTCTATGTCCAACAAACCCAGGAAGATGTAGGAGTATTTAACCGAGCAAGGTTGATACAAGCAAGAACAAAGACAGTAAACTTGCATTCATTGTATGTTATATGCAGATGATGCTGGCTTTCCAACACACTCAGCAAAAGAAGGGAGAAGGCAAGAAGTGATGGACTGCTTCTCCAAGGCATGCAACGAATTTGGCTGTACCATCAGCGTTGGCAAGAATAAAAATCTGCACAGAGGTAACGATGAACCCCCGCGTCACTTAAAGTCAACGATGAAGAGCTAGACCTTGTTGATACACTCCGTTATCTTGATTCAACAGTTAACTCCAAAGCTTCATTTGACGAAGAGATTGAGAAGAGGATGTCAAAAGCATCTGTAACCATGGCAAGACTGAAACACAAAGTATGGAAAAATAACAAGCTGGTCAATAACACCAAATGTGAAGTATATAGTATGAAGCTTGTGCGGAGCACACTCTTATATGCCACTTATAATGCCAGTGAAACATGGTCCATCTACGCATGGCGAGGAAATGCTCAACGCATTTCACATGAGAAACCTACGCCGAATCTTAAACATCAAATGGCAGGACAAAATCGGTAATAAAGAGATGCTAGAGATGGCAAAAGTGAGTGATTATTCATATTTTCCTAACTTGCAAGGGAATGCGATGGTTTGGGAACATCATAAGAGTGGATCCTCACAGGATTCCAAAACAACTCTTGTAGAGTGAGCTACAGAAGAAAAGCGCTCTAGTCTAGTGGTCATCTAACACCGTCATCAAACTGTTACGGCACGGGCGTTTACACGATACCGGTTAGGGTTCCGTTTTCAAGGAATCCGTCTTCATTTTCTGCTGTTTTCATATCATTTTTGTGCCGGTATCGTGTAAACGCAAGGCCTAAACGGCATGCTAAAATCCAAATACTTTATAAAGATGTCTGTAAACGAGATCGAACATCAAATAAGGTGGCCAAAAACAGAGAAACATTGCGCCAATCAACACGATCAGCAGTAGAGATAAGAGAAAAGAGACACTGCCAACATACAGCAGAACTTCGTCTGCAAAGGAAAGCAAGAAGACCAACAAAAACCACAGATGAACATACATGTACCAATTACCAAACAGAGTGTATTAATCTAGAATTAGACTTTACAGTCATATGAGGAGTTGCAAGAAATAGATGATGAACTTTCGATATAATTATAATTTTACCTACATTTTATGCTCACATGCATATTATATATTCTATGTATTTTATATGTGAACGTCTTTGTGCTTACTCCCTAGACATTAGTCTTGACACAAGCCTATTAGCCTATACAATCAAAGATAATGACATTGCTATATACACATCATTTATAAGTATCTTGTTCGAACCTGCTTTCACGCTGTTGTCAAAAATTAGCACTTCGATTTAAAATTAGCAGTTTCACTAATTGATGGCAATTAGTCTTCATATACCATCAATTGTCCGTCACATTACATCACACTCGCAACTACTGGCTCAAGTATACAAATCACTCTTAACATTAGAGCTAAAGGTGGTTAAATTCCTACACTATACGCTTTATGTTGTCAACAATGCAAGAATCTTTAAACTGAGAGAAGATTGCAGTAGCGTGTTTATACCCGTAAAGCTATGGACTCTTTCCACATGACGTCAAAACAGCTGATCTGGAGGACACCTTCAAAGTTTGACCGTTCAACAGAGCAAATGATTAATTTCCTCCAGCGAGGGTCGAAGTCCAAATGTCTATAGTTTGAAGTCAAGAAATTTCTTGTTTATTCTTCGTATTCTTAAACAAAGAGATGATTTAATACAATAGCTCAGTAATGGTAATTCAATAGCTCAGAACGCCGATGGGTTGATTCGGATACCTTGTTTCGATTATCGGTTGGGCTAGTCCGATTTTTTATATTGTTGTATTAAATCATCTCTTAGATCCCGTTTACACGATGCCGGTACAATTTGAAAACGGAACAGAATCATGCCGGTGTGTAAATACAAGCCAAAAAGTCTTGCGTTTACACGGTGCCGGTATAATATAATGACAGATTAGCATGTGACTATTCTCTTCCAATGAGAATTGAGAAGACTTTGTGAATACTGCTGACCCGAATACTGTGGTCGTATATATCGTGATTACATTCATTAAACTGTTACGGCACGGGCGTTTACACGATACCGGTTAGTGTTCATTTCATGACGTCAAGGAACCCGTCTTCATTTTGTGCCGTTTTCATGTCGTTTTTGTGCCGGTATCGTGTAAACGCAAGGCCTAAACGGCATGATTTTGTTCCGTTTTCAAATTCTCCCGGCATCGTCTTAGTCTCAAAGTTCTTCTAAAGTCTCCTGTATAGAAGAGCTGTGAGTAGTTCCACTTCTTGAGAAAGTTGTTCGAGGGACTCCACTCTTCCTTGTGAAGACAGAGCCAATCAAGATAATATTAGTCTGGATAAACTTGGCAAACTTCAAAGCGCCTTTATAATAAACTGTGATTTTCTATTGAGACGGTGTTCACCGTGCACAAAGCTTTTGTTTTTCACTTATTACTATTTAAATAACACGGTTGAGTGATTGAACCTGAACGCTGTTATTGGATGATTGTTTCATTATACCAAAAATACATTATCTTCACCGTGCACAAGTTTGCATAAACGTGAAAAAAAGATAGAGCAAAGACTTTCGCTGAGTTCCGGACCACCTCTTTTGCAATCCAGAGTGGTCTGTAGACCATGGTGAATATGAAATGTGAGGTGTCTTCTTGCACAGTCTTGAGAGGAACGACGATGTTTAAAGTGCCTATGAAGTGAAATTTTTTATTGCTTCATTTGAAAGAGCATCAAAAAGTAGGACAATATGCAGTTTACCGTTCCTTGATATCTTTTATAGTTCCAGAGTTATAAAGATTTAAAGATGTCAAAATGAAGAAAAAATATGGCACAAACAAATTGCTGATTCAGCACAAATTGTGACGTCATGTGGTTTGCATGTTAATTTGGTGAATGTTTAAATGACCTATATATAGTTCAGTTACTATGTGTCAGAATCAAATGAACCTTTGCACATATAGTGTAAGATGAAACACAGTTGATAATATCACCAATTTTGTTGTCAAGGTAACACTGTTGTACCCAGGCCCATTGCACGGATTTTATAAAACACCATGTATTTATCTCTGTGGGCATAATTTTCAGATTATTATAGTATAAACGTATTTTAGGCATGCATAGGTGTGACAAGCACTTGTCTGATATTATTTTATCCTTATCAGGATAGAGAAGGTGGTTTGTATATAAAATCCGTGCAAGGGGCCTGGGTACAACAGTGTTACCTTGACAACAAAATTGGTGATATTATCAACTGTGTTTCATCTTGCACAATATGTGTGCAGAGGTTCATTTGATTATGACACAATCGATTCCCGATTGAGGCAGTTACATTTTTTATAATCTTCTTTTTTGTATTTTCTATGTAGAAGCTGTTAGGGCGGTTCAAGCTCTAGAAAACGTCCACGACAGGCTTCAACAGCAAGGAAATCATGTCCACGATGAGAACATCATGCGAATGAAACATGTCTTAAATAGCCCTCTGCTCAGACAACTTTTAGCTATTCAAGCATCGTGCCAAGAGTTGAACCACAAGATAAGCACCGCCAAAGGGGATGCCATAAACGACTTTGAATTTTTACCAGAAGGTGGCCTTATTGCTATCCCTAATAGGCAACTACGACTAGACCAAGACATAGCGCGTAATACTTTTCAACGTAGCGGCAGGACAGGGGAGGGCAGGACAAAGGCACGGTCATCCGATTTTGACGATGAAAGAGACGATCTTCTTCAACGACTTCTTCCAGTCGCTCAGGGCAGAGACATGGAGACAATCGTTTTGTCGAAACCTGAGAAAGGTGGACTTGGATTTAGCGTGGTGGGACTAAAGAGCGAAAATAAGGGAGAATTGGGGATTTTCATTCAAGACGTGCAAGCCGATGGCATAGCCGCTAGGTAAGACTTACTGTATACATTTTTATTGCTTAAAGTGTTTATAAAACGAAAATTAGATCTGTGACAGAGTATAACATTTTTTGCAGTTTTGTAAAGTAAGTTTGTCTAACTTAAAAGAATTTGTGAAATTGTAATAGAAGACTGTTTACAACTTTTCCGTATCATTCTTCGTTTTTGAGATGTTTCAGTTTGTTTGATATGTAAATACAACGGTCTCGACGTCCTAAGCAGGATAAGGGGGAGCATGGGTAAAAGTTAAGCCCGGTTAGACGGGTTAGTACTTGGATGGGTGAGCACTTGGGAATAACCCCGTCGTCGAGCTTGAAACTCATGTGAGTAGAGTTGTAGTTGATCTCTCCTGTGCTTCGAGGGTTTTTCGCCGGGTTCTCCGGTTTTCCTTCCTCCATAAAATCAACACCTAACATCTTAGCTGTGATCCGTTGGTCTGAACTGTGTCGTATGGCGGCTGCCTGGAGTGCCTTTGATATGCTTCGACACGGCCACGTTGATCTGTGTCCTTCGCAATTCAGCCGCTGGCTGCAAGTATGGATGATTCGCCCCCAGTCCTTTATCCTTTGATACATCATTTTCATGCATTACGAAATTACTTATAACTCCATGATTGCTCAACATGAAATGTTCAGTGTCATGATGATTTTTAATAATGGTCACAGTTTCAAGTGATTTTGTTGAACAAACTTGGATATATAACTGAGTTTGCTGGTCATACCAGCTTTTGAACAAGGAAATTTGTTCGTGTGTATAGTCGTCGAGGAAAAGTTGACAAGATTATCAACTAAGCTTATTACGCGATCATTGCCGTCAAGGAAAACTTGTCCAACCGTACACACGAGCAATTATAACTTGTCAAGGAAAATTGTTGGGGAAAAACGTGTTCATCGCACACACGAGCAAGGAAAGCCACCAAGGACCTTGTCAAGGAAAACTTGGTCGTCTGTGCGGCGCTTTACATATCAAACAAAATTGAAATATCTCGAAAACGAAGAAAAATACGGCCAAGTTATAAAAAGTCTTTCTTAAGTTTACCATTTCATGACTTTTCAAATTAGACAAACTTAGGGGCCGATTACATGGAGATTTTCAGCAAATTTCAGCCCGGTTAACCGAGCTTTTTATTGAATCCTTATTAACCGGTCTTCTTATTAAATCCTTGTAATACTAACGTAGCGATTTCATGGAAAAAAGTTCCATCCCGGGCCGGGATGGCATTTTCAGTCCGGCTGAAATCTCCCATGTAATCGCTCAAAATTTTCATCCCGGGCTGAACTAAGCGTGTGAACGGTGTGGATCGTTTATTACGCAGCCACAAAACAAAAATTCTTCGAATTCCTACGTGTTATTGATTAAAATTTTGGTTTCAGCCCGGGTTGAAATTGGCAAATTGCTCATGTAATCGCAACAAAAACTCAGCTCTTCTAACTGGGTTGAAAATCTCCATGTAATCGGCCCCTTATTCTATATTGCCAATTAACCCTTTAAGAAAGTCTTTGGATGTCCCGGAAAATCTTGTGTTTCTTGTTTTGTGGTATCCAGATGAGTCGGATCCGGCACATATCTAGTAGTTATTATACATACTGTAAGGCATTCATAAGTGAAAACAAGTTAATTTCATTATGATACTAGTTTGTTGCTCACTTGCATGCAGTTTTCAAATGACACACACTAAAATTATAGAGAATGTATAGTTTTTTCTATTTTATTTTGGCTATTTTAGGGATGGACGGTTACAGGAAGGTGACCAGATTCTCGCCATAAACAAGAAACCACTGGATAGTGGTTTGACCCACCATGAAGCAATTGCTATATTGCAGCAGAGTAAAGGCGACATCGAGCTTGTGGTTGCTAAAGGTGTGCCTGGTACATTGTCGCGAAGTTCATCAATGGCTAGTTCTTCACTCTCAAGATCTTCTTCTGCCGTCAGTAACGCGTCTCAAAATTCTGTGGCAATACCAGTAAGTACAGGACATCCCAATACTGTGCTTGCACTTGTAAATGAAGGGATGAAAATATATCGACGTGACCTCATATATCACGCATATTTTAAAGACTCTCTGTCACGAGTGACAAGCATGCGCACAAATGTTAATTTAGAAAAAAATTCGTGAACAAAGTCAAAGGGATTCAACATGGCGTCGAATTGAAGAGGCTAATTCGCGGTTGAATAGTTCACGGCTCTGTTTACATACTCATGCTGATAGAAAGTCGAAAATCACATCGTCACTGTCTTCTTCACTGTCGTCTGAGTCGTTTTCCTCTTCTCTTCGTTGCAATATCATTTCGCTGCCCTCGAGAATGGAACCAAACTCTTCACGTTCCGCCATTTTGTTGCCCCGCACCCGCGCAAGAAAATCTGATAGCAAGCGGTAATTAGGTGACAGAGAGCCTTTAATGCAGTCATTACAGTACATAGAATTAAACATCTACTTTCATTTATTATAGGTTGGTGATGGTGTTCACATTCGGCACATTGAAACCTTAGAACTTCCTAATGATGGTTCTGGATTAGGGTTTGGTATTGTCGGCAGTCGTAACTCTGGTGTAGTCATCAAGACTATACTAGGTGGAGGAGTGGCGGATAAGGTATGCCGTGAAACGTGCGAATTAATATGCGTTTCTTTTAAGGAGGATAAGTGTTTCAGCAGAGCTGGTGGGGTCCTCCATTTACAGCTAAGACCTATAGGTGTTGATTTTACGGAGGGAGGAAAACCGGAGAACCCGGCGAAAAACCCTCGAAGCACAGGAGAGACCAACTAAACTCTACTCACATGCGTCCCCGTCCCGAGAACGGGGTTATTCCCAGACGGTCACCCATCCGAGCTTAACTATTGGTGAGAGGCAGCACCCTAATAGCACACGCCACCTGTGCCCCCCTGAAAGGACTCTCTGGAAGGACTGAATGTAGAATTACCAATATTGATTTTTATTATTTGGCGATTGCTTGCTGAGTCCAGTAAATAGCTGGTTGTCCTTCTTGGCCGGTCATTATACGGTTTTGGCGGGGAAAATTCTGAGTTGATGTGAATAAAAACAGCAGAAGATCAGGCATGTTGGTTGGAAAATTTTGAACAATAATATTTATATACTGTATATATATATATTCTGGGACATTAGCGTTGATATTTTAAACAAAGCTGTTTATCTTTAAGCGAGTTAAATGAATACCTATATAACAGGGCAAATATGAACATTATGCGTTCTTTAACCCATTGCTGCCACGATGTCTGGATGAGTGTTCTCCGTTTGGCGTTTTTTCAAGCAGGAGTGGGTTAACTTCACATTAATACCGCTCCGTCGTGATGCCGTCACTATTTAAGTTTATCCGCTTTTACCCATAATTCTTGCGGTCCGAACAATAGATAATGACTCATTTGCAATAATTTGAAAGTCAATTTTGGTTTGTTTGTCCGCATTTTGTGCTATAAATAACAGCTCGACGCGCGACGGTTCGCTATTCAATGTTACTTTTGAAATACAAACTTCAATGTTGCAACATATACAACCTCAAATGAAAAAAAAATGTTGGCATAGTGTTCACTTTATACATAGGGAGTAATATTGTATTTGAGTTTGTGGGTATTGTAATGTGGATATAACACTGGATGCTGGTTGTTTGTTTAGGATGGACGACTTCAAAATGGCGATCATATTATGCAGATCGATGACACAAATGTCGCCACGATGACGAGTGAGGAAGTTGCGCAAGTTCTTCGAAAAGCTGGTAACCCTGTGCGCATGGTGATTGCTCGCGTAATTAAAGACGACTCTGGTCAATTACCCCCTCGAAAACCAGTGGTAAGTTAATTCTTTGAAGCTTTCCATAATGGCGATACATGTAAGTGTAGAATCAGATAGGTTTTTGGATGCACCACGTCTATTATCTTTTTCTGAGCTATCGGCTTGAAAATCAATAAATTAAGAATTTATATCTTTCTACGTTAGTATAGTGCTTTCAGCTTGAAGTTAGTCAAATTTTATTTGTTTTTGCTCATGTACAAGCTGTCGTAAGTTGGTAAACTCAGAAAACCTGAGCTCCAGATGGGCCTCGAACCCCAACCCTCCGAATACAAGCCGGACGCTCCATAACCATTGAACCACGTGAACTCGAAAAAGTTAAGTTAAGTTAAGTTAAGTTAAGTTAAGTTAAGTTAAGTTAAGTTAAGTTAAGTTAAGTTAAGTTAAGTTAAGTTAAGTTAAGTTAAGTTAAGTCCGTTAATAGTTGTGATTTTTTTAATTAAAACCAGAGGGCTTCATTCGTAGTTTGAATCCGAGATAAATTTCCAGCAAAACGGTGTCAGCGTTTTTTGATATGTCCAGTTTTGCCGATTTTATTGATGACCAAAGTTAAAAATGCTGTTTTTCGACCAACATTTGGACAAAATAAGTCATAAATGCGAAACCAGGCAATAAATAAAAAAACGCTGACACCGTTTTGCTGGACATTTATCTCGGAATCGAACTGTGAAAAATGAACAAAATGAAACGGCTTTGTTCTTAAGTCACCCCGAATGAAGCCCTCTGGTTTTAATTAAAAAATTCACAACTAGTAACGGTTTGTGTTCATCGCGAAACCAAAGACACCATTGTATTCTACAACTTCATAGCTTTCTGACGATGTATATTTTATTTTTGTGGCATAAATTCTGACGAATTGAGAGCGCTTTACAGAAATGACCCTGCAAACCTTAACGAAGACCTTAAGTTGAGATGAGTTGAGTTGAGTTGAGTTGAGTTGAGTTGAGTTGAGTTGAGTTGAGTTGAGTTGAGTTGAGTTGAGTTGAGTTGAGTTGAGTTGAGTTAAGTTAAGTTAACTGTTTTAGCTTGAAGTTTTTAAAGTTTTGTTTGTTTTTGTCTGTACAAGCTGTCGTAAGTTGTCAAATTTGAAAACTCGTAAACAACTTCGATATGCCGAGCATAGGCCCTGTTTACATGGAGGTAGGGTGACCTAGAAGGGTTACCCTAGTAAAAGGGTTACCCTAGTTCATTGTCTTTCCGTGTTTCGTTTACCTGAGTGCTAGGGTGACCCTGGGGGGAGGGTTACCCTATCAACTTGCTAGGGTAACCCTGGCCGCAGGGCTATCTTTTTGTTTACATAAGCCATGTAAAAGCGTTTGCTAGGGTGACCCTGGCAGCCGGGTTATGTTTCAATGAGAGAAAAAAACGCGTACCGGACGAAATGTCTTAACGATTTTGTGGCTGCCCTTCCTGTTCTTATACACCTTGTGAAGTCTTTGAAGATATCGAGCAAATGACGCCAATAATAACATGTAAACCGAAAATATAGTAAAATGGTCACGCAGAAGTAATGTGACCCTACTAGAAGAGTTAACCCTGCTACAAGGGTCACCCTATATACTCCATGTAAACAAGGGCTATCTTTTGACTCGCTTCAAAGGGTACCCCTCTAGAAGGGTCACCCTACCTCCATGTAAACAGGGCCTTAGTTTTAATGGCTGAAGGGTTTATAGAACGTCCCACTGGTATTTGGAAGGTTGTGGGTTTGCGTTCCGTCTGGAGCTCAGAGTTTTCGCAGTTGAATAACAAAAAAGCTTGTATAGATAAACATAAACCATGATAGTGAATTTGGAATGTTGTCAGAAATGGGCACATCACGTTTTGTTATACATGATTTGTGCATGTTTATAAAATAAAGTGTCTTCTTCGCACGCTCTGATTGGCCAGGCCCCGTGCATTTATAAGAGTATGGAAATCATGAATGACGTAAAATGGCATGGGATGGTGTACGATGGCGTCACCCGGCGGGAAAAGCCAGCCAGTTTATTTTTCTTCTTATTTTATAAAACAAAAAAAAAGTATTTATTTTGTGCATATGTACACTACTCGTATAACGAACGAAGTGTAAAGGCACCCGGCTATCGCATCGTGCTTCTATACTCAAGTTCTTTCGTGTTCAAATATTGCTATTGTGAGGCACTGAGTCAACAGGCCGAAAGTTCAACAAATAAATAATAAACGTGTTGTGTCAACAAATCTTTCTATAATGATAATTGACGCGGGAATGAAGAATAAGAAACGATAATGTGTGTTTCAGGAAAGTGAAAATGCCGAAGTGTTTAAAGTTGAACTAAGTAAAGGCAACAAAGGACTTGGGATCACCATTGCTGGATATGTTGGCGAGGAAACTGGTGGTAAGCATTAAATTAACTAAAAAATCATTAAGAGGCGAATGTTTTCTATGTGGCGTAACATACGCTCAAAACTAGTGATCGTGTCTACATTAATTCATAATTATAGAAGTAACACATCTTTCGATATATTTCTCAACCGCCAAATGCATTTAAAAGATATGTTGAATGGACAAGCTAGACAAAAATGCTAAAATAAAGTGGCGGGAACCAAAACGAAAATGTTGTTGAACTTGAGACAATTTTGCTTTGATTACTATAAATATGGTAGTTCGCAGCCTAGTCCCGTCGTTCTGAAGCACGCGCGTATATGATGAGACTGGTATACCTATGCTTGACGTCACCTCTCAGCCTAGCAGATTTTAGTATTTTCAAGATGGCAGTATTTACACTTGACAAGGTTAAAACACAAATTGCTTACACTTGACATACCTTCAATAGGAAAGAAATAGTAAACCATATGTAAGTTTTAAACATGCACGTTTCAATAACTAAGATATTCTAAAATAAGGGCTTTGATTAAACTGGCCGATAAGTCAGTAAATTCGCTCTTCGACGTCCAGCAGTTTACCTAAAAGTTTAATGAGTTCATCACCTTCAGTATTTTCTGTACTTCGTTAAAATATTCGTTGTAATGACTTACCAATGTTATCGATTTAATTTTAAATACACACGACATTGCACAATGCGAAATACAACAGTTAAAATCACAATATCCTGCAAACACAAATTATCGATTAAGCACAGCGTCATTTTTACTCAAATACAGGTCAATGTGGTGTAAATATTAAATAATAGGCTTGTTTTAATCACAGATCAAGTAATTAAACAAATCAAAATTACTCATGTGGTTAATTGCAGCCGTTGTGAAAATATATTACTTTCTTAATACGAGCAGAATGGGACCTGGTAGCCCTCACCTGGTGACCAGGGCCCACTTTTTGAAAATCAGGGATCATTTTACTGAAATCTGCTAGGCTCTCTCTCGCAGCGCTCGAGCACAGACGTCCATGCTAGCAAATATTGAAACAGCGAAGAGAGAGAGAGAGAGCTTGGTACTAGGCTGGGTAGGTTTAACATTTTTGTATTATATCACATTCATAATTATGGAACCTTTGAGTGGGGAACTAAAACGAAAATTATTTTGAGCGCTTTTCACCAAGTATGCGTGACATATATGTAGAAAAAATCCCTTAAGTTATGAACAAATTATATGGTATTTAAATCGAGTAAATCAGTCAAATCATAACAGAGGGAGCTGGTTTGGAAACTTCGCTGTCTTTCAAGATGGTGACGTTAGCGAAATACATTATGTAGATACATCATGACAAAAGTGGGTACTGTAATCTTAGCCCTGATGGGCTATATAAAGGGGTATACTGTCACTATGCGGGTTGGTAACAACCGTCTGTGACGTCAACTGGTAAATTTATAGCTCATTATACTGTAATCTTTCTTCTGACAAGTAGATGAACTATCCGGAATATTCGTGAGAAGTATTAGTGAAGACGGCGCTGCTGACAGGAATGGAAAAATTAACATAAACGATCAAATTATTGAGGTACAGTATATTTTACATCAGTGCATATTCAGAACTATGCATGCAAGAGATAATTAGAACTAAAAACTTATTGACCGAGCGGGAAGTCTTTACCGCAAAATCAATATACCAGCGGTCTTTCAGTACAGACCTAACGAAAATAATCAACCTGAACCTAACGAAAATAATCGGCGTATACAAGTAACTTCAAGGTACATTACCTGGTCTTGCATTAGAGACGATAGCGAAGAAATCACTAAACAAATACTTGGAGATTCGTAGGTTTTGAATGAATGATGTCGAAGACGATTAGGAAGCTCTGGAGAAATCCAGTTGCATGGTAAGATTATGAAGACTTTCTTTTTTAAAAGAAGGCTGCTATAGGAACCAAGCAACCAATCAAATGCGTAGTCAGTCAAAAGGAGCCTGCGAAAGAACCGAAAAGTATGGCGAAAAGTATGTTGCAAACAGCTGTATACGTAATGAAGGTTCCCGTTTGGTAGTATATCTGTTTTAATAATCACGGTGTTACTTTGTGTCTTCAATTCTAGGTGGATGGAATCAACCTTGAGAACAAAACGAACCTCGAAGCTGTGGAAGTTCTTAAAAAAACTGGACCGATCGTTAACATGACATTAGCTCGTCCTAAAAATGTGGGGTCAAGAAGAAAACGGTTCTCAGGTATGAGATTTTTATGATCTAATTATGATCAGATTATATAAACACAACACAACACAACACAACACAACACAACACAACACAACACAACACGACACGACACGACACGACACGACACGACACGACACGACACGACACGACACGACACAGCACAGCACAGCACAGCACAGCACAACCCAACCCAACCCAACCCAACCCAACCCAACCCAACCCAACCCAACAACACAACACAACACAACACAACACAACGACACAGCACAGCACAAGACAAGACAAGACAAGACAAGACAAGACAAGACAAGACAAGACAAGACAAGACAAGACAAGACAAGACAAGACAAGACAAGACAAGACAAGACTACATGTAGTTCGGTTTTCGTATACTAGACCGAATTATTAAGTATATTATAAATTAATACTTTGATTTATTGCTACGTTATTCCTTGCATGACATGCAGTTACGTTTAGATAGGATTGTTTTTCGATTTATGGTTTCTTTTGAGGTTTTGCCCAATGAATAACCGTTGTTTTTCTTTTATTTTCTTTAGATAACATAACAAAGTCGTCTGTTTCTAACGTTGAAACTGTTCCTGACGCCGAGGAGGATAAATTTGGTAAGGAACATGGTCTGAAAGTTAAATATTTTGGTTTGTTGTCCAGGGACTAAACTAAATGAACTCATTTTCTGATTGTCCAAACCAAGAAACAACATCACCATAAAAAAACAACATGTTCCAGTCCAGGCTTTGATGAAATATCTTTCTTTTTAAGATCTGCAGGATTTAGACCCCAAACAATTCCTGTCAAATTTTAACTTTCAGCAAATATTGCGCCTCCGGCAATCCAATCAATCGTCCTGTCCCAACAACAGTAAATACCATGGCAGCCAAACTATGCTGGCAGGAATACATTGGAAAACGCTTGAAAATATATTCCATCAGATAGTAATAGGGTTACTTGGAGTATTGCCAAGGACGGGACACAATTTTATTAATTAATTAATTTAATTAATTAATTAATTAATTAATTAATTAATTAATTAATTGCATTTCAGTTTGAAACATGTTCAATCTCAATGTCCATCTCAGTTTCCACCCCATCCCTACCCCATTGCAATCCCAATCTTAATGGGCATTTTTATATTATCCACAACTATATATAACAATTGGGAACAGGGTTAGTTGATTTAAACCACGATTTAAATCAAATGATTAAAGGGATACTCCTGGCCCAAAACAAGTCTTGTTCAAATGAAAGACATATGTGCATGACCATACGTCCGAATGGCTGTTAGTTTCCTTGAAATATTTTTAGTTTGGGAGAAATTTGACTTTAATATTTTCCATATACTGTGAGCCGCCATTGTTGCTTGATTGCGGCGGAAGCGGTCGCTCCCAATAGTATTTCGAGTTTTCGACGTCATTGAGTGATTGAAACAGTTTCCTCTTTCATTGTGATTTGTTTCTGTCACTCAATGACGTCAAAATACTATTGGGAGCGACCGCTTTCGCCCGCAATCAAGCAACAATGTAGCGGCTTACAGTATATGGAAAATACGGCAAACGAAGTCAAATTTCTCCCAAACTAAAAATATTTGAAGGAAACTAATAGCCATTCGGAGGTAAGGTCGCATAGGTTTTTATTTGAACAAGACTTGTTTTGGGCCTGGAGTATCCCTTTAAAAAGATTACTGATTTAAATTACTAGTTGTAAAAATCTGTATTTTTTTATCAAATAAATTATTGAAGGTAATTTTAAAGCTTAAAATCAACTGCTTCCAACGAAATACGATGTTTAAGTTGTTTTAACAAGTTGTTGTTTTAATAATTGCCTAAATATATATAGTCATAAACTAAAACTCCAGTTTGAATATCCAGTTATGTGGAACAACAATGAACTGTTCAGTAAAAATACACCGAAACGTAAAGTCATCCCATGACCTATTTACATGTACAGTATTTCCACCGTTTACCCGGGATTTCTTTTGGGGAATAATGAAATATCCCTAGGCAGAATGGTGATTTCTCAAGGGGATTTTTTAGTGTATTATGTCAGTGTTTTTGTCCAGAAATTTTCAATGCTGAATCAATTGATTTTTTGTGGGTATTATTCAAAACCTTATTTTTTTATATTCTTTGAAATCTAAAAAAAAATTAAAATATCTGATTTAAATAAATAAAAATCTGATTTAAATAAAAAAAGATAACGTTTCTTTAATAGAGAAAAATCGCCAACCCTTATCGGGAAGTGAGATCTTTCTGAAACACTTATAGTATTCATGATCACCATTTTTTACACAAACGAAATCCTGTACTCCGGAGCTAAACCTACATGTCGTGTCTTGATATCTTGATATCTAATGTAATACATTTATATTTTGACGGGGCCGCGGAACCGAAGGGAACGTGTTTTCTCTTTTATGTAATATTTAAAACATGTGCAGCAGTAATTTTAGATCTGATAAAACACGTACTGCGAATGTTTTAAATAGCTTCAAAAACGACCCATTTGGTAAGTTAATTGGCGTAGTAAGTTAGAAAAATAACGTTGTCTAAGCCTAGACAAACAATGCTAAAGTTTATACGTAAATCAGGAGAGTTCTTTATCATGCAAATATTAAACCACGAAGATGGCACTGATTTCCTTTGTGTTTTCCTCGTGAATTATTAATGAATTTTTGAATGAAGATTATATATACCGAAAAATTGAAACCTTATCGTCTTTAGTGGTAGTATATGGACAGTAGCGATCTAAAAATCAATAATAGCAAACTAAATTATACGTAGATAAATTTTGGATAGTTCTTCAATCCACTGGGCCGTGCCACTTAACTTTACATATTAGTCTGCGGTTCATGTAGATTTTGTATCAGCGTTGTTATTTTGCATTCCAGTGGTGTATTCGTCAAACTATTCATTCACTCGTTTGTTTATTTATGCTTTAGCTGGCCCAGTTTCACTAGACGTTGTCGAGGAGGCGAAGAGAAATTACCAAGACGTCGTCGGTGAAGAAGCGGAGATTCTGGTACGGTAGTTTATGTTAGATGTAATATATCATACACGAGGAGGAGTGTTTCATCAGGATATCCAAACACTGAGACGTTTGTTGAAAACCGAGGCGAAGCCGAAGTTTTTGAACAAACTTCGAATAGTGTATGATATAGCATCTCAAACAAATCAGTATTTTAAGAGAAAATCGGGGCAAAAGTTTGCTTAATTTATGTAATTTCTTCCCTCCGATATCCAAACCACCGACACGGTACTGATTTCCTTTGTGTTTTCCTCATGAATTATTAATGAGTTATTTCAATACGGTAATTTCATCAATTTACAAATTGTATTCCATGAAAGCCGGATTGAGCTTGGACACGTAATGTAAACCTACATGTTTCACGTTGCTAAGCGGGAACTGTGATGTTTCTAAGGTCAAACGGTAAAGTTTTATTCTTTGTTTTGTGGAAGGCGCGGTGTCAACAAAGACGCGATGATTAAGGGTGTTCGGACGTATTTCGTTGCTAGGCAATTGGTTGCTAAGGACATTACTTCCGGTCGGTGAAATCTTTTCACAAAAACATTTTTGCTTATACACTGCAAAAAGGTATATAATGATAACAAAAAACCCCAAAAAAGCCGAGCAAGTTTGTGAGAAAAAGTACCAAAACAAAAGAAAACTATTCCTTTGCTGTAGAATGTCCTGGCAAAAACACTGGAAGAGTTGAAGAACTTCGGTACACAGACGGTGATAGATGGAAAAATAAACGAAGGACGTCGTCACGTCGAGATATTTGGATTGAATGCCGGAATTTAGAAATCGGCAGAGCTGATGAACCATAAATCAAACATTCCGAAGACAGTGGACATCAACTTTTAACTTTGTATGTAGAACAAGACGACTTTTCGAGCATTCTTGGCTTGGAACCACGGCTGAACTCGCAATTTAGCTGGCAAGCTCCGATCAGGCAGCAGGCAGGGCTCGCGCCTGATTCTTTTAGGCTAGATTGAGTGGCATTGAATCGCAAAAACATGAGCTCACAAGATTCCCATAATTTTCTCGGGTATTTATCGAATCGTTACTTTTCTTTCGTTTACATCTAGGGAAAACATGTCTCCCAAAAACTACGCATGGATTTTATGAATGAACCAAAAATGACAAAGATATTTCATTAAAATTTCATTAAAACGGCCATAAAGTCATTAAGATTTGCTCAATTGAGAAACGATGCGTACTTTTTTGCACATAACAATTCTGGTTTTGGTGAAACTTCTTTAGTTAGCAAAACTTTTAAGTTGGCGGAAATTATAGGTTTTTTCTTATCTCAATGACGTCACTGTATGACGTCATGAAACGAAAGAACTTCATTCGTATATACGACGTGCAGAATATCTAGCATTTCTAGGGGATCAAATTTGTAAAGCTCTAGAAGCTCTGCGGTCAACTCAAGTTTTCCCTAGCAACGGGTCAAAATAAACATGTCTGAACACCCACAATACCATTTGACTTTAGAAACATCAGCGTGAAACGTGTAGGTTTACATTACCCGTATCCAAGCTAAAACCGGAACCGTAGTACCTATTATTTGGTTCAAGTTATCCAATCTTGAGCCCACGGTTTTCCTCGTTTTTTGAAAGCGGAAAGGCATGGGGGACCTAAACTAATTCGTGTAAGGTCTACATAACACGTTAGGTTAGGTTTAGGCACGTGTGGTGGGGTTAGGATTAAGGTTAGTGTTGAGCTATTGGTAAATAATTAACTGGGAAGAATAAGAGTCAACCATGCAGGCGAACTTTCCGAATACTCCTAAATAACTCGATTGTTTTAAAGGTTGTACAGCTGCCTAAATTTTCTGTTGATGGTGGTCTTGGGCTAAGCTTAGAAGGATTCTCTCAGGGTAAGTAATTGACATTGTACCAATCACTTATTTTCTGGCACCGGGAGATGCTGTGTGTTTACACCAATAAATGAATGTTTTCGTATGTAGCAAGTGCCAAATGACGAATACTCTACTGCAGTGTGTCTCAATAAAAAAATTGTCAAAATCGAGGAGAATAATTTTTACTTTAAACATTTACTATTATAGTACAAATATTTAATTGTCCTTCAGCCACGTTTGTAAATGAAGAATATTAAGTTCAAATGAAGTCGAATCACTGCTGTGGAGAAAATTTATCTGACTGCCCCAACCGGGAATCGAACCCAAGGTCTCTTGCTGTTTTAACCACTGAGCTATTGGGACTCGCATACCTTACCGTAGCTCAGCGGGGGAGGTCTACTCCACCTAAATGAAGAGTTAGGTATCTTTAACCAAGACGAAGTAGGTTTGACCCAAACCATTGTAAGTACAAATATTTAGTTGTCGTCCATAGCAGCGTATGTTAAATAAAGAAGATTGTGTTCGATTTCCGGTTGGGGCAGTCAGATAACTTTTCTCCACAACAGTAATCTTTTTTCTATTTAAACAATATTTTATTAGCAATTGTTCCAAAAGCAAAAGGCTTATCTAGAGAACTCTTGCTACATCGTTAAACATTTTTGAGGAGAACGGACACTAATAAACAATTATTGGATGAGCCTTTTTTGATATCAAGAATTATCAAGTCGAAGTCTGTGTTATCTGCCGAGACCTTGATAATTGTTGATATAAAAAAAGTCGAATTCAATTGTTTTATTATACATTTCAGTTGAAAATGTAAAGAAAATCACTCCCCCAGAACAAAAAAAAGTGCAATTCAAAGACAGTTGCTTTCTCCCCGCACTTTTCTTCGGTTTGTCAGCTCGCCAGTGGCGTCACATCAGCACGTGCATCCTACGTCTTTTTTCCTACAGATCATGGCGAGAAATAATGGACACGCATACGCGTAATGCATGCCCACTTACAAAAATTTTGACTAGAAAAGTTCTGCAAGATTAATAGGACTTACATAGAGGATGAGTGAAACAATCGTCGTAGCAGTGTCAATTTTTAAATTTTTCAAATGTTTCAATCTGAATCGTATAGTGCAACACATCTGCGATATAAATATCATGAGCGATATGCCACAGATATTAAATCCGTTGCGGTTTTTGATATACTATTTTGAGCACAAGTCTAACATAAGCCAATATGGCGAATACGCAAATTGTACCAACCTTGCTGCTCACGTTATCGAAAATCAAACAGAGGTATACTATTTCCGTACAAGTTTCGATCTGATTCGGCTACTATAAAGATCCGTCTTTTCGATGATATTCTTCATTTCTAGCCTGTATTTGTCGTTGTTGCGGTTTTCAATCTCAAAGCTTCAGTATTTTCTGATCATCGAATGAAGATTTCATCCAACATTGCATAAATTAGTTGTTCTCTTTTCTTCTGAACCGCGGAACTGTGACGACCGCACGACATAGGTACCAGTTTAATAGGGCTTTAGCTCCGCCTCTCTATGTCCACCATTTCTCGCCATGAATACCTCCAGAAACTACAGATAATAGCATTGCGGGCTCAGAATCAAACAATTGCAGCGGCGAATACAACTAAAAGTGCAGATATCAAGAATTCTTACCACGTTTCTGACCAATTATTATCAAGGATTCGAAGAAAATGTATAATAAAAGACAATATGGGATAACAGATGGTCAAATTAACGCAATTTAGATTAAGAGAAACGCGTAGAGTTAAAGATAAAGTCTTGAACACATAAGAACGAGTTCACATTCATTTGAAAGGAAACTTCAGGATTTCCATATAGAACCCATTGTAGACGAGACTGTCCAGACGCGTTTGACCATTCTGTACCAACGCAATACGAAGAGCAGCATATCGGTTACAGTCAAAAAAGAAATGTGTAACTGATTCTTTTGCGGAGCTACAAGGACAAGAAGGAGATCGCACACAGTTCTTAAGAAATAAGTGATAATTTGGCGTACTAATTCGAATTACAACAGTAATAATTTGACCTCGTGCATTTGAACTTAAAGGTGATGTACAGTCCGTTCTGCACATGTACGAAACTAATGTTTACATCTTTATTTACAAAAAAAATACTAATACCTTATTCAAGATTGTAAGATTTTCTTGGTTCCCATTCATTACTTGTACCCAAAACAAAACATTTTCAGGAGAAATAGAAGAAATCCGAGGAGATATCCTCGCCGAATCGCTTGGTTTTCTGCCATGTCGTTTCTAACGGTTTACATTGAGCTGAGTACTTCATGTAATTATCTACGAATGTCATATTTTGGGGACCACATTGCGGTCATGCGCAGAATGGACTGTAGGTCACCTTAATTTTCTTCGTTTACTATTATTTTGTATTATTTTCTGGTAAACGCCCCTTAATTCTGCGCCTTGTACTGTAGCATATTTTGGCTTATGTCAAATTAACTTAAAATTCAATATTTCTCTTGGGAATCACCTCTGGACTGCAATGTGAGGTGATATCATCCTCGTAGAGTCGTACCAAACAAAGAAATGGAGCTGTTATACTAAAATACCCTGTCTATTGTTTCAGAGGGTATTCAACGTCATCGCATCCACACAGTCAATCCTAATGGACCTGTAGGAGTACACGGAGTAATGCGAAAGGGTGATTATCTGTTAGAGGTAGGATCTCGTGAAATTAAATCTATAGCTATAAGACTTTATCAAATTAGCGTATGTAATAAATTTGCAACACGAGTATTATAATTCATTAATTCGTCTTCGTATTGTTTGGTGTGGAAAAAGAGGAAATATTTACTTAAATGGAAAATACGAGAGCAGAAAACAGGGGACGACAAAGGAAGAGGATTAATGATCTATATACAAATCATGACTTCAACATTCTCTCTGCTCATTACAGTCATTTCCTCGAGCATTAGTATCTGAAATTTTTTTTGGATATGGGTAAAATACTTTTTAGCAATCTTTTCTTAAGTATGAAAAATCTTGATTTGCCGAAATTGGCGAAAAACAAAAAACGGAAACAGTCATTAGATACGCTGTAGAGGCTTATTTTGTTCATAATTTGATGTAGATTCAGAAAATTTTGTTAGGAGTCCAAATTCCTTCAGGAAAGTGCCGAAAATAGCTATAACAACCAAAAGTGGTCAAAATCCCCAAAATCAAAATCCCCCAAATCATAAAGACCATACTGGAAAGTTCGTTTTTCATCCACCAAAGATTTACGCCAGTAACTTTCCTTAAATGTTTGTACGCCAGGCAAGAGGATAAAAATGTATAATTATCTAAAGCTATAGTTTTAATGGGAAAATTAGATTCATTTTTTCGCTCTAAAATGCCGTGTCATCCAGCCGAATTATAGCGTTGAAATTTTATTCTGAGGGTCAAACTGTGACATAAACGGGAAAAAAGAGAATATTTATTATATTTCAATGTTTTGTAAGTGTACCCCCACCCTATCCAGACTGGGGGGGGGGGGGGCGGAAAGTGCCCGCGCTAAATGTAAAAGTTAATATCTCCTAAACCATTACAGGTATGGTTCTGAAATTTTATGACTTTTCCTAAATATGTATGGGCTTTATGTGTGGAAAATTTGGTGAAAAAATATCGCGCCAAAAAAAAGTTACAGCGGATTCGTGAACACCTACCAACACAAAATTTCAGCCGACAATTTTTATTATGTTTGCTTTTATAATAATTACAATAAAAGTAAGCACTTTTTAATAAAGAGAAACTATTTTTTTGATATACTACCTTTTTTATGTTAACAAACCAATAGGAAAAAAAATTTTGGAAATTCTAGTAATCCTGGGTTTTTCCAATTACTGACGTCATAATGACGTCATAATTTGTCGCCATGGCAACATAAGTGTAACACATACTTGAACAAGGCATGCCATCCACCTGTAAAAGTTTCGTCGGAATACACCAAATGGTTCAGGAGATATTGACCGCGGGCACTTTCCCCCCCCCCCCCCCTAGTCCCAGAAGACAAAAAAAAGCCCAGTCTGGATAGGGTTAACGTGATACTAGAAATTGTTCGATAGAAATAACGAAACCCATAGGCGTTTCATTATCGTATGTCACCTTTTCCGGATTGCGTGCCCATGCACAATTCTCCTTGGCAAACCCATTTTTTTTAGAATTTGACACAAATTAAATAAGTTTTCTTACTAAGTATTTTTCTTTGTCTGTCTTTCTGACATGGTTCGTTTGAATCAATTCCTGATTGGGCTTCCACTTATCTAGTTAAAGTGCCCTTGAAGCGAAAATCAAGTATGTCTTATTGGAAAGAACATTAAACGACAAAGTAACATCATTTGAAGTTCTTTGTTTCCTTGCTTTGTTGCTGATTTTGTTATGCAAATGAAACATTTTAACATCACATGTGCGTAATACTGTAAGTTATCGGAGAAGGTTACACATCCTATTATCGAACATAATCACTTGAAAATCGACATCTTTGGTGTTGTGATAGAAACGCACATACTTCCTTTCAATTAATTTGGTCTGATAATGGCAACGATATATTACCTTCTCTGATAACTCATTATGCACATAGTGTGTCTGGCATTTTATTTCCACGTTTTTCGTGCATAAACATTAGATTTTAACCATGGATTGTTTCTTTTAGATTAACGGTACCAATGTCTTGGAGTTATCCCACAACGATGTAGTTGCTTTAATTCAAGGTCTTCCGATAAATTTCCGTCTTGTTGTCGCTCGAAAACAAGAAAGTGACGATGAAATGACACCACGAGAAATGCAAACAGGTGTTTTTGTGTGATGTTTTAAGTTACGTCAAATCGCAGTCTTGTGCTGTTTCATTTTAACCTATAATACTTATTTAATAATATACATGAAAAAATGTTCGGGCCAACTTTACTTACGATATTGCATTACTGGTTGCCGTTTCGGAGTTTGGCCGGCCACTCCTATATTTGGTTGTTTTAAAACGCTTTTACTATTTCCACTACTACTTTAAAAAGTGTATTCAAAGCACTAAAAATCTTCTAGTCTTCCTGTACGACCTGGTTCCACTACTCCGAATTTAGGCCACTGTACCGAATCGTTCCGGCACACACACTCACCAATACTCAAAAATAGGTTTATTGGACTCACAATGTCAGAACTCTCTAATACATCTAAAATCCCTTCGACTCTCTCCTGAACGACCTCGAGACCACCTTCAGTCTCTCACGTGACCGCATAGGTAACCCAAATATGGGCAACAATAAACACAACATTTGGAAGGTAACCCCTAATTCGGGTCACCACCATCTTTCTTTGTTTTATGCATGAAGAGCCAGGGTACGAGGTTAGAAATACCATTAACCAAAATACGAACGTGGTTGCTTCTTTTCAGTTTTTATTGTCTTTGATTGGCCTGTTAGCTCAAACAATTTGCAATGTATTTTCTTCTTCTGCACTGCATTTCCTTAACCCTATCCAGACTGGGCTTTTTTTTTGTCTTCTGGGACTTGGGGGGGGGGGGGGGGGGGGGGGGAAAGTGCCCGCGGTCAATATCTCCTGAACCATTTGGTGTATTCCGACGAAACTTTTACAGGTGGATGGTATGCCTTGTTCAAGTATGTGTTACACTTATGTTGCCATGGCGACAAATTATGACGTCATTATGACGTCAGTAATTGGAAAAACCCAGGATTACTCGAATTTCCAAAATTTTTTTTCCTATTGTTTTGTTAACATAAAAAAGGTAGTATATCAAAAAAATAGTTTCTCTTTATTAAAAAGTGCTTACTTTTATTGTAATTATTATAAAAGCAAGCATAATAAAAATTGTCGGCTGAAATTTTGTGTTGGTAGGTGTTCACGACTCCGCTGTAACTTTTTTTTGGCGCGATATTTTTTCACCAAATTTTCCACACATAAAGCCCATACATATTTAGGAAAAGTCATAAAATTTCAGAACCATACCTGTAATGATTTAGGAGATATTAACTTTTACATTTAGCGCGGGCACTTTCCGCCCCCCCCCCCCCCCCCCCCAGTATGGATAGGGTTAAAACTGTACTGCTCTCAGCGAATCAAAATTGAGAAATTTTTTCATATATATTATTAGTATAGGTATAATAGCATGGTTTCGAGTGCAATTTGGAAAAAACATGTACGAGTGAGTTTTTCAAAGACTATCAAAATTGCACGAGTCCGAAGGACGAGTGCTATTTGAGGTGTTTGAAAAAACTCACGAGTGCGTGTTTTTTTCAAATTGCACGAGAAATCAGTCATGCCATTACTTGATTTGCAAAATTTGCACTGTATTTCATTTTTCTGCACTGAATTACACTAAAATTGCACTCCTCTCAGCCAATCAGAATTGAGAAAATTTTTCATGTATATTATTAATACAACAATAAGTTAAATTATGTATTTGTTTAATTTCAGATCCGCACGATGTCGTCACGGATCTTCCAAACGGCAAGTTAGTGTCGTCAATGTGGGCGACTGATGTCGCCTATGTTGACCTCGAAAAGGGGGAAAAGGGACTGGGTTTCAGCATTCTTGATTATCAGGTATTTTTGTGACGTATTGTCTGATGTCGTATCATGTTACGTGATTTTGAGGCGGATGTGATTAAGTTATGCGATCTCTATATAAACTGGATAGATCATTCCATATGGCCAGCAGTCATTAATTTCGTGCCAGTGGCCACCATCTTACCACGTGGAACATATGACGAATTGCGGCTTTAGCACATGTACCCATCCCAAAGTTGACTGGTGATAGCAATCTCTACCTCAGCACGACCAGATTAACAGCAGACGGTCTGTTCGTGATGATAGACTTTCACACGTGTCATTTCTTCATAAATTCTCTTGGCTTCTTTAATTTGTCAAGATTTATCCCATATATATCTCAAGATATTCCTAGGATAGGTTTTAATGCTTTAAAAATATATTTGGTCTTATACTTTGTCTTTTGCCATGCAGGACCCTGTAATTCCAGACGAGACCGTGATTGTGATTCGTAGTCTTGTCCCTGGCGGAGCAGCTGAACAAGATGGCCGACTACAACCTGTTGATAGACTTATTTCAGTCAACGACACTAATCTTGAACATGCTAGTTTAGACGTCGCTGTACAGACACTGAAAACAACGGCGAAAGGTATACAGTAGTTTTTTTAGACGTACAATTTAATGAAATTTCATTTGAGAGAAGTATGTGTTTGTATAGTGCGCTTCGTTTTACCCTTGAGGGGCGAAGTTAAGTCTGAATTGGGTGGGCGACCATCTGGGCTGGTTTGTCGAATCCCGGATACAGGAGCTTATATCCGAATACAGTGGATAAGTTCTAGTTAGGAAACGCACTAGTCGTGCTTTGAACAATCTAATTTAAATTTTATCCACTAAATAGCGACTCATGTATCCATCCTTTTTTTGGCGTAGGTCTTGTTCGTATTGGAGTGGCCAAACCGCTTCCCCCATTGGTTACATTCGATAATAATGGATCTCGTAATGACTCCATATCTTGGGAAATTTCTAACGGTAAAGTTTATGTAAATATTGAGTTCGAATATACACGATTTTCGAATCTCAGTTCTGAATCGGGGTAAAACTCACTTCAATTCATAACATCAGGCAAAGACTGATAGTATTCATTTACATTTGCATTTAAATTTCCGAACTCAATTATACGACGACCTCAGCTAGATGTTATGAACTGAAATGAGTTTTATCCCGACTCAGAACGCGTCATTCTGATGCGCAGTTCAGATTCGAAAATCGTGTATTGCCACACTGGTTTTACAGAACGAAATGACGTATATAAGCTTGTTTATTTATACAACGGTTGTATTTGCATAGAGTGATAAATCAGTGCACGCATTTTAGTGTTGTAACAATGGTATATAGTTAACTGTGATGGATCGTCTGATATATAGTATTCTATTTCACACTGCAACAATATATATCGCATCGCTATTAAGGTATGGGGAGAAAATTCGGCGATACGACAAGAGCTGCAGTGCCAATGTTCAGAATTGGGTGGGTGGGTGGGTGGGAAGTCATTTTCACGATAAATCGGCATCACTATCAGGAATCCCGATAAACCTTCCAATATAATACTGGGCTGCATCGCACGCTATGTAGCCTACACCGCTGTACTTGACCACACTGACAATTTATTCATAGTTTGTTGACCTTTATATGCGATGCTCTAATTTATGCAGTGTGAATAGTATTCTATTTCACACTGCAACAATATATATCGCATCGCTATTAAGGTATGGGGAGAAAATTCGCCTCCCCACCCTTTCTGTAGCTTTCCATGCTTCTGTACACTACCAGGAGACCATTATTGGGCTCATATACCCCAATCCTTACACCCCAATCCTTACACCCCAATTCTTACACCCCAATTCTCATCCCTTAACACAAGAGACCATTAATGGTCTACTGCATGTTGAAGCTTTGCACAAACTCACAGCGACTAATAATATATTAAACTATATCATTGATTTCGTCTTATAATATAATACTTACTTTACGGGATCGACAACGGATACCTAATTCCAAAACTAAACCCACCTAAAAAGAGACTACATGTATTGGTTTTCTGTAAAATTGGACACAGACTGTGCCGTTTGCTATTGCTAAACATACTTTGGCATGGAGGAAATGATACATTACATATGGTGCTTAGTCCTTAGCATATGGCGCTTAGTCCCTAGCTCTGCGTGCCGAAGACTCCCCTAGGCTTAAACCCTACGCGGCAATCGTTAATATTTTCTTGTAGAAAGAAATCCAAAAGGCTGAGAAACTGTAGAGTAGTTCATTCAGTTGAAATATATAGCCGCGGTGATCGACACGATATGCGGCAATGTGTTCGTCTGTAGGAAAACCCAGAAAAGTTGGAGACGGCAACTTCGAACTTCGGCGGAAACATTTTCTTAATCTAAACAAATATATGAACCGATTGTGGGGTGATTACCCAAACGCTCTGATGAATGAGGATATAGTAAACTTGGATAACAAACTGGTTGGAATGTCCGCAGTGACGCGTTAACATCATGTACCAGGCCAAGGACATCACCTCGCCACCGACAGTGGGGCCCTCCACAAAGTTCAGCCATGTGATGGACGTTTGACCTGCTTGAGAAGTTAGTAACTTCAGTTTAGGAGCAAATGAAGTATGATACGCCCATTCCAGGAAAGCAATGTACACGTTGGCATAAGAAAATACATCATATAAAATAAGACAACAACAAAATCTATAATAAAACAAGGAGAAAAAGGAGGAACCCACCGTCAGTGGAGAAGTGACAGTCCTGACCCAGTAAACTGGGAGGGTTGATTGAGGTACCCCGTTTTCAGGACTACCAAGACTCCATGACGGGAACTCCGCCTACCGTTAAACCTATACGACGTAATAAAGAACATAGCAACGTCGCGCCGTCATCTAGTAGGGACATTAAACTAGCTTCAAATACCAAATATATTAGCCAGTTAACCGTGACTTCTTTAAGTTATAGAACTTGTCTTGCATTTTAACCGCCGTCGTCGTTGAGGTTGACGTCGTAGTTCTTAAAGTCCCCATTGTCAGACCCAACAGAGTAACGTATTGTAAGATAATCAACATAGAACCGATGTCGCACAGGCCCGTTAGGGCTGCATCTCATTGTGGACAACTTGGAAAATTTCGCTCATATTTCAGAATACAACTCTGAATTGCAGAGCACAAAAACTGGTGAAAGCGCACCCTGGTGACGTCTTGCCCATGCAGCAATCGACAACCCTCACCCGCACCCATCGGGTCATATTAGAGGAGGAAGTTGTATCACAAACCAGCAACTGGAGACTCCTCTCCCTGGCAAAGCCTTATTGCCCGGTAATACATAAAGGCATAAACCTCACGTTGGCTTGAGCCACCAGGCAGAGGGAGTCATTCCGCAAACACTGGCAAAATCTCACCCTGGAAAACCTTGACTGGTAATCGATGAACCTCACGGGAATAACATGCATTTGTGATCATCCCTCGAACCATCTGGTCGAGGAAGTCATCTCACCAACAACTGGCGAAATCTCGCCCTGGCAATGTCTTGCCGGTAATTGATAAACCTCACGTGAATAACATTTGTGATCATCCCTCGAACCATCTGGTCAAGGAAGTGATCTCACAAACAACAGGCGAAATCTCGCCCTGGCAAAACCTTGCTGGTAATCGATGAACCCCGCGTGGAAGACATTTTTGATTATCCCTCGAACCATCTGGTCAAGGAAGTCGTCTCAAACACCAGGCGAAATCTCGCCCTGGCAAACCTTGCCGGTAATCGATGAACCCCGCGTGAAAATGTTTGCGGTGATTATCCATCGAACCATCTGGTCAAGGAAGTCGTCTCACAAACAACTGGCGAAATCTCGCCCTGGCAAAGTCTTGCCGGTAATTGATAAACGTCACGTGAATAACATTTGTGATCATCCCTCGAACCATCTGGTCGAGGAAGTCATCTCACCAACAACTGGCGAAATCTCGCCCTGGCAAAGTCTTGCCGGTAATTGATAAACCTCACGTGAATAACATTTGTGATCATCCCTCGAACCATCTGGTCGAGGAAGTCATCTCACAAACAACTATCAAAATCTCGCCCTGGCAAAATCTTGCCGGTAATCGATAAACCTCACGTGAATAACATTTGTGATCATCCCTTGAACCATCTGGTCAAGGAAGTCATTTCACCAACTGGCGAAATCTCGCCCTGACAAAAACCTTGCCGGTAATCGATTAACGTTCCCTTGCGTGAAAAACATTTGTGATCATCCCTCGAACCATCTGGTCAAGGAAGTCATCTCACAAACAACTGGCGAAATCTCGACTGGCAAACCTTGACTGCATGGTGATCGATAAACCTCACGGGGATAATATAGTTGTGTTCATCCCCGTGGAACGTGGACGAGGAAATCATTTCACAAAGAACTGGCAAAACCTCGCCCATTAGCGCTGATCAATAGACAAATCTCAATGAACAACACGTGAATAGCAAACTTATGATAATCCCCCGAACCTTGTCGCGGAAGAAATCATTTCACCAATACCTGCACCACTGTCTGTAAAAAAATATATAACTACCATAGTCATGCAGTAAGCATCGATTTCGGTCGATCAGGCCGTGTGCCCGACAAGAAAGCAAGAAAAGAAGAAAAATAAAAATACCTCAGCCTCGGAAATATTTGACACGCTTCAGCTGTTCCAGCCTTTATGTCGCTCGTGTGGCAAAACCCGACAACCATGAACATATATAGAAAGTAAACTGTAGTAGACCTTGTTTAGAAAGCCATAAGAGCTTGTCTTGCTGTAAAATACTGGCGAAGGCTAGGCTGCAACATAGAAGCACATGTTGTTGGAGTCGCTGTACTTGACCACACTGACAATTTATTCATAGTTTGTTGACCTTTATATGCGATGCTCTAATTTATGCAGTGTGAATAGCGTATGGGTTTACCATAGCCTAGTTTCTATGAACTTGGCCGCGTAGTCGGTTTTTTCTTGGGAAGACTGGGAAGAGACTGGAAACGAGAAGTTCGGATCACTTTCGAAACGCGTGAACCGAGGAACGCCTAGAGACTGGGCCATAGGTTTACCAGTGTTTCTAATTTTGCCAACATGTTTAATAAACTGTAGACTGCAAAAAAACATGCAAATCTGAATGTTTAATCCAGAAACGTACTCCAAGAGAATCACATTAAACAACAGTAGTGAATGTCTAACGATATAGCGCATTGTATCTTGCATGCCTGGGCCAACCCATACGACATAATGTTTTTAGCATATACCTCGCAGGTGAATAGTGCTTTTCGCGCAATCTGATTGGTTCCTCTAGCTCGGGATATCCTGCACTATTCACCTGCGGGCAAAACAAGATGGCGGCCAGTTTTGCTTTGTTTACCGAAGTAGAAGATTTTGTTGATAAACAAGGCTCATGTTGTAGAATAACGAGAAAAGTCAAGGAAATTAAGTAGAAGAGTGTCCACAGGTATGTTTCTTTACAATTTTCTATCCATTAATATATTCAAAAGTTGTGAAAACTATTTTGTCGACAAATATCGAGTACGCCAAGTGCCGTTATATAGTGCAGTGCCCAAGTTGCTAGGGGCTGTGTCTTGTATAAAATACCGAAAAATATAAGATCTAGAATGTTAAACTTGTTATTTCATTTATGAGGTATATGCTAAAACAATTATTCACCTCAGTGTCGGTGAATAGTGTGGATATTCACCTCGCCGAAGCGGCCCGGTGAATATCCAGCACTATTCACCTCCACTTCGGTGAATAATTGTTAAATATTCCAGCTTGTGAATATGACTGAAGTTGCAATATAGTTCCTACAGTATAGGTGGACAAAGTCAAAATCTCAAAGACTCTTTTTCACTCAAATTTTATTTATATATACAACTAAAGGAATATAGATTAAACCTGAGAATTAAGACGGGCAGGACGTAGCATATATTTGTCTGGCGGGCTAGTAAAAATGGTTTCTTTGTTTGCATTGGCCCCTAGGCATTTTTAACCCTGTATATAAGGTTATTTCTAGGGCAGTGTTTCTAAAAATTTAAATGTAAATAAACTTTCTTCAGAAAGAGGGATAGACAGAATTGTATTGTTATGTTGTATTGCATTGCGCGTCTGGTTTGTAATTGATCGATTTTTACAACTCGTTTAGAAGGAGAGGCATTTAATTTCATAGAGATCGATACAGGCTTTCCTTCACCGATCGCTTCCTTCCAAGAGTCGCCTCGCAGGCTAGACGCTCAGTAGAACATGTACGGTAATTCCTTGTTGTAGAGTTGGTGTAATTTAAGCTAAACCGCTCATGCGAGATGCAACGAAATGTTAGCAACCATGTTTTTTTAATTTTTTTCTATCGATTTCTAAGACTGATGTAATTGTTTAACTACATTTCTAGAATATATGAAAAAGCAGATTGCTGAACAGGAGTTTGCGAAGGTGTCAGATGACGAGCAGATAGTCTCGCCTATTCCATTACCATTTGACGTCGATGAGCTACCAAACGTTTCTCCCTTGAGAGATCACTTGGAAACCATCACAATAAAGAGAAAGGCGGTTGGAAAATTAGGTAAGAGATTTAAATCAATGTTGGGTAAAATCTTTTGAAAAAGTTGTATGGCAGTCTGTAGAAGCTTCTATGCATGCGTCTACATGTTTTCAAATTGCTCTGAATTGCCATTTTCTGCATCTTTGAGACTTAGTGTAAACTGAATCTAGAGTCGGAGCTAGGAAAACGAGCAACAGGCAAACACATCATCCGACCATAAGCAGTCTAAATATAAAGGTCGTTAATTACTTGTATGGTTTTTATTGAAGATTCAAACTTGAAAAAAACCTGTGTTAATTTTCCGAGATGAAGACTCGCCCCGCTCCCCTCATTGCTAGCCTCGCACGACACGCTACATGCTGACGCCAACATTGTAATAATAAATAATAACAAGATTGGCAAGTAAATTCACTGTTTGAAACAAGCACTTGAAGAAATGTTCGTCACTATTTAAAAACCATAAAGAAAACCACCGAGAAAACAAGATTAATGTTAACACGGATACATTTATTAACCTGCGAGCAACTTTTGTTGTGAAAAACACTCTGACATTGCACCACTTCTCGAAGGTGGTTTGAAAGCACTTTGCTTCACTAAATATGTTAAATATTTTGCTCATACTATTTAACCGTCATCGAAATGTTCTTCGACAACTCCAAGTTTTGGCCGCCATATTAGATTTTATGGTGAAGGAAAATACCATCCTTCGAAATCCGTATATTTAACGTTTGATCGACTCTGTGGGCTTTGTTGTTTTTTAGCTAATCAGAATACTTTTAGGCATTATTTTTACTTGATGTAATTTGTAATTATACTTCATGCCTTTCTCTTTTCTACACTGTATTACATTAAAATTATACTTCTTTTAGCTAATTTGACACAATGCGCACATCAATGTTAAGTGGCAGGGGGGGGGGGGGGGGGGGATTTAATTTGAAATTTTTATTTTTTGTCAAATATCCCACCCTTGAGACTTATTCAACAGTCAAATGAGATCAAATTCCCCTCTACTGCGAAAAAGGTGGTAATCAAACGATTACAACACAATTAAACAAAAATATCAATATTTATTTCAACTCAACGGAAAACGTTAAAAGTATATGAAACTGGCCTTCGGTGATTCAGGTTACTTTCTCGGTTCCTGCAGCTTTCCTAGCTCCCCTTTTTCTGTTTTCATGAATTTGGTGTAGATCAAATCAGAACTTGACTTTCTCGGGAGTATTACATCGTCCTCTTCGACAATACCCGCCATTTTGACTACATAAGAATTTGTTTTCAGATTAAAATATTAATGAACGTAAAACAAAAGATGAGCACACTTTCCAGGTTGAAATTTCAACGAAATTTGCTAGCTGCTTTGATGTTCACTGCTTTTGCAAGCCATGTTTTCTCAATTAACTATGCCCAACTGTATATGGTTTTTTCAAGTAATATGTTTATCCCTCGGTTTAAATTTCTGCAGGAATCGCGCTTAGGAGTGATCGGGACCAAAGTGGATGTGAGGTAAAAGAAGTTGTACCTGGTGGCGCAGTGGAACTTGATGGTCGCATAGCAACTGGTGATCACATCTTAAGTGTTAATGACCAAAGTCTCGTGGGAATGACTCATCAGCAAGTCAAGTAAGAACTAAAATTCTTTTGACCGTTTCACCTCTAAAGGTCCCATTTTGACGTGTAAAATCGTCTGGTTTTTTGTCCCGCTATTTTTACCAAATATGTTACATTGTTACTGGTGTCACTCATTGGTATAATAATATGACAGCGATAGTTTGTAAACGTTTTCTTCAACTCGTGCATAAAACAACTCGTGTGCAATACTGCATGTACATTTCACTTCTTCAAAGCCTCCTCCTTCTTGAGCACATTCTCACCGCGCGTACTCAACCGGAACTTACATCATAATAATGTCAAACTTAAGAGGGAGGGAGGGAACTTTAACATTTTCCTATACTCCCCTTTATTACACAAATAAAATCGTCCTGAAATTACTCAAAAGTTCATAAAAATGGTTTGGTTTTAAAGGATATAAGAACACAAAAGTAGTTACTAAGACTATTACGCAGACCATTATTTTAAACACGAAAGGACAACTTCAGTAGTCAACGAGCGAGGTTACCATTTTTAGCGACAATGTAATTTAGTATTAATGTAATTTGTTAAATACTTTTAGTCATGATAGTTCAGTTATTTATTTGTCGTTTTTGTTGTTTTTTAGGGGTGTTCTTAGGAAGCAAGCGTTGTTAAAGGATATCAGGTAAAACGCATTCGAGTGCCTCGATGTCTCGAAAACTTACAAATGTTCGTACTGGCGTTGTATAAATAATCATGATTGCGCTATTATACTGCGCTATTATACTATTATATTTAGAAATTATTCGTTCTCTTTGTTTTGCAAGATTTAGAAGAATTGTTTTGTTTTAAGAACGTCGTTGTTGTTGAGGTTGTTGCTGTTGTGGAACTCAAAGTTTCTAATAGCTGACAGAGAGTGACCGATCCAAGACGGCGATTTATTCGTTTAGGTGTCTTTTTTTGTCACAGTAATAATTACTTACCTTTTTTTAAATAACAACAACCCATGCGACCATTTGGATTTTTGTGCGTCACACACGAACATAGTCATATGCATAGCCATCATGAACCATAAACAAATGGACTGCTTAGCGATTCGAACAACTACAAATTTACAGGATATATATGTTTATAAAATAAGCTGCTCTCTACGCACGCTCTGATTGGTTGGGCTCCGTGCATTTATAAGAGAACATAGATCATGAATGACGTAAAGTGGCGTAGAATGGCGTCAGCTGGCCGGAAAGCCCGCCAAATTCTAAAACTACCTCACTTTTAGTTTGATTTTTCTTAAATAAAACATACCGCTCCTGTGCATATGTACTCTTATAAAGGTACGTTTGACGTGATTTGAACACGAAAGGAGTGTAAAGGCACTCGGCTATCGCCTCGTGCCTCTACTCAACTTCTTTCGTGTTCGAGTGACGTCAAACGTGCCTTTATAAGAGTACATATGCACGGAGCTTTATGTTTTATTTGTTAAACTAGAAATACATGAACGCAACAACCCCTCGCCCGCCTTATATGCATTTTTAACCCCCCACCCCCCCCCCCCCCCCCCCCCTAATTTCTGTTTTTTGTTGTATTATAAATGACACACAGATCAGAGAACATCCCAGCAAGGTTCATCTGTAGTCATGTATTGACACACCGAAAGAACATGCAAAGTCAATATTAAAAAAAAACAAACAGCGAGATGAAGCAAATATTCTAAGAGTTTGCAAACATTACGGGCTCTCTACGCATCAATTGGATCTTCTCTTCAAAACAATGGCCAAGAAAAGACAATGTCAACGTCCTAGCGTTCAAAGACAATTCTAGACAAAATATTATTTATATTAATTTTCATTTTCAAGATTTCTTCCGATTTAACTCAGCTAAATTGGTAAATAGTAATACGAATCTCCTACCGTTAAACTTTCTTCTGCTTTTGTCACCACAAACACTGGCAATTCAGTCTAATCTTTTCGGATTGTTTTTCTCGTTCGCGGTTTCTTACTTTTTTTCGTTGTTGACACATAAACTTACATTAAATATGACAAGGCATCATTCAGTTCTCTTCATGATCTAAAAAGCCGTTTGTTTCAAAATTTCTTCATTGTTCCCTCTCGAGTTATGTAGAATACACCAGAGCAAAATTCCTTACCGGCTTTGAACAGTTTCAGGACACATCCTTCTTCTTTCAGTTTTACATTTCGGTCGGCATCGTTTTCGGTCTTTATCGTATTAATTTTTAGGCTTTTTCCAGTGGTATTGTTGTCTTTTTCTCGCTGCCACATCTCTTGTTAGTCTTCTTTCTTTGGTCTTTTTCCATAGTAATATTAATGTACATTTTAGCATTTTAGCTGAAACCATTTTTTCTGGCAAATATTTCTTTCGTCGTGATCGTTGAAAAACTATTTCGTAATCCAACCGAACTTATAAATTATATATTTGCTGACGTAAATTTAAATAATTTGAATAATTTAACAGGTTAGTTACCAGTACCCTGCTATTCGAACTGCGCAAGTTGTGGATTTGATAACATATATATATATATATACCAACAGGTTTCAGAATTGCTTTCGGCTTTTCGTCTCGCGTGTAAAGTGGACTCCACGCACGTCGAGATTAGCACCCTCACCCGGGCTCCGGGCCTTCGGCCCTACGCCCGGGCTCGGGGATAAAGTCGCGAGTTTTATGCACATATAATCAGTACATATACAACCAGTACAAAAACTTGTAATTAACCCAATTGCTGCCTATATAGGATATCTGAGGGTTCTCTCTCAGTGACGAGTAAAATCGTCTGGTGTTAGACGGAGTAAAACAATAAAGGGGACATTGTTGGACTGCTCAGGCTGGAATAGGTTAATGAGCAATACAGTCCTGCGTCATCCCTTGTTTTCTGAGAAAGCGGCTTGGCACTCCTCAAATTCATTAATAATTCATGAGGAAAATTCAAAAGTATATCAATATATATATATAATTAGTATTTAGAAATCGGAGGAAGATTATAGTCAAATTTAGCAAACTTTGCGGTCGATTTTCTCTTAAAATATAGTGATTCGTTTGAGAAGCTGTATCCAACACTCGTCAGTGTTCATCTTCTGGATGTCTAAATACAGCGAAGCTGGTTAAAAAACTCCGCTTCGCCTCGTATTTTTAACCTGTTTGGTTGTATATATATATTAATCGGATGAAGAACACTGACTTGGATATATTACATAATTTAGCAAAGTGAGAATAAATTGTAGTAAATTGCTGAGATTTTTAGTACCGACGTTTCGAGCGAAGCCCTTTTATTCTGAAGGGCTCCGCTTGAAACATCAGTATTTCGTTACTATTTTTTTTTTCAGTTTAGTACCTCTCTTTTGGGCCTATATCCAAAACACTGTCTGCGCTGCACTCTGCTTTGGTACATAATATTTAGTTACAACTCAATCACCGTTCGTGTTTTGTTTTAGTTTTACTGTGATTCGGAATCAATATATGCCACCCAAGCGTCTTGGATCACGAGGTGGTGAAGATAGCTCCACTTCTTCCACTCATTCACTTGCCACGGACATGGAAACGCCAAGATACGATGGTACCAAAATCGAGGGCATCAGGTAACAACATTGTTGCATTTATCTCTTCGTTGCGATATTAGAACTGACGTTGATAAAAAATCTGTGCTTTGATTTTTACCGTTTTTCTTTATTATTGGATGCTTTAATAACTTACATGCATTGGTTAAAGGTGAAATGCAACTTAAAAACTTTTCTTAAAGTGCCTATGAAACGAAAATTAAGTCTGTCTTTTTTGAAAGAGCACTTAAAATGATAGAGTAATTAATATTTTGTGTAGTTTTTTGTTTCCTTGCTTTGTTGTTGAGATATTTTAGGTGGTTTGATACGCAAATTAATCATGAATTTTGACGTCATATCGAACAAAGTTACATATTTTTTCTATTATATCAAACTAAATTAATTCGAAGGAAACGTGTGGGTGTGTTTCTCTTACAACACTAAACATGTAGATTTTCAAGTTATTGTATTTGATAATGGCAAGGATATATAACTTTCTCCGATAACTCATTATGCACGTGTGACGTCAAGATGTTTAATTTGCATATCAAACAAACTAAAATATCTCAAGAACGAAGCAAGAAACGAAAATCTGCAAAAGACGTTACTCTGGCATATTTTTTTTTAACGACCGACTTAATTCTCGATTCATAGGCACTTTAAGTTTTTGTAATAAACTGTAGACGATAGTGTAAACACATTGACATAATTTTATGGAAAAATGCGGTTTTGGAGATTTTGACGTTTTTGAGATATGGAAATCTTGTCAAATTCAAAATAGTGCATTGTTGGAAATACCTTCGGAAAATGTCAACTGAACGTCACAGTTGACATAGCACCAAAGTCGTGATCAAATACGTTTGTAGTCGCTTTACTCAAAATGACATATGAATAATTTTTAATTGAATAAATAAAAAACTAGGTCGAAAGCTTAAAGTGGCTATGTCAGGGTTGGGGGTTACATATTTAAAATAGTTAGAACATTCTGAAAAGAAATGTAAATATCTTCCTTTTCTAATTTATGGACTTCTTTGCTGTTAAAGTCGACCGACGTCGCATCAAAGCAGGAATCTGTAAAGTAGTTTTTATATAGACAAATTCCTAGTTTGACAACACTTCCGTCAAGTTTAACAGTGAAAAAGTCCATGAAGATGAAATTTTAGAAAAGGAAGATATATTTCAAATCTTCTCAGAAGGTTCCAAATATCCCCAACCATGATATAGCCACTTTCAGTTTTTTCTACTTTTAAAACATCTAAAAATATTCGAAATACATCGAATATTATACTGTGGTTATTATTATTGTTTAGTGAGGTACCAGTACCCACGGAGGTCTCAACCGGATTCCAAGACACAGAGACTGCAGAATTCTCTAATGTACTCACTGTTACCATTGAACGAACACCTGGACAAAGTCTTGGCATTAGTATCGTTGGCGGGAACGAGGAAGCTTTAAGTAAAGGCATTCATGGGATATTTGTGAGAACTATCGTTGAAAACAGTCCTGCTGGAAGCACTGATGGATTGAAGGTCAATGATCGTATTCTTGAGGTAAAGCACAATCAATCAATCAATCAATCAATCAATCAATCAATCAATCAATCAATCAATCAATCAATCAATCAATCAATCTTTTTTTTGTGCTTAGCTAAGGTCTAACCTGCGGAAGGAGGCTCGGACTTGCGGGCTTGTTCCTTTCCTGGAGTAACGGCTGGGTCTCGGATGCAAAAATTCTATACTGATGATGTCGTATACCTGGAATAGGTGAATTTCAGGCTATTGCTCGCGCATTATTTTGCAAAGGAATTGGCGGACTCTTGGCACTGTTTGCGAGCCAGCAACAGCAGAATAACAGTGTTAAACATCGAGAAACTGTATCTATACTTTGTTTATTTTAAACAGTATGTTTACTTTGAGTGGAGCTTGCCAGTTTTTTTGAAAAATGATGCGCGCGCAACACCCTGAAACTCGCCTATTTAAGCATAGCTTTTGATCGGTTATTCTGTGCGGATACTAACTTCTTATTAACCGGGGGTGCGGTTGTTAAATCCGCTTAGGTGTGATCTATGGTCTGACATGTGTCGTATGGATATTGATATGCCTTCGACTTGGTCTCGTTGATCTGCGTCTCTCAGTCATAATTCAGCCTAGCCTAGTTTCTAAGCCTTTCGTTTCCGCCGTGAGCTTGGCCGTTTGGGTTCTTGGGAAGACTGGGGAGAGGCTGGAAACGAGAAGGCCTAGCAACATTCGTAAAAAGGTCCTGCCCAGAATCGTTCTGGCCCTTCGAGTGTTCCTGGGATCTATAAAAAGCATAAGGATGTCTGCGAAGATTTTTTCCAAAGATCTTGGCGATCGAAAGAAGGAAATTATGGAATATATTCCAACTGAAACTCGAAATGAAAATTTAACTGTTTAACTTTCAACTTTTGCGGTTGCAGAAGGAAAGCTAGTGATAAGAAGCTAGGACAGTGAACCTTCGTCGATCAGAGATGAGTATAGGCTTGTATTATTTTATGCAGATGGAAATAGTACGTGTCGGGAAACACTTAGGACGTCATAACATCACAATTCTTCCTCAATAAACAGCTGAGCTGTAAAGTGAAAGTGTTTACGAATGTTGCTAGGCCTTCCCCAGCGGGTCCGTTCGGATCACTTCCGAAACGTGTCAACCGAGGAAGGCCTAGAAACTAGGCTAAATTCAGCCACTGGCTGCAAGTAAGGCGTGTATAATACTGGAAACGAAGTCTTGGATGAGGCTTAGAGAAATTTTTGAAAAGATATCTTCCATGATAATTATGATTATATTTGCGAATGTCCTGGTTCAACAATTTTAATGTGTCTATGAGGTGAAAAATTTGTTGGCATTTTTGTTGTTTAAATCAACAGAGGAGCAAGGTAGGAGCGTTTATCTTAATTTTGCAAAGTGGACTTTATTGAAGATTTTTTAATTCTGCGCGCTTTGTCTTAGTGACAGCATCAGCGTCCAATATTCTTTTTTTGGACACCTCCCCAATAACTCACATTATTCGACGGAAATGACGCCATGGCTGCCGGACATTAACACGATTATGTTGACCAATAAGGAACGAGAATGAAGTTTGAATGCATAATAACCGTTCTTTTGTACAGCTTTTTAGCATTTTTTTGTGGTTTTGTATCTTCTAAAGTCGTTAATGTGAGATTTTGTGTGACTTGAGGACAATTTTGTTTATGCCAGAATTGCTTAAGTGCCTATCTCATGGTTGGGGACTTTGAATATTTGTAATCTTTAGATTAATTCTTTGAACGTTTTCATGGCGATAAAGTAATATAAATAAATAAGTTTTGTGGAAACACCACGTAAAGTATTTCTTTGCTAAGCTTTCGGCCTGTTGACTCAGGCCTTCATCAGAGCAATGACAACAAGTTGTTGGCTCACGTCATTTATAAACTAAGCAACTGATCAATTAAATCACGTAAGAATACAATGGCGTATCACGTTAATTTTATTAATTAGAAAACAAAATCAAGAATGTTCTCCAAATAGGGCACGCCACGTGCTATTCAATGGCTGTCCCTCCTGAGAAATAGTGTGATGTTTTGCAATCTCAATGGATTCTCTTGTTCTTCGCGTGAAGTATTGCTTGTCGCTGGCTAAGAGTGATGACTCTTCCCACTTAACACGATGGTCATACTTCCAAGCGTGTTTGGCAACAGCAGACTTTTCTTGTTGCGCTTTTATGCAACATGTCTTGTGTTCCTTCAGGCGAGTTGAGAGATTCCTTCCCGTTTCTCCGATGTAAACCAAGCCACACTCACAAGGAATGCGATACACTCCAGGCTTAGATAAGCTATCCACTTCATCTTTATGTGTGAAAAGTACCTTGAACAATTTGTGTTGACTACTGTGAAATACCTTCATACCAGCACGATTTAGAATCCTCTCAATCTTGTGAGATGCTGGTCCGATATACGGAAGAGAAACTGAAGGTGGTTCTTGCTGGGGCTGTGTATTCGGCTCTGGATGTACCGAAGGAGTCATAGAAGCTTGAATCATCTTCAAAGGAAAACCGTTGTTAGTTAAAACCAACTTAAGGTGATCTAATTCTTTCTGAAGATGTTCTTCGTCAAACGGGAAGGAATCTCTTAACTCGCCTGAAGGAACACAAGACATGTTGCATAAAAGCGCAACAAGAAAAGTCTGCTGTTGCCAAACACGCTTGGAAGTATGACCATCGTGTTAAATGGGAAGAGTCATCGCTCTTAGCCAGCGACAAGCAATACTTCACGCGAAGAACTAGAGAATCCATTGAAATCGCCAAACATCACACTATTTCTCAGGAGGGACAGCCATTAAATAGCACGTGGCGTGCCCTATTCGGAGAACATTCTTGATTTTGTTTTCTAATTAATAAAATTAACGTGATACGCCATTGTATTCTTACGTGATTTAATTGATCAATTACGTGGTGTTTCCACAAAACTTATTTATATTACTTTATCGCCATGAAAACGTTCAAAGAATTAATTATTTTATATTATTATAAGCTATATCGTTGTTTATTTGTGGCAAAAATGTAATAATAAATAAATTAATTAATCAATTAATTAATTAATTAAATAATTAAATAAATAAATGAGCCAAAGTTGATTTTGTAGAGGTTGAAAAACCAGAAAACCCAGAGGAAAATACCAGTATCACAGCTTAAACAGCATATTAAAAAATTAGTATAGGTAATCATATGATAGCGAGTGCAATTAATGATTTTACATTACGAGTGATATTTGAAAATTGATCCAAAATTGCACGAGCCGTAGGCGAGTGCAATTTGGCTCAATTTTCAAATATCACGAGTAGTGTAAAATCATTAATTGCATGAGCAAAATCATATGATTACTTGTTTATTATATGCATGACAAAATTACGATATCTATCTTAATTACAGTCAAAAAATTTTGTCTTAATTTGAATGTTTATTGGCCATACAACCACAGACAATCTTAAAAAGTTATTCAAAGCAGTGAATTAATTTTTCTTTCTGGCAACTAACCATAAGTAATCACAAACTTCAAAACCAATTTACAATTACCTGAAGTGTCAATCCTTGTGGTACGCTTCGTAGTAATTCGCGCGTTTGAAAACATCTTGTTTCGTTACAACTGGACAACAAACAGTTTCACTTATGGTGAGCAGATGTTACCTGTATTGATCTTCAAATATTTACATGAAATTTTCAGTTGAAAGTGTTCCACAAGTCGTTGGAAAAGTCAAAATCTTTCAATTTGAAATACGCCGCCATTTTGAATTTTATTTTTTACCACTGTTACCATGGTAACATTAATTTGCACTCCGGAGAGTGCAATTAATGGGGGTAATAGAACGACGAGGAGTGCTATTAATGCCAAAATCTTACGAGTGATTACAAAATCGACCGACCGCGAAGCGGGAGGTTGATTTGTTAATCACGAGTATGATTTGGCATTAATAGCACGACTCAATTCGTTCTATTACCCATTAATTATATATCCTTCTATAATCAGGTCATTGCCCTCATCTTCTGTGTTTCGACAGCAAATACTTCATAGTAGCCCAACTTTTGGTTCTAGACCTAGGCCTCTCAACATGGCGCAAGAAATGCAAATTTCAGGCGGCCATTTCTTTTAATATATGGAGACTCGGCGAGGAGTTTTTTAATAATAAAGTGAATTTATGAGGAGTTCATACAATTATATGTGAGGAAAACCCGGCAGTTATTGATAAAGAATGACAAGAACCAGAAATGTGAGTAATTTAGTGTGGTTTGTCTTTACTTTATAGCGTGTTTATACGCATGTATTTATAAACACACTCATGCAGTTTAAGTTTACTGTATTTCACCGAGTGTTGCTACTTTACTGACTAAAATATTTAAGAAATACCCGAGTGCCAATCTGGGTAATAATTTGTTTTTAATTTGTTGGGGACACGACATTGTTTTCTAAACGCATACAAGAAAATACAAATTTAAATTCTATATTTTAATATTTAAAATCCTCCATTTTTTAATTTTTTGAAAAATCCCAGAAAATCCTACAGCTGGGTGCCGAACTGTGATTGGACAATTTTGATAGCTGACTTGATTTCTATTGGCTGAAGCAGGTGTGCGATTACAGCTACAGCAAGAGGCGATTAATGCTCAAATCGCACTCCTCTAAACCAATGAAATTGCAGCATTTGGGCCTGATTACAGAAGGATATATAATTAACGATATAATTGCACTCCTCTTAACCAATCAGATTGCAGTAATTTTGTCATGCATATAATAAGTGCTTATAAAATTGGCTACAAGGCTATACAGTTTGCTAATTTTTTTAGAATTCTTTAGTGAAGAAAAATTTTGAGTGTTCTTTAGTGAAGAAAATTTTGAGTGTAAGATTATGCATTTTAATGCTAAAGACGGAATTTTCCGCGCTCACTCCAAGCGGACGTTGTGATCTTTTATGAGCTTTAGCTTACTATTTTTTCTTACTATGAAATCTTTATCCAAAGCTCCTCACTGCTTGCAAAAGATTATTTTCATTATTGTGTGACATTGTATTCTATTACATATTTTTCTTTGTCAATAAATAGGGTTCTTCACTCTTTGATGAATGGGAGAATCTGGATGAAATTGAGAAATATTCCCAAAACGACGAGAATGACGAACCAGCACAAGACAGAAGCGAAGAAACACAACTTGAAGAAATGGACATTCCTGAGAGTTTCTTAGTCTTGAAGGAAAGTGAAAAAGGTATGACATTGTAAACGGAGCTTTCCTATAAAACAGAGTCAATCAAGATATGCTCTGGAGACATATGCTCTGGCGCATATGATGAGCTGTAATTTTATGTTGAGACGGTCCTCACCGTGCAGAAACCTTTTTGTTTTTTTTGCTTATTAGTTTAGGTAATAGCATGGTTTCGAGTGCAATTTGGAAAAAACATGCACGAGTGAGTTTTTCAAAGGCTATCAAAATTGCACGAGTCCGAAGGACGAGTGCTATTTGAGGTCTTTGAAACACTCACGAGTGCGTGTTTTTTTCAAATTGCACAAGAAATCATGCTATTACTTACTAATAATATACATGAAAAAATTTAATATGAAGAGAATCTTTCTAATCAAACTGCTTTGTGCAAATAATATACATGAAAAATTTTAAGAGGAAGAGTTTTTTTTCTATTTTTTAGTCAAAAATGATTTTTGTACAAATTTAAAAAAATTAAAAAATTGCACTGTATATCCTTTTTTCTGCACTGTATTTCCTCAAAACTGCACTGCTCTCAGCCAATCAGAATTGAGAAATCTTTTCATGTATATTATTAATATTTAAATACACACTTGTGTGATTGGACCCAAACGCTGCTATTGGATAATTACTTCATTATACCAAAATACATTGTCTTCACTGTGCACAAGTTTGCATAAACAAGCACGAAGAGATAGAACAAAGACTTCTGCTGAGTTCCCAGACCATCTCTTAATAAACTATTTATAAAAGTAAAGAAAACAAAATGTTGAAAACGTCATGACTGGGTAAGAGTTTTTTAATCAGTAGTATAGACTTCTCATATGGAGCGCCGGGAGAACTTCCAGTGGGCTCGTCCATCTAAAGGCCGTTGAGTCACTTCAGAAGGCTGCTGGTCCGGTTCAGAGGGCTGTTGGACCAATTGAGAATTGAAAACAATTAAACTGGGCCGCAGTTAAATTTGAATTTTCTCATTATGGGCGTTTTTAACAACATTTTCCGGAACAGAATGAGATTTCAAGCTCAGGCCGCCACTGATTCTAATAGTAAGAGAGCCGCGGTCTCGGTTAGCCAAGTCAAGATATCGGGATGAGACAGCATTGCAATAATTCTTCATTATTTGCTATCTGGCGTTAAGAAATTGCAATCAGTTAATTGTGTATCATGCAATTAAAGTTTCATTCGAACTCTTTATTCTAAAATAAGGAAAGGCTGGTAACTTTCATAGAGAATTTCAGACGAACTTTGACTGTTAATCAAGTATAAGTTATTAGCTGAATGAAAATTACAAGATTTGTAAAATCCAGTGATCAAATTATGGATTTGTATTGCAAATGAGTTTTTCAATACTTTATAATGCAATATTCACCAGACTGGAAGTAGTGAATTTGGTAATGCCGATTAAGTTTTTCTAACATGAACGGACTTGTGAAATTGTAATGGAAGATCGTTTACAACTTTTCTGTAACATTCTTCGTTTTTAAGATGTTTCAGTTTGTTTGATATGTAAATGAATGACCTCTGACGTCATAAGCAGGATACAGCATTTTCACACATTACAAAATCACTTATACATCAGTGCATAGTTAAAAAGTCGAGCCTAGTTCTCACTTGTCGTAAGAATCGGGGACAGTTTTCCCCCGATTGTCGGCGATTCTTACGACAGCCACGTTCAGTGTGGTTTCAGTGTTCCTCAGTGTTCACACATGTCGTAACTACTCGTAAGAATCCCCAATCGTCGGCGACCGTCTGGGATGCATTTTCCAAATAGAAATGATTCCGATACTTGCGATGCTTCCGATCAGATCGACGACGGTCTATGACGTTACTTCAATTTAGCTGTGATTTTATGTTAAACCGTACATCACACCGTGCACATCCTGGTGCTTTCCCGGCCATGCTTGGAACCTGACGATAACATGGCTCCTTGTTTTTTTCAAAACTCGGATGTTTTTTTCGGAACAGGGACTCGGTCGAGATAGCGGACTTAGGCATTTATCTCGTCCGTGGCATCTCTCTTTTTCCGCACCCGGGTTATGCAATTGCTCCCCCAAATTTTCTTCCTTGATACGGAAACTCTCACAAATCTTTACGAATCACTCAACAAACTCATATCATTGGAGCTCGCCTCATTGCCACTGGTGCTAAATTCTACTAGACATCAGCGTCGATCTACGTACTCCAATCTCAAGGAAACACAAGTCAGGGCATCCCCAATTCTGGATTCCTTACTACAACAGAAACAGAATTCACCTCTTCAGAAGAGATTTACTTTAGAAATTAAAAATAAATTATAATTAAAATTAAAAATAAATTATAACACTAACCCCCCACCCCCATACTTAAAACCACTTCATGAAATCAAAGTCCAACTTTAAACCTAACCCTGACCCTGACCTTATTCACAATTATCAGCCCAAGTCCAAGTTTATTTCACAAATTAAAATAAGTTATAATTAAATTTAAAAATAAAAATAAATTATAATACTAACCCCCCACCCCCAACCCATAACTTAAAATCCACTTCTAAACATAACCCTCTTAACCCCAACCCTTATCTCCATAATCTCAATCCCTAACACCTTAAACCTCAAACTATTAACCATTTTCCACCACTATTCACCAACACAATACACCAAGGATGGTAAGTCAGCCAGGATCCAAATACCTGAACCTTATGATTTACTTTTACTTTTATTTTACATTTTACAAAACACTGAAACGTTGCTATTGGATAATTCGTTCATTATACTAAAATACAATGGGTTCAGTGACCGTACACAAAAATGCATAAAGATAGAACGAAGACTTTAGCAGAGTTTTCAGACCATATTTTGAATGACTATTCTCCATGATTGCTCAACATCAAATGTTCAGTGTCATGAAGATTTTCAATGTTCACAGTTTCAAGGGATTTTTTTAGACAAAGATATAACTGAGTTTGCTATGTGTGAAACTGCCCTGCTTAAGACGTTAGAGACCGTATCATTTACACATCAAACAAATTTAAATATATCGAGAACGAACAACAATACCGCAATTTACCATTTCACAAGTTCTTTCAAATTCGGCAAACTTAATTTATATTGCCTTAATTTAAAACATATTTCCAAGCATGATTGGTTTTATGCACAAAGAAACAAATGCCGCTCATGCGCAGTAGGAACTGTTAACGCAGGACATTGTTATAGCTGGGTAGAGCTTATCCTAATCTTCATTAGAGTTGACGAAGAAATAGTTCATCAGTCTATAATGTCTGGTCAGAAGTTTGATTGTAATCCCCCTTCTTTAACCTTTAAGAATACTTTAGCGCAAATGGGATGCATTTCCCGAAGATCCGAGCTCTTTTTTCTTTACACGCGCCCTCGTAACTCACTCTACTCCGTCGTGTTTCTCCTTTTCTCATGTTTTGGGGTTTTGTTGTCTTGCATAGATGAAATGGAGAGTCTTCGTGAGAAATACCCAGATGTTGCCGAGGAGCTTTATACGGTGGATCTCGTGAAAGGAGAACTAGGTCTTGGTAAGTCGTGCGCTTTTATGCCAACGATAATGAGAAGGGAGAAGTTCAGTGGAGGACAACCTTTTAATAACAAAGTGAAAGGTGGTTAACTGAGTTTTATTAGGAACGAAATACTGTCATTTCGAGCGGAGCCCTCTATCAAAGTGAAAATTACTTTTTATTCTGATGAGGGCTCCGCTAGAAACGTCAGGTGGTTTTCAATCAGACGTCACGAAATTCTGAAATACAAATCAAAACCGGATAAAACTGGTTGTTTTATTCTTGGTTTTCATCTGGCGTCACGGCGGCCATATTGGTGCACAGAAACAATGAAATGGCGGCCATATTGGTGCACAACCTTTATCCTATGGGAATTTAACTCTATTCTTATTCAAACATCTTGTATTGTTTCACCACCCCAACGGGGCCACCAATCACGTGAGTGAAAACGATCCATATAATTCGTAATACAAATTGCGTTATGGCGTTTTGAATTGATGTTATTGCTGACGTCAGCATTATTTTCAACTTTTGTTCAAGCTACTTTTGTACATGTAATTTGGCGAACAAAGTTCGTTTAAGAGTGATTACATGTAATTCATCCATTCATTTATTTATTGATTCATTCATCCATTCATTCTTCATTCATTTATTTATTTAGGATTCATTCATTCATTTATTCATTCATTCATTCATTCATTCATTCATTCATTCATTCATTCATTCATTCATTCATTCATTCATTCATTCATTTATTTATTTATTCATTCATTCCATTCATTCATTCATTCATTCATTCATTCATTCATTCATTCATTCATTCATTCATTCATTCATTCATTCATTCATTCCTTCATTCCTTCATTCATTCATTCATTCATTCATTCATTCATTCATTCATTCATTCATTCATTCATTCATTCATTCATTCATTCATTCATTCATTCAATCATTCATTCATTCATTTATTCGTGTCGTCACTCCACTGTTTCAGATAGGCGAGGGACAATTGGCCAGCTTTCGAAGTCTTTATTCCCAATCATCTGTTTGCGAGGTTTTTGTTGGCCGATGACCATCTCTAGGAGAAAAGCATAAAATCTTTCCATAGCACACGTATCTTTATAACTGCGCAATCTATTGTGTGCATCGAAGCGTTGTATAATTTCTCAAAAAATGTGCGGCAAAATTTGGAGAGCGAGCGAAATTAGATATTTTGCCACCCCTTTTAACGTTCAACGAACATCGGCAATTATCCAAATCTATAATCAATATAATATATCAGAGAATAAGAACAATTGAGCGCTCATTTTGTAGAACAATGATTTTTTGAAGCGACCTAAAAACTGGTCATTTAAAATAGTTGTGACAAAAACAAGGGGATAATTAGCAAAGTTTGTTATTTTTCTACTTGACGTGTTTAAATCGTCTTGTTTAAATTACAATTTGTTGCTTTCCATTTTAAGAGAACGTGCTACAATGAACCGTTAATTTAGAGATACAAAACTTTGGTCAACGATATTTCCGTAACGAAATAACGAATGACCGAAACTGATCAGTCCAATGAGTTGTTTTTTTGTTCAATAATATAAATTTATCTGACAGCATTATCAAACTTTCGGATTTTCAAAATTTATAGTTTTTTAACGATGGTCTATGGATGTCATTATTTACCATATACCTTTTTTGACCACAGTTAATAACTGTGTTTTGACTACATTGATTGTCAACTCCGAGGCTAATTAGTTGATTTGGCATCTACGTCGCATTTAATTCCAACCAAACTTAAAATATCATTAATAATCCATGAAGAAAATTCAGAATGTTTAATCAGTAGTTGTATGTCTGATACAACCCACTATAGTGCTTGTATCATTTGATACAGAATACTAATAGAGTTAGAGATCTCTAGCGGCTGTATCACACGTACATATCAGGACTATCTCAACTTGACCTTTCTCTAACTAAATCTAAACAATATTACTTATATTAACACCACAGACTCGGAGTATTTTAAGCTATTTGGCTCGAGCTTGTATATCCAATACAACACGGACACGAATATTGTAAATAGTACTTAAGAATATTGAAGCACGGCCGCTGGCCTAAACTGTATAAATATATTACAATATTATGTAATTGTATAATAATGTTATAATATTAATAATATTATAATTATATATCGATTAAAGCCCTCGCGTGATTGTATTATTTCGATTTCCATCCCCGAGTTCACTTACAAGGAACGAAAAATTTATTTCGAGTTTCTTGTTGGTGAACGAGTAGGTGTAAATCCCGATATAACACGAACAAATAGTGCTTTAAACATTTTGACATTTAATTTGGATACACTGCATGGATGTGGAATTTACGCTTGCGAAATCAGTGACAATCTCGCTGAACGTTTGTTAAGAACAATCTCCTATAGGAATATCTAAACTACTAATTTACCTTAAGAAATGGTAATACTCCAATCTGTTCAATCATTTGTATTTCGCGATATAGCTTCACACATTTCAAAAATTCGGCAACCATGCTTTATTATTTATGTGTTATTAACTTTACTGCACGCGTAGTAAAGTATGGCTGGGTGTCGCCATGCCGTAAAAGGGTGTCACATGGTGCAAATTTTCCAATCAGAACTCATAAAATAAATCAGTGTACGAAAATTGAATATTAAATCAACTTATTTGTCATCATGCAATCATCGCCTTCAAAATCTTTAAAGACTTATAGCTTTTGTTGTATGGCATTGTGTACAGGTTTGAGTATTGCTGGTGGAAGAGGAGCAACAACCAACAGGATCTTTGTTGTTGACGTTAAACCAAACGGCGCAGCCTTTCACGATGGTAAGATAAAACCAATGGACGAAATCCTGGAAGTAAATCACGTGACAGTTCGTGGGATATCACATCACGACGCGTCGGCCATATTGAGAAACACGCCAACAAGTGTGCACTTGGCTTTGGGCAGGTCCAAAGATGTTTCTGGTTTTGTAAAGAGGCGCAGCGCAGCACGTGATTTGTCCCTTAATTCGTCAGAACGCTCCAATTCTCCATCGCTGGAACACAATGGTTCTAATCCTTTGCTTCAGAAACAAGTGCCCAGTCCTCTAGTTGCCACGGGCGAGAGTGAATCTCAGAGACATAGTCCACTTCCTGTTGCCGTATCTCAAGAACCAAACGAACCGCCACAACAAAATGTTATTACTCTTGTCAAGGTGAGTGTTTTATGTCAAAAATGGTTTTTAGGGGTCAGTTCCGAGATTCTTGAGAACAAGTCTTTTTCTGGAAAACAACATACTGTGTGCTCACGGGTTAGCGCGTTTAAATAGAGCTCTTCTGCTCTTGATCTACTCGATACGGCTCGACGCCACACCACACCACTCCACTCCACTCCACTCCACTCCACTCCACTCTACTCTACTCTACTCTACTCTTCTCTGCTCTGCTCTGCTCTGCTCTGCCCTGCCCTGCCCTGCCCTGCCCTGCCCTGCCCTGCCCTGCCCTGCCCTGCCCTGCCCTGCCCTGCCCTGCCCTGCCCTGCCCTGCCCTGCCCTGCCCTGCCCTGCCCTGCCCTGCCCTGCCCTGCCCTGCCCTGCCCTGCCCTGCCCTGCCCTGCCCTGCCCTGCCCTGCCCTGCCCTGCCCTGCCCTGCCCTGCCCTGCCCTGCCCTGCTCTGCTCTGCTCTGCTCTGCTCTGCTCTGCTCTACTCTACTCTACTCTACTCTACTCTACTCTACTCTGCTTGTTTCGTTGTCGCTCAATCAGTACGCAAGCGAAGCAGAGTTGTTCGTGGTTTTACTTGTTACATGTACTTTTACTTCTGTTTTTACTTTAGTATACTTTAGTGTTCGTACTTTTGCTTCGTTTATAGGTGAATTGCTTTTAATATGTTACGCAACGCTCGTGTTTTTTCTTTTGGTCCAACAATCGCTCGAAATATAGAAATGAAAAAATATTGCAATTAAGGATTGATTCAGTAAATATATAATAGGAATAATTGCGTCGAAATGCATTCAAGAACAAACACAACGCTATCGTGTGCCACTGTAAAATGACCAGCGTTACGTTAGCCCGCGACTATATGACCGTTAGCTGGGTAGGGCCATTTAAGCCAACTAAAGATAACATTATACTATATGCGGTTGAAGGTGAAGGTATTTTACGTTTTTATTTTTCTACAGGGTAGTGGTGGTCTTGGGTTTGCTATTGGGGAAGGACAGAGCCACCGAGATAGTGAACAAGGAATTTGTATAAAGAGCATTACTCCTGGTGGCGTAGCTGAAAAGGTATCGTGATTTTTAGGCTCTATCTTTACTACTTTTAGCTCACTTTCACCTTACGTGCATTCTACCTCACTTTGGTATCACTTTTATATACAGTACATTTATTTCACTTTTACCTATTTTTTTGCTTCACTTTTACTGCGAGTTTCGCGCCATATTTATCTCGCTTTTATTTTACTTCAATTTGCCTTCACCACCACACGTGCAACTAAATATAGTGTAATAAAAGTAGCGTGCTTCACGAAAAGTTCACATTTCTCTCTGACGAAGGGCCTTCGCTCGAAACGTTAGACTCCTACGTTCTCTGTTTCGGCGGTATATCTAACCTTACTATATTTCAACTAAATATAGAGCATGCTCCGAGTTCTCACTTATTTAACGGTGATTAAAACCCTACCCCAACAAAAGCCTTGAACTTAATTTCAACACCCAGGGGTTTCCAGGAGTCGGAACACGTTCTTCATTTAGTTGCTTGTACTGCCACTCTCACTGCGATATTTACCATGGGACTAACCAATCAAATTACGAATGTCATTGAAGTTTCCAAGAGCCACCAATCATCGGCGGTAGCCAAAAGGATCACAGGCCGCGGTACGAGATTGAGCTTTCTCGGTCTGGTCAAAGCACAAAAAAATACATTACTTTCACATCACATTTACCCTACTTTCACGACTTTCAATGCATTTTACCTCGCTTTCTCCCCATCTAATTTTACATCATTATACCCATCTTAACCCAACTTTTGCATATTTTTAACCCTACTTTTCCTTCACTTTCAACTCTATTTCTCATTACTTTCACTCTACTTTCAAATCACGTTTACTCCCATTTCACATTTCTACGCTTTTTACGTCGTTTTGTCATTACTCACGCCTTACTGTCACGTTACTTTCACACTCACTTTTGTATCACGTTTACTCTAGTCAAAAACTGTTATAGTATGACTACTGCAAATAGTGCCACTAGACAACGAAGACCAATAACAGGTTTTCCTCCAATTAATTACTTGATCATATCTTTTGAACAACTTTTATCCCAAGTTTGAATGTCCACATGCAATAGGCTTCTTAAATCCTGAATTGAATCGCGCTCAATATTTGCTCTCTTTTTGTATCCCGACAATTTTGGTTCGCTGATCTAGTCTCGACCAACGTCTTCGTTATTTAGAAATTCCAATTCATGTTGTTCAATCCCTATATTTCCCGAATCACGACAGCAAAAATTTCTAGATCTCGATTTCCTGTCTTTTTTTTTTTTAATTCCGAATCTCATTCATTTTTTTCCTCTTGTTTCCCATTTCTCATCAAAATTATTGTTATTTTACTTCCCGATAAACCTAATTTAAAAATGAATATCAGAGCCCAGCAAATGACTTCGAAACAAGACATAATAAAAAGAAAAAAATTATTTACTGACGTTTCGTTGTTACATTACAACATCTTCAGAGCATTTAAACTATATTACAGTTGGTTCACTATATATACTACAAAGATATGCTGGTTTAAAGCCTGGTGTGTCTATCGCTACAATATTAAAAACCCGATAAACCTATTGTGGACTGCTTGGGAGAAACCTTGTCATGGGCTTGAGAGTTATTGTAGTTGATCTCTCCTGTGTTTCGAGGGGTTTTCTCTAGGTTCTCCGGTCCCCCCCCCCCCCCCCTTCCGTAAAATCAACAATTCGATCTTAGAAGAACAACCTTGTACGGGACCTCGAGTCCTATTGTTATTTCTCCGGTATCAGTTAGATATAATTCTTAAAAATAAAATAAATGAATAAATAGGCTGACCGACCAGCCCAAATAACAGAAGTTGGAATTCTTTTTGTTTTTGTTCTATAATGTCGTTGGTTTTCATTTTCTAACTGGTATTGTGAATAATTGTGATATGTTAAATTGTGTTTTATTTATTGATGTATTCCGTTTTTCTTAAGGATGGTAACTTGGTGGTTGGTGATGAATTGTTGGCTATCAATAGTGAACCAGTTGTGGGATTATCTCACGTGGAGGTAACGTTGGGAAAAATTGGTCCTAAAGATAGACACGATTTGTTATTTGACTTTGTAATATCTTGAGATTTGTTGGTAGGGATACATCAAGTGATCGATTTTTCGGGACTTTTCCGGCAATCGATTATACAGTTGGAAATAATCAGATGATGGAACATACTGATCGATCTAAGCATACTGTATATTCACATTGATATATTTTTATCAGCTTTTCAGTTTAAATATAAAGTACTTGCCTTCTAAAAAAAGTAACCTTGTAACATTCGTAAAATAGTTATTTAATTTATACATATGTACTTCAATTGTGGTGCACGAAACATCAGGACTAACACAACGCAAATCATGTAGTACGATTATTTATCAATTGTTAAACACGATTAATCAGTTACGAAAATGAACCGATTGGTGCAGCTCTATCTGATTGGTGAACGTACGGTCCATAAAAATACGTAGCTGGGCATGCATGGTCTGTCTTTTCCGTACCCGGACCATTTTCTTGGATGTTGATTTTGCTGGTGGGAGTTTCTGAGGTTCTCACACTTATTTTGTTACAACTTGAATAAGTATCGAAAAACTTGAAATAGCCAGTCAAATAATAAACGATTTATGAATTTCGAGGAAGCTTATGACGTCATAGCCTCAATAACAACAATGACCCTTTTGTTGACAACAACAATGATCTTTTGTTGTTATTGAGGCTATGACGTCATAAGGTTCTTGACTCATTCTTCTCAAGCTCGGCCAATTTAATGGCGGCGCTCCAAAATACAAACTTTACACGTAAAATACCACCTTTTTTTCGACGAATTTTGGAAAGAAATTTCGTGCGATAACCAACTACCATAACATCTTTAGGATTATGCAGAAATATTATCGACAATTGTTTCATCAGAGAACCACTTTAAATTTTTTTTCTTTTATGATTAACGTGCATGTATTTATTTGGTTATTTATTACTGTTTCAAATATGGATCAAAAACAAGACAAAAAGATGAAATGTTAATATTTCAACTTCATTCCAAAGTCAACATCAGACCAATATACATACTGTATATCTTGGGTTATTTAATATGTTCATATTTGGATTGTGTGTTATATGACAATTATTCACCGAAGTCGAGGTTGAATATCGGTGAATATTTGCCGAGGCGAAGCCGAGGTAAATATATTCACCAATATTCACCGAGACTGAGGTGAATAATTGTTATAGTATTATTTCGAAGGTGAATATCCAAGAAAGTTAAAACATACGTTTATAAATGTATTAGTTTATCTTGTCTCCATCTTGGAAATTGAATGTTGAATCTTTTCTTTGCTCAGTCACTTTCAAAAGCACGGCTTACGATCAAAACTCTTCCAAAATTAAAAAATAATTACGACAAAACATACCTTACCTTTTGACAGCTGTATCTCCGAGCTATTAAATGTATACAGTCTATTTGTCCTGAGTTATTTGAGCAGTTTTTACGATATGTTTGCTTTAAAAGTACAGTCGCCATTTAAAAAAAATAAATCCGCCTTTCTGAAAATTAACATTCATCAAAATCATAATTCCAAGGGGAGACTGGAACGAATTAACTCAATTCAGGAGCAAAAAAGTCCCAGACTTCCCTCGAAACCCTCTCTAGTGATGTTATTTTGTGAAATGAAGAAATTTTCAACCAATCACATGTCCGGAATCTTAGTTATATTCACCTCTGAATTATTGTCGACTGGCTCCAGCGTTTGGTTTAATACTCACCTGTTACTTCTTAGGTAGCTCGTTTACTGAAGGTATGCTCAGGCGAAATAGTTCTGACAACAACCAGGCCTTCACAAGTGAATGTTCGACGTGAAAGTCCCGATGAACCTCATTCTATGATGTTTACTTCACTTGCAGCTCGCGACTCCAGCAGGCATTCGTCGATGGAAAATCTGGGTAAGACTTCTCTCTACTATACAATTTGTTTGAAAGACATGTAGAAGTTTAAAAAAATAAAGAAGAAAACCCTGATCTTATTTGAAAGAACTTTTAGACTTATAAAGATTGGTCTTGAATACAGATATCACGTATTATACAACAATCTAAGAAAAACATACAATCTGATTGGCTAAGAACTATGCGTTATTAAAGTACACATGCACAGCTGTCGTAACGAAGTCGCAAAAAAATTTTGTTTTATAAAAATTTGATCAAATTACACGTTTGAAGATGCAACTTGGTACAAAATAAAGTGCATTTCAACTGTCTGAAGATAACACATGTCACTCAGTGATGAGAGACACGGCCATCAAGTCGTTGTCCGACTACGCAGACATATTAAAATTATCGACATAAATACGGTCATTTAATACCTTCGTTTCCGGCGCACAACGCTATCTACTCCACAGCTTCAGAAATTTTCTGATACAGTTTCCATTCCTCTTCATGAAAATACTGTTCAGCCTTACAAATCCAGGAGATATCAGCCATTGTCAACAAGATTTACAAACACAGAACATATAATTTCGCTGGTTATTGCGCGTGCTTCTCGGCTTTCTCCAACAATAAATGCTTTCCCAGCTGAATTTGCAGCATAAGATCGAAGCGCCCAAATATACATGGGACAGCAAGATTCCGTCCGGAAGAACTAATCTGTTTGTTCAACGAGAAATATTTTGGCTAGAAATGCCGACGAAGACACGAAGTTTGAAATTTAAATAAACTTTCAATTTGTCATGATCATGATTTGCATAAATTATATGTGACGTAACCGGAAGCTGAAAAATTAGCCAATCAGGACAGCCTTATTTCTTCTGTCGTCCAATCCGATTTCTTTATTTGTATAGATCACTTATGACGTAATTAAACCTGATTTTACCTCCTTTTCAATAGCCTGAAAATCTCAAGCTCTCAAAATTGAAGTGACGTACGCGAAAACTGTTATATAGGCCAATTGTTATATAATTTTTCTTAAATGTTTTCTTTTAAAAGTATATTTTTAGCAAAAGGGTTTACTACAAATCTATTATCTTTTTATTTTGTATACACTTTAAACAGCATTTCGACTGCCATAAACTTTACAACTGACTTGTTGCTTCCTAAGATCGAATCAAAGTACAATTAAAGATGTCAGCGTACCTACACATTTCTCAATCATTTTACAAATGGTTTCAGGCATATCTCTATTTATGTTAAATTGTGCTATCATTGCAACTAATTAGAAGTTCATTTCTGTAAATATATTTTCTTTTATTTGCTGTCCGTTTCCGTATTGTTTTTTTTTAAATCTATAACAGTTCGGCCGTTTAGGCTGCCATGCGTTATTAAAGTTTATAAAATAATGTGCCCTCTATGCACGCTTTGATTGGCTGGGTTACGTGCATTTATAAGAGAACAGAGATCATGAATGACGTAAAATTGCATGGAATGGCATCTGCTGGCCGGAAAAGCCCGCCAACTTCCAAAACTACCTTACTTTTAGCTTGATTTTTCTTCTTCTTATTTTATAAAACAAATTAAACATACCGCTCCTGTGCATATGTACTTTTATAAAGGTACATTTGACGTCATTTGAGCACGAAAGAAGTATTCGACTTCTTTCGTGTTCAAATGACGTCAAACGTGCCTCTATAAGAGTATACATACGCACGGAGCTTTATGTTTTATTTGTTAAATTATATGTATCCATTTATTAAGATAGTTCCGTATGGTTTACATTCGTACTCTATAGTCCGACTTTGATATTAGCGTTCGCAAACTCACATTTGGTTAGTTCGTTTTCACAAATAAAATAAAAGTGACTTTATTTATTGAGGGTAACATATGACAGTATTGAGATACTGATAACCAATGTCGCTACCCCCTTCATGGAACTATATAAAGTACCGATATATTTTTCTGATGCAATATATTATGCACAGATTGCATTCTTTTTAAGTTTGGTAAGTTGGATTGTGACTGGATAATGTTTCTGTTTTGCAGATGCTCCCGTAGTTAGCATATCCCCTGGAACACCGCTAACCGCTCCGATAATAAGTGGTCAGGAATGCGAAATAGAAATTCACAAAGGCGATGTTGGTCTTGGCTTAAGTATTGTTGGTGGAATTGATACGGTTCTTGTAAGTAAAAACTGTCCGCCCAACACTCTCCTCTCCCCATTAATCTTTATTCTGGCTAACAGCAAACAGGACGGGTTAACGGTCTATTTGTTTTTAGGGTTCAATTTTAATCCACGAAGTGTATGAGGATGGAGCGGCTGCACGTGATGGAAGACTTTTTGCAGGCGATCAAATTTTAGAGGTATAGTGACGAACTGTTTTATGTTGTTTTAACGTCTTTTCACTCTGGTATTCTTCGGCATCTTTTTCGCTGCTTATTTACACTGACTTTGTGTACATGTTGTCTACGGTGATATTTTCGACGAACAGGTGCCATATTTCATTGCCACGCCTTCCGAGTCTTTTTTTCTCAACCTTTTCGTTTTTAAAAAGTTTAAACTCGAATTGCATGGTGTTCTTTGTCAAATTCACGTCAAAATTTGTTGTTTCTTGCACGACTTAGTGTGAAATGCAAGTTGTGGCACAACCTAAACCCACTTGTTCTCCAACCATGAAAAACTGCCTCTTGCATGGAATAAATAGCTTAGAAATTAATCATCACGTAGCGCAAATCCAAAAATCCACGACAGTTTCTGAAAATCCATAAAATCCTTGGGAAATCCATACAATTCCTGGAAAATCCATAAAATCCTTTGAAAGTCCATAATTATTTTCACGAGAAATCCGGAAAAATCCGCAAAAAATTCCTAAAAATCCGAAAAATCCAAGGGGTTTTGACAGTTACAAAATTTCGTACACTTTTCAGGGAGTGCTTTTCCCATCGTGTGTGTGTGTGTGTGTGTGCGACTGTGCGTCGTTTGTTTGAGAAACATTACTATTTGATACTTATACATGTACATGTAGTGCATGTGGTACGTTTGCGAGCTTGGTGCAATGTAACAGACGTTCGGTGGACGTTCGTCAAGCTCAATTACTCAGAAAATATTTTTGAGATCCCAAACAGGGTTCGAACCTGCAACCTTCTACTGACCGGTTAGACACTCTAACCATTGAGCCACTGAGGCTCAGATAGAGAGCTGAGGTTGCCAATTCGTAGTCATAAGCGTTTGCATATGAGATGTTGAAATGATTTCCTATAATAGGTTAATGGCTTCGACCTTCGTCAAGCTAGCCATGACACTGCAATGGAAGTACTGCGAAGTACGTCCTCGATCGTACAACTACTCGTGCAAAGATCTGAGTCACAGTTCAGAGATGAAGGTAAGCATGGGTTTAAAAATGACATTATACGACAAACTGATGTGCCTGAACATTTCGGGTGATGAGTGCATGCAGGTTATAAAGCCAGGGCCGTGGCGATTAGAGTGTGGCTGTGTCGCAACAACTAAATCACCCAACCACCCTTCTTAAAACTGTTTTCGGAAAATTTGTTGTATGCATGAATATACTTCATTCTGATTATGCGTTAATATATTTTGATTCTGTGTCTTCTATATTTTGTTCTAATAAATATTCTTTCTACAGATGCGTTCGATTTCTTTGATATTGAATTACAAAAGTTCCCTGGACAAGGTCTTGGTTTAAGCATTGTTGGAAGAAGGTGAATGTCTGTCATCCCCCCCCCCCCCCCCAATTGATCCAATATGAATATGGCAGCCTTCAAATGGTTATCCGATTTTGGCCCCATGCCCCTTCTAGATTTATTTATGATCTCCGTGTGGCAAACGCTGTTGATATACCGCTGACCGCCATGTTTGTTTTAGCAAGAGTATTGGAAATTAACTACGAATCAGGTAAAATGGCGTCCGTTGTCACGTGATTGCAAACGATCCATATATGACTGTTTCGGTAGAAAGACTTACCTGATTGATTATAATGGCATGTAACGCTACCTTATAGGTCGAGTTACGAAGGTTTTTGTTGCAGAGCAGTGTTTTCTTACTAAAACGCAACGTTATAGACAAGAAACTTTGATATCTCCAAACTATAGTTCTGTTTCTAATTCCTTTTGTATTCCTTAAACTAACAATGTTATCGTTATTTTCTTAGAAACGACACAGGAGTTTTTATCTCTGATGTGGTGAGTTTATTCCTACTGTCGTCTTTTGTCCCTTTAATTTGCCAACACGTCGCAATGTGACAGTCAAACATTCAACTATACTACGATTATCAGGTGTCGTCGCTATACCTGGTTTCACAACAAGTCGCGTTTTTCGCGTTAGTTTAGCTCACTGACCTATATATAATTTAAATGCCGGTCCCCCCCCCCCCCCCCCCCCCCCCAAATACTTCTGACGCCATTTTGTTAAAGTGCGTATGACACGAAAATTAAGTTTGTCTTGTTGAGGAGAACACTAAAAATGAAAAAATAACATCTTTTGTAGTTTTTGGTTTCCTTGCTTCATTTTTGGGATGTTCCAGTTTGTTTTATATGCAAATGACACAGCTTTTTACGTCACACGTGCATAATGACTTATTCATATATACATATCTTTGCTATTATGAAAACAGACTTATAGTTCAAAGGATGCATGTGCGTGTTCCTACCCACAACACCAACAAGTAGAATTTCAAGTGATTTCGTTTTATGATAGCAAAGATATGTAACCTTTTCTTTTAACTCATGCACGTGTGACGCAAAAAGTTGTGTCATTTGCATATCAAACAGACTGGAATATCTCAAAAATGAAGCAAGGAAACCAAAAACTGTAAAATATGTTATTTTATCATTATAAGTGTTCTTTTGAATAAGACAAACTTATTTTTTTGCCATATGCACTTTAAGTCAGAACCGTGGAATTAGCACAGGCCAGCTTTGGACCAGCTGTGTCGTATATGGTTGAAAAGGGCACGAGAATAATTTTTTTACAAAAAACTGAACTCAGAGAGTTGACAAACATTTTGAAAACCTGAAAACGCTTGCCAGTAAGCGAAAAGTCCAACTAAATCTGAACATATTTACGTGTATCGTTCTAAAGGATAATTCTAAGTGGTTTCATGTTGCATGCCTTGTTGCTTACTTTCTTAGTGTTCTAATGTTTTCACTGTCAATTTTGTGATTCAGTTGCTTTATTTGATAACAAACAGGGCAAAGGAAAAAGCTTGGAATTGTCCACAGAACATTTGTGTCACACCAAAATTTACACCTATTTCAACGTCTTTGAGGTGTATATTTTAGAAATAAATCTTATGTGTAAACAAGTTTTAGAGATTTTTTTCTTCCCAAAGATTAAGTACATCCCAAGCGTACATCAGTTCTTAGAAGTTGAAACCTTCACGTCAGCGCAGCTTATTGTCCTCTTTTGAAAAATATTTTATCAATAGTCCACTCCTCATGCATGTATGCATGGTCACCAACCGCTGCCGCATCAAAAACTGTCGAAAACTCCTAGGACGAGTTCCCTTTGCCCTTATACATCGGTCATTTTGACTCCCTGTGGTGGGTGAGGGTCACTATTCTGACTGACAAGAGAAAGGAGCCCGCATTCTAGGTCTAATATTTCTAAAATCTCATACACCAGGCTGCATATTCAACACTTTACATCATATGTCCTTGTTTCAGGTTAGTGGAGGTATCGCTTTTCGCGATGGCCGCTTGATGGCTGGGGATCAGATACTGAGTGTCAATAATGAAGATACCCGAAACGCGACCCAGGATTTTGCAGCTGCTGTTTTGAAGGTAATAACGTCAGTCTTGCTGGTGCTTTCTTTCGTACATGGAATACAGATACTTTTTCGTGACATTAAAGCTACAAATATCTACCGTCGTACTTACCTACCTATACCAACACTGCCTAGGCAGTTGGAGTACTGCCGAGATTATTGAGCGTAGATTTCTAACGTTTCGAGCGAAGGCCCTTCGTCAGAGAGAAACGTAAAGAGTGTAAACAAAGAACGAGCTAATATAAGAAAGATAATCCTGTGACTAAGAATTAGCCAATCAGCACTGACCGACGTAAGCTGACGTACGTGTCTACGTCCTTGCTTGCTTCGCTTGCTTGCTTGCTTGCTTGCTTGCTTGCTTGCTTGCTTGCTTGCTTGCTTGCTTGCTTGCTTGCTTGCTTGCTTGCTTGCTTGCTTGCTTGCTTGCTTGCTTGCTTGCTTGCTTGCTTGCTGGCTGGCTGGCTGGCTGGCTGGCTGGCTGGCTGGCTGGCTGGCTGGCTGGCTGGCTGGCTGGCTGGCTGGCTGGCTGGCTGGCTGGCTGGCTGGCTGGCTGGCTGGCTGGCTGGCTGGCTGGCTGGCTGGCTGGCTTGCTGCTTGCTTGCTTCATTCCAAACGTTAGTATTCCATTAAAAATTTCGGCAGTTTTTCACTTGTTTGACTTAATCGGGTTTTTTGTTGTCTTTTTTTGTTTTGTTTATTCTTAGCGTACTATCGGTCGCGTCAAGCTCCGCGTGGCTCGCTTGAAACCAGCCTCCCATACTTCGTCCCCACGAGCTTCTATAGAAAGCAACAGTTTGTATGGTTTCCCAATTCGCAACGTAGCTCATCCATCTACTGGGTCACTTGACTCGGAAAGGTTTCCCACTTCATTGGGTCCACCACCTTCTTACGGTATGCGCAATGTTTAAATGCTACTAGTGCGTGCGTTTGAACATTATGGTTGTGATCATAGTCATGATCATGGCCATTGCTATAATCATGGTGATGGTGATGGTCATAGTCATGGAGGTTGTATCACTCAAAAAATTCCTGCAGATCCTAATTTTCAAAAATAAAATAATCGAATAATCGAATAGTCTCATACAGTAATTTGAAAATCTCAAAAATCTTGTACGCTTATTTGGAAGTGATACACCCTCGATGGTGACAGTAACGCTAGTGATGCTGTTCCTGATGATGACGATGATTAATAACTAAATTTAAAACTACTTTCACCTGAACGATGTAAATCACAAATGTAAATGGACATGCAAGTGCTTGCACATCTAATTCTTCCTTGTTCCTTTGTATATAGAGAATGGAGGTAGGCGACTGACAGAAGTGGATGGTAGAGAAAATAGGTATGAACAGATAACCGCTTTTTGCATACTACATAATTTTATAGATTTTACTTAATTGCGTAAATGCTGGGTATGGGACAAGACAGTTTTTAGTCTGTGCAAAAGTCCAGGGAGATGAAATTTTTAAATAGCCAGATGAATACATTTTAGGATAATTAGAGATTACTAAAGACTTATTTAACCGCGAGAGTTGCAGTCATTACGGAGAAATATCAGATGGAGGTTTTGACAGTACATAAAAGACCATGGTCTAATATTTTTCGTAATGACCATAGTCGAGGTTAATAAGAGGTTTATTATATGGCTTTTTGAAACAACATACCTCACATTACCTTGCATACATATAGCGTGACTTCGAGCATGACATATACACTCGTCGTTTTCAATGTTATTGTTCTTCTTGTTATCGCTTTTGGATTCCTAAAACTCACTTCCAGATTACTCATCGTTTCAGTCATACATGATTTGGTGCTTAGGTTACTGAATTTATTAAATTTTTCCGGTTTCCTTCGTTGTAGCTTTTGTAAACAAAATGGCTGACAAAACCCGTAATCTACCGCTCGATTACGGAAAATAATCGACGAACATGTGACGCGTCTCAGCCAATGAGAACACGCGATTTCAACGGAAGTAACTTGTGCGACATATATCATTATAAAGGCTTATTAACCGAGTGTGAGGTGGGTACGGGAAGTATTTGCCTGTGAGAGAGGTGTTCGTACAGGCTGCCTTTTTTCCGGACCTCTCTATAACCTATCAACGTGCGCCATTTCGCATGTTGACCTGAAAACAAATTAAGCCATATAATAAGAATGTATAACATTTACACGTGAGATCGACACGTAAAGAATTTTGGTTGGATATGAGTTATGACCCACATCCTGTTCCTCTTCAGACAACCTCAGACGCAGATCATCGACTTGGAGCGTGGACCCGAAGGCCTGGGCTTCAGTATCGTGGGTGGTCACGGCAGTCCGCATGGTGATTTGCCGATTTACGTCAAAACCGTTTTCTCGCAAGGAGCAGCAGCGCGAGACGGTCGCCTTAAACGAGGCGATCAAATCATTGCTGTTAATAACACAAGCCTCGAAGGAGTGACGCATGAAGCCGCTGTGGCAACACTAAAGAAAACCAAAGGGAGCATTAGGCTCGTCATTATTCCACAAGTTGTGTCATAACTTTCTCGTAAAATTGTCAAAATGTTAATGATGTATTGTACACACAGTGAAAAACTATTTTACTTATAAGAGCTTTTCCAATGATAGAGGACTGGCATTTACACCTTTTTTATACAGTAGCCCAAGTTGTTGTTTTATAGGCCCATCATTATTCCACAAGTTTTGTCAATATAATTTTTTTTGTAAAATTGTCAAAATATCCACGATGTGATGTACTTTCTACAGCTAATTACGGGTTGGATCATTAACACACAGTAAACAGCTATGATTTGACGAAAAACTTTACTTTTCTGCCCTGATTTGGACTGGGTTTGAGATTGTAACCAAGCAACTGACATGCACGCGCAATGGAAACCAGTCACGAATACAGCAGAGCCTTCTTTTCTTCCTCTCTCAGCGGAGAAATAAGGAAAAGAAGACTATGCTCGCAGGGTAGAAAACAACTAGCTGACCCATGCCAATTGGCGCTCGCCGAGCTCGGCCGTGATTGGCCGACGTCGCACAATTGTTAACGTTAGCGTGACGCTGGCTATTTATATATATAGGTATTCAAAGCGATAACGAAAGTCGCGATTAAATCGCAGAAATCTTAAGCACAATGCAGCGCAGAGCTCGGAGACGAAGCCTAGTCACTCGGTTCGCTAGTCACACGAATAGTAAACCTTTAAAGATGGAACCCAAAGAACTAGAATTTGAACGAAAGCGTGAGGTGACTGAGGAAGCTCTGGATGTCAAGAAAGAAGTATACGGGAGCGACAAAAAGGATCAGTTCTAACATGACAATGAAAGAGACAGAGAAACAACGTCCCGAACGTGAAACCACCTTACTGATCTTACGTGCATGCCGAGAAAAGATTCACACTGAACGGTATCTGCCAATTCATCATCACTGATATGTTTGAGACGGAGAGCTATAGCAGACGGAGACGAATGGTTATGAAAACGCCCTATTAATGCCTCAGATGTTAATGTCTATTTCCTAATTAGTCTTATCTATACAGTCGCGCTACAAAAGAATTGATACTTAAGCTTTATTATCTATTATTGTATTTTTACTAACTGCATGCTCTTTGACAAAATGTCCAATAATGATTTTACTCTCTAAGGCCTGCGCTAAACGTCGCGCAACTGAAGAATTATGCGAAGTCTAGTTAAACGTCAAATTCCAGTCGAATTTAATTGTTTTTACTTGGACCCGTGGAGCCTGAAAACGATTCCTTGAAAACATGGCGCCGAATTTTCACAGACAGAAGAGAAACATTTAATTCCATGCGACGATAATTCGTCATGCACTCGAACACACATTATCGTCGCATACCCGTCTTACTCAGACGAGTTTAATTCGTGTGTTGGATTTAATCAAGTTATACGTCGCAGTTTCGTTGAAGAAAATTCAAACAATTAAATTCGTCTGAATTAAATTCGTCTATTGTACGACGTTTAGCGCAGGCCTAACGCCAGGTGATTTTACTCGTCAAGGAAGACGTCTCTGAAAGTCCTGCATTAAAGGGTTAAAAGCAATGTCACTAGGCCATAAATTTGAAAAGATTCGTGAACAAATACACGATTTCAAGGCAGTGGCGGAACGCCTATGCGCTCTGACTCGGCAGAGCGAGGAGCCCCCGGCCCAGAGGACTGGACCCCCACCCGGGGCCCTACACGGCCCCCACAGGGGGCCCTACATGGGCCCCAGCACAATCTGCTCGCAAAGTAACTGTTTCAAGGTTATTGCCGCCATATTCGAATGGGGGCAAAGAATCTGGGGCGAGTGCGGTCTAGATTGGAAATAACCTTGAAATCGTGTATTCAAGTCAGCATGATTAACATTATGGTGAATATCACACACTTCAAAACTTAGACCACAAAGTTTAGAAGAAAAAGAGCGGGCACTAACGAGTAATGACTTACTACTTTAACGTTTTTAGAATATTGTTCGTTTTGGCTGCACACAGTTAATTAAATATCATTTTTATCTCGCACAAAACGATTATGGGTAATTTTATACCTGTATGTGCCTATATACAAAGTCATTGATTCCAAATTTCAAGGGCCAAGGCAAAACATTTGAAACGTTTTTTTAACTTAAACAACCTGGCGTAGCCAGGGTCTTGAGTTTGGGGTGGCAAAAACCTCGATCTCCTAGGGGGGTCGGGGGACATACTCCCCCGGAAAAGTTTGGATTTCTAGGGTCTCAAACAGTGTTTCCTGCATTTTGAGGCAAGTATTTAAGAGTAATCTGAGAGCCATAAATTACATAATTTTGTTGAAATCAAACCAGAACGTAGAATGCGACGTCAGAATATCTTTAGATTTACTTGTAAACAAGTCGTATAGTATTAGTATTGTTCCCAACGGATTTAAACTTTTCACGAGAACGGTCGGTTGCCCCCCCAATTGAGTAAAAGCAATTGAGTAAAAACAATTTTTTCCCCATAACCTACCTATTAAAACTTCCGACAGTTCATCTATTATGTTGTCCACTTTCTGTGAGTCCGGCTTGAAGGTGGACGATGAACTGTCAAAAGTAAAGTATACGTATTTTATTAATTCACGGAACTAGCTATAAGTTAAAATACGGCAACATTTTCCATGTTTATATAACAACTCTCATACAACTGTAACAACTTCGAAACTAATGTCAGATTAGCCATATCTTAGTCCTGCGCGAGGCAATGTTCAGCCTATCCCACAATGCTTTGCGGTGGATCTCATTTCGCAGAGGTAATACGCACAAATGAAAGGAGACTTAAGGAGACTTAACCGTTTTAAGAAACTAGCTACCATATACTTTCGATCGAAACACTTCTAGTTCACGTTTGCCTTATCGAAAGTAGTGTATAGACCGTATAGTTTGAACACTGTCACGTGAATAATTTGGAATTACGTCCAATGAAATGCGCAGAAATACTGGGATAGATAGCTTTATCTCTTTATTAGTTACATAACTTTGAATTAATAGTGAATTAATTACATAATTCTCGATTACAACTCGCAATTAAATTCCAAGTTTCTTGACACGGAATTTCAGGACGCCATGTTGTCTTCCGCAAATTTGAAGACTAGTTTACATGAAGTACTTCACCTTGGTTAAGCACCACGCGAAATTGGAAGCCATGTTTTTGAACCCGGTGAAGTTAGCTGCCAATTCGCCAGCTGCCAATTCACTGCCAATTAAGATAGCTGCCAATTCGGCTCAGCGATGTTTCGCAATGGCGCTTCCAGGGGGGCGCAGCCGAGCAGCAGTCTGGCTTCGAAGACTAATGTTTCGCAGGTCTTTTAACTCGTTCAATCTAACTTTAACACAAAATAATCATTCACCGTCGATAATTTAGGACATTTACGTTAGTACAAACCACGTTTCTTCAAGTAAAATTATGTTTTAAGAATGCTAGGCTTTAATAGAGTAAATAAATATCACTCACTCCATATTAATAATCTATCAAGATTTAATAACAAACAAGCCGCGCTCTATCTAAATAATTTTCTCCTCGGTAGATAGCGAATCCAAATACACCGTTCGATTCCTTATACAATTCTGCGTCTATAGCGATATTAAATATGTGATTTCCATTATTTTTCTAAATTTTCTGAACATTTATTTTGTAACGCCCACATCAAATGACATATTGATTTGCCAACAAAATATTTTGAACACGCTAGACGGCGATTCTGTAAACAACATTAGATTCCTTGTTAAATTTCGCATAGGACAGTGTACGAAACGAATGTTCAACTGTAAACAAAGTAATTTATTTATATTTTTTAATATGATCGTCACTTAGCGCGCCCTTGATGACTCAGATCAAATGACACATTGATTTGCAAACAAAATATTTTCTGCACGATAGACGGAGATTCTGTAAACGGCATTGTATTCCTTGTAAAATTCCACATAGGACAGTCTACGAAACGAATGTTCAACTATAAACAAAGTAATTTATTTATATTTTTTAATACGATCGTCAGTTAGCGCGCGCTCGATGACTCAGATCAAATGACAAATTAATTTGAAAACAAAATATTTTCCGCACAGTAGATGGAGATTCTGTAAACGGCATTAGATTCCTTGTAAAATTTTGCATAGCACAGTCTACGAAACGAATGTTCAACTGCAAAAAAATTAATTTATTTATATTTTTTTAATATGATCGTCACTTAGCGCGCGCTTGATGACTCAGATCAAATGACATATTAATTTGAAAACAAAATATTTTCCGCACGGTATATGGAGATTCTGTAAACGGTATTAGATTCCTTGTAAAATTCTGCATAGGACAGTCTACGAAACGAATGTTCAACTGCAAAAAAAGTAATTTATTTATATTTTTTTAATATGATCGTCACTTAGAGCGCGCTTGATGACTCAGATCAAATGACACATTAATTTGCCAACATAATATATTCCGCACGGTAGATGGAGATTCTATAAACGGCATTAGATTCCTTGTAAAATTCTGCATAGGACAGTCTACGAAACGAATGTTCAACTGTAAACAAAGTAATTTATTTATATTTTTTAATATGATCGTCACTTAGCGCGCCCTTGATGACTCAGATCAAATGACACATTGATTTGCAAACAAAATATTTTCTGCACGATAGACGGAGATTCTGTAAACGGCATTGTATTCCTTGTAAAATTCCACATAGGACAGTCTACGAAACGAATGTTCAACTATAAACAAAGTAATTTATTTATATTTTTTAATACGATCGTCAGTTAGCGCGCGCTCGATGACTCAGATCAAATGACAAATTAATTTGAAAACAAAATATTTTCCGCACAGTAGATGGAGATTCTGTAAACGGCATTAGATTCCTTGTAAAATTTTGCATAGCACAGTCTACGAAACGAATGTTCAACTGCAAAAAAATTAATTTATTTATATTTTTTTAATATGATCGTCACTTAGCGCGCGCTTGATGACTCAGATCAAATGACATATTAATTTGAAAACAAAATATTTTCCGCACGGTATATGGAGATTCTGTAAACGGTATTAGATTCCTTGTAAAATTCTGCATAGGACAGTCTACGAAACGAATGTTCAACTGCAAAAAAAGTAATTTATTTATATTTTTTTAATATGATCGTCACTTAGAGCGCGCTTGATGACTCAGATCAAATGACACATTAATTTGCCAACATAATATATTCCGCACGGTAGATGGAGATTCTATAAACGGCATTAGATTCCTTGTAAAATTCTGCATAGGACAGTCTACGAAACGAATGTTCAACTGTAAATAAAGTAATTTATTTATATTTTTTAATACGATCGTCACTTAGCGCGCGCTTCATGACTCAGATCAAATGACACATTAATTTGAAAACAAAATATTTTCTGCACGGTAGATGGAGATTCTGTAAACGGCATTAGATTCCTTGTAAAATTTTGCATAGCACAGTCTACGAAACGAATGTTCAACTGCAAAAAAAAAAATTAATTTATTTATATTTTTTTAATATGATCGTCACTTAGCGCGCGCTTGATGACTCAGATCAAATGACATATTAATTTGAAAACAAAATATTTTCTGCAGGATAGATGGAGATTCTGTAAACGGCATTAGATTCCTTGTAAAATTTCGCATAGGACAGTCTACGAAACGAATGTTCAACTGCAAAAAATGTAATTTATTTATATTTTTTTAATATGATCGTCAGTTAGCGCGCGCTTGATGACTAAGATCAAATGACACATTAATTTGCCAACATAATATATTCCGCACGGTAGATGGAGATTCTGTAAACGGCATTAGATTCCTTGTAAAATTTTCCATAGCACAGTCTACGAAACGAATGTTCAACTGCAAAAAAATTAATTTATTTATATTTTTTTAATATGATCGTCACTTAGCGCGCGCTTGATGAATCAGATCAAATGACACGTTAATTTGAAAACAAAATATTTTCCGCACGGTATATGGCGATTCTGTAAACGGCATTAGATTGCTTGTAAAATTCTGCATAGGACAGTCTACGAAACGAATGTTCAACTGCAAGAAAAGTAATTTATTTATATTTTTTTAATATGATCGTCACTTAGAGCGCGCTTGATGACTCAGTTCAAATGACACATTAATTTGCCAACATAATATACTCCGCACGGTAGATGGAGATTCTGTAAACGGCATTAGATTCCTTGTAGAATTCTGCATAGGACAGTCTACGAAACGAATGTTCAACTGTAAATAAAGTAATTTATTTATATTTTTTAATACGATCGTCAGTTAGCGCGCGCTTCATGACTCAGATCAAATGACACATTAATTTGAAAACAAAATATTTTCTGCACGGTAGATGGAGATTCTGTAAACGGCATTAGATTCCTTGTAAAATTCTTCATAGGGCAGTCTACGAAACGAATGTTCAACTGCAAAAAAAGTAATTTATTTATCTTTTTTAACACGATCGTCAGTTAGCGCGCGCTTCATGACTCAGATCAAATGACACATTAATTTAAAAACAAAATATTTTCTGCGCCTTAGATGGAGATTCTGTAAAGGGCATTAGATTCCTTGTAAAATTTTGCATAGAACAGTCTACGAAACGAATGTTCAACTGCAAAGAAAGTAATTTATTTATATTTTTTAATACGATCGTCAGTTAGCGCGCGCTTCATGACTCAGATCAAATGACATATTAATTTGAAAACAAAATATTTTCCGCACGGTAGATGGTGATTCTGTAAACGGCATTAGATTCCTTGTTAAATTCTGCATGGGACAATCTACGAAGCGAATGTTCAACTGTAAACAAAGTAATTTATTTATATTTTTTAATATGGTCGTCACTTGGCGCACCTATGATGACTCAGATCAAATGACACATTGATTTGCCAACAAAATATTTTCTGCACGGTATACGGAGATTCTGTAGACGGAATTAGATTCCTTATTAAAGTCTGCATAGAACAGTCTACCAAACGAATGATCAACTGTAAACAAAGTAATTTATTTATATTTTTTTATATCATCGTCACCCAGCGCGCGCTTGTTGACTCATATCAAATGACACATTGATTTGCCAGCAAAATATTTTCTGCAAGGTAGACGGAGATTCTGTAAACGGCATTAGATTCCTTGTAAATTCTGAATACCCATTAGTCGAATGACAAGTTCGTTTTCCAACAAAGTATTTTCTGATCTCTAGACAAACATTCTATCAACAGGATCTTACACTAAAATGTTTCTAATAATTTGTCATATATGTTATACATTGTATAGAAGGTTTCGGTCAACCGATTGACACACTGCAGAAATCACGTGTATTACACAAGGACGTGCTAGAACTATTGTGATTATAGTGAAGTGGCTGGGGTTAGGTTAAAACGCGGATACGGACGGACGGACGGACGGACGGACGGACGGACGGACGGACGGACGGACGGATATGAGGGTAAAACGCGGATATGAGCTTTTTACCCTCATATCCGCGTTTTACCCTCATATCCGCGTTTTACCCTCATATCCGCGTTTTACCCTCGAGGGTAAAACGCGGATATGAGGGTAAAACGCGGATATGAGGGTAAAACGCGGATATGAGGGTAAAACGCGGATATGAGGGTAAAACGCGGATATGAGGGTAAAACGCGGATATGAGGGTAAAGTATTTATTTAAAGTATTTATAAATAGTAACGACGCAGGGCATAGCAAATTAGTACATATTCCGGCTTAGTGAGTTGTCACACGAGTCATGTAACAAATTAATTTGTTTGAACAATTGCACGAGGAGAGGGGTTATCTTTTGATAAAACAATCAAGACATGCACTATATACAAGATATATTAAGAAAAAAGACTTTTCTCAATCACCATGTTCGATTCAACAGTTTGGGATACACCACTGGCGAGTTTTTAAAAACACTTTTATTGCTTTGAAATGAAATGAAATGAAACTGACAGTGAAGCTTGTCGGTTGGTGAGTCAGGTAAACGTTAAAAAGTTTGACGTCGGTGTACCTAGTGTTATGGTGGAGCCATTTCACACTATTCCAGATACCTTTCCATGCCGCGTTAAAACGTTAAAAAGTATGGTAACTGTGCCAAATTGGGTGGCACCTTTACTTTCTGCCCAACACCTGCTATTCTTACGAGAAGTTGGCTTCCACATTTAATTTAAGAACCAACACTTATATTTATTGTGTTATCAATTATTAATATAAATCATATTTTTTTGTGTTTGGGAAAAACTAGAAATTTTAGGTTATCTTGATTATCATAGGACTATGGCCTTATGCTATCCAAACAACTTTTTAGGCAGTAAAAGGTGGAGTGCTGTGTGAGCAGTGTATTACTACGGTTCCGGTTTGAGCGTGGACACGCGTAACATGTTGCTAATCGGAAATTGTAACGTTGCTAAGGCCAAACGGTATTGTTTCAACGCCATCTCATCATTATACACAATTAAATCTCCGTCAAGTGAAGCTAAGAACACCACAGTGCTTTTCCGATCGGCCATTACGCTGACAAACCCCACAACGCGACGTTTGAGCGAAGAAACAATGTCGTTTGGCCTTAGTAACGTTACAGTTTCCGCTTAGCAACATGTTAGTTTCCAGTGTGAAACGTGTGTCGTCAAATTACGCGCGTGTCCATGCTCAAACCGGAACCGTAGTATATATAGTAAAGAACAAAGGTCAAGGTGGTGAACTGTTGAGATTTTGACAAATAAAATACTGACATTCTGGGAGGAGCTCTTCAGAGTAAAACGTGTAGAAATAAAAACGGAGAGTTTCATATATACAGTATGCCAGACGGTAGCAACATGTTAATTCATTTGTTTTTTTATCATGAGTGATCAACAAACAGACTGAGTGAATGGAGTACTAATCACTCAACAGTACTGTACAGTGTACAGTATATTAGTGGGAGAACAACAGCATGCAACAAAAAATTGAAAATAAGTGAAAGTGTTTGAGGAAATAGTAATGCCGCTCTTTTGGCATGTATAAAACCTTTCGTATTCATTTTGAATACATCACGTTTTGCTTTGTTCATGACGAGCTCCGTATTGTAATATAATACACTTGAAAATATTGTATAAAACAAAAGACTAAACCGGACTTTTACGTTTTGCCATTTGATTTCATATTATGGCGGATTTGATTAACATTTGTCGACATCTGTGATACGGTTTATAAAGGGCAATTTTTACCAGTTGTTTTCGATTTTACTGCTCTCCAGTCTCCAGTACGCATGTACGAAACCTCCGGTACGAAAGTAATGTTTACGTCTTTATTTACAACAAAATACACTGATACCTCTTTGAAGATTATAAGCTTTTTTTTGCTTCCTCTTCATTACATGTATTCCAAACAAAACATTTAAGAATGAATACGAGGACACAACCCTTAAACAAAGATGGCGGAACATGCGCAAAACGGACTGGAGAGCACTTTAAATATTGTATTGTTATGGACCACTTTCATAAAGGCCTTCACTTTAAATATTCTTTTATGTGCGTCTAAATGAGCCTTTTTGGCCTCGTTATGAAGCAAAGATTCTTTTGAATTGCAGACACACAAACGAGGCCAGAAAGGCTTATTAAGATGCGCATAAAAGAATATTCAAATTAATCGTTATTATGAAAGTGGTGTATTTATAGACCCTTTTAATAACTGCAGAGTACTTGACATTGAAAAGAAATTGACGTCAAAGGGTGAGAATGATCAGGGGCGTAGGAAGCTTGATAAAGTTAGGGGGGCCGACTCCCACGAGGCGCCACCATGGTTGGCGCCGAGCGGAAAATTTTTGAAAATTTGGAGTCTCTAGATCGTCGGAAGTGGCATTTTCAGAGTCTCCTCTACCTCTTTCGTTAGGCCCTTTCATTAATTCTTTCATTATAATTTGTGAGTCTATGCTATCCGTGAGTCAGAATGGATTATTATTATTAATTGGCCGATCAGCGCAATCGAAGTCGCACTTATAATGCAATTTTTTTAAATTCAATTATTTTTTGGGAGGGCCGAAAGCTATTCCGGCCCCCCTTTATAAAATATTGGGGGGGCCGCGGCCCCCCCGGCCCCCCCGCTTCCTACGCCCCTGAGAATGACATATTCTACACTTACTATTTATAAATACTTTAAAGCCTGGTTTTCATATGTCGCCGATCGTCGGCGATTTGTGATTTAGATGCATGTTAAAACGGGAAGTGCAGCAGCATGTTAAGTAATAAAGAACAATGCACAAAAGCAGTGCTTTTATTCTTTTACTTAACATGCATCTAAATCATGGGTCGGCGACGATCGGCGACATATGAAAACCAGGCTTAAAGGATGAGTGTCCACCTAATGCTTTGCGCGCTCACAATGCAATGAGATCAGTGAATGAGAGTGCACGCGATCACTTTGGTCATGTGCCATTTTTCGGGCCACGAAATTCAACAAGTGAAGCAATCCCTCGATATTTGAGCAATGCTTGCAGTAAATTACTCAATTTATGTTTTTCGTGAGAGCAAAGATGATTTAGTAAGTAGTTATTGTCATATTTTTGATAATATTTGATTACACTCAGAGGGCCGTGGAGTTGTATATCGAGACAAGTATTCGTCGATCGGCGTTTCTTACAAAACCAAACGAAGGCCAGACAAGAGATCATAACTAAATTAGATGCTACTAGAATAGCTAGACTCAAAGTTTTGTCATTTCAATAAGATTGCTGTTAGTTGTTTACAAGTGTTTACCTGTTGGATTGCATCTCCGATTAGGATTTGTTTTGATTAGGCGCTCTTGTCCTCATATGTTTCTCATTGTTTGGTTCTCAGCCGATGATATTATAAGCTTCCGAAAGTCGTTTGAATCGATTCGTAGCGATGTCTGACTCAGAATTTGTCGAAAATAATTATAAACGACACTCCACAAATCTGCCAGCGTGTTCTATTCACAACGGCTTTGATTACAACGACCTTTCAAGTACATATATATTATTTCGCACTTTACAGACTGTGCATATAAACACTTCTGTATGCTGTAACGTTTCTGATGTATTTCTGCATGTCTGTCTGCTCATAGAATATAGGGAATAAAAGATTAAAAGGATCTTATAGGCTTTGCTAGGAAACTACGTGTCGAAGAGAAATATATTACTTTTGACGCTCCGCGTGAAATTAATTGGCAATTCTGAGAACTCAAAAATATTTGGATGGTCTTCACTCTTGTGTTACTCTAGCCTATTCGAAGGGAAAGGAGCCTACAACTACAAACAAAACACTGCGATAAATTGCAATATTGCATTTGAAAATTAAACGCCAGATAACAAGAGCGCCGAATCAAAACAAATCCTAATCGGAGATGCAATGCAACAGGTAAACCACTTGTAAACAACTAACAGCAGTACGAATTATGCGTTTCATTGAAATGACAAAACTTTGAGTCTAACTAGCTCTTATTAATGGCATCTAATTTAGTGTCTACGTTTAGTTATGATCTCTTGTTTGGCCTTCGTTTGGTTTTGTAAGAAACGCTGATTGACGAACACTTGTCTCGAAATACAACTCCACGACCCTGTGAGTGTAATCAAATATTATCAAAAATATGACAATAACTACTTACTAAATCATCTTTGCTCTCACGAAAAACATAAATTGAGTAATTTCCTGCAAGCATTGCTCAGATATCGAGGGATTGCTTCACTTGTTGAATTTCGAGGCCCGAAAAATGGCCGCGAAGGTGCACTGTGAGCGCGCAAAGCATTAGGTGGACACTCATCCTTTAAATAAATCTATTCGCGTTTTACCCTCATATCCGCATTTTACCCTCGAGGGTAAAACGCGGATATGAGGGTAAAACGCGGATATGAGGGTAAAACGCGGATATGAGGGTAAAACGTTCATATCCGCGTTTTACCCTCATATCCGTCCGTCCGTCCGTCCGTCCGTCCGTCCGTCCGTATCCGCGTTTTAACCTAACCCGAAGTGGGGTGGCTGCGTAATTTTTGGCGCCGGTTCAATTTGCCAAGATATGTCCGAAATGTTTGCAGACTCCCAAGGAATACTTTACCTTACTCTTTAGTACAGGTCGTTACTGAAATTTATATGTGTTTGACACATTAGGATTTTCTGGTCGTTGGTCATAATTCGTAAGACATAATTTCACAATTCATATTTAATTTGATTAATCGAATCGAGCCTTCTGAACTTACGACTAAGTGGCGGAAAATGCCGGAAAAGTTATTAAATATAGCTTAGTTGCGATAATCCTCTTATCATTATGCCTGGGGTTCAAAATACAAGAGCTTTAATGCTGCATCCTATATAACAGTTACAAGGAAAGGTATAAAAGGCGCAATCGTGTGCTATGTATATTGCTAGCATATAGAAAATGTATCATAGTACGTTATACGAACCAGGTCATAATAATTCATCAGGAAAACACAAAGAAAATCCATGTTCAATGAGGGTCTGTACATGTCATACAGACTCCTCTTGATTTACATAAAATTTAGCTTTTATTTTCTCGACTTAGACAACGTTTTTTTAGAAACATTACTACGCCAACTAACTTACCAAATCGGACGTTTACAGAATCTCCGCCTACCGCCCAGAAAATATTTTGTTTCCAAATTAATGTGTCATTTGATATGAGTCAACAAGCGCGCGCTAGGTGACGATGATATTAAAAAATATAAATAAATTACTTTGTTTACATTTGAACATTCGTTTCGTAGACTGTCCTATGCAGAATCTTACAAGGAATCAAATACCGTTCACAGAATCTCCATTTACCATGAGGAAAATATTTTGTTTTCAAATTAATGTGTCATTTGATCTTAGTCATCAAGCGCGCGCTAACTGACGATCATATTAAAAAAATTTAAATAAATTACTTTATTTGCAGTTGAACATTCGTTTCGTAGACTGTCCTATGCAAAATTCTACAAGAAATCTAATGCCGTTTACAGAATCTCCATCTACCATGCAGAAAATATCTTGTTTTTAAATTAATATGTCATTTGATCTGAGTCATGAAGCGCGCGCTAACTGACGATCATATTTAAAAATATAAACAAATTACTTTGTTTACAGTTGAACATTCGTTTCGTAGACTGTGCTATGCTGAATTTTACAAGGAATCTAATGCCGTTTACAGAATCTCCATCTACCGTGCAGAAAATATTTTGTTTTCAAATTAATGCGTCATTTGATCTGAGTCGTCAAGCGCGCGCTAAGTGACGATCATATTAAAAAAATATAAATAAATTAATTTTTGTCCAGTTGAACATTCGTTTCGTAGACTGTACCATGCAAAATTTTACAAGGAATGTAATGCCGTTTACAGAATCTCCATCTACCGTGCAGAAAATATTTTGTTTTCAAATTAATGTGTCATTTGATCTGAGTCATGAAGCGCGCGCTAACTAACGATCGTATTAAAAAATATAAATAAATTACTTTGTTTACAGTTGAACATTCGTTTCGTAGACTGTCCTATGCAGAATTTTACAAGACATCTAATGCCATTTACAGAATCTCCATCTACCGTGCGGAAAATATTTTGTTTTCAAATTAATATGTGATTTGATCTGAGTCATCAAGCGCGCGCTAAGTGACGATCATATTAAAAAAATATAAATAAATTACTTTTTTTGCAGTTGAACATTCGTTTCGTGGACTGTGCTATGCAAAATTTTACAAGGAATCTAATGCCGTTTACTGAATCCCCATCTACCGTGCAGAAAATATTTTGTTTTCAAATTAACGTGTCATTTGATCTGAGTTATGAAGCGCGCGCTAACTGACGATCGTATTAAAAGACATAAATAAATTACTTTGTTTACAGTTGAACATTCGTTTCGTAGATTGTCCTATGCAGAATTTTACAAGGAATCTAATGCCATTTACAGAATCTCCATCTACCGTGCGGAAAATATTATGTTGGCAAATTAATGTGTCATTTGATCTGAGTCACCAAGCGCGCTCTAAGTGACGATCATATTAAAAAAATATAAATAAATTACTTTTTTTGCAGCTGAACATACGTTTCGTAGACTGTCCTATTCAGAATTTTACAAGGAATCTAACGCCGTTTACAGAATCTCCATCTACCGCGCGAAAATTATTTTGTTTTCAAATTAATATGTCATTTGATCTGAGTCATCAAGCGCGCGCTAAGTGACGATCATATTAAAAAAATATAAATAAATTAATTTTTTTGCAGTTGAAGATTCGTTTCGTGGACTGTGCTATGCAAAATTTTACAAGGAATCTAATGCCGTTTACAGAATCCCCATCTACCGCGCAGAAAATATTTTGTTTTCAAATTAACGTGTCATTTGATCTGAGTCATGAAGCGCGCGCTAACTGACGATCGTATTAAAAAATATAAATAAATTACTTTGTTTACAGTTGAACATTCGTTTCGTAGATTGTCCTATGCAGAATTTTACAAGGAATCTAATGCCATTTACAGAATCTCCATCTACCGTGCGGAAAATATTATGTTGGCAAATTAATGTGTCATTTGATCTGAGTCATCAAGCGCGCTCTAAGTGACGATCATATTAAAAAAATATAAATAAATTACTTTTTTTGCAGCTGAACATACGTTTCGTAGACTGTCCTATTCAGAATTTTACAAGGAATCTAACGCCGTTTACAGAATCTCCATCTACCGCGCGAAAATTATTTTGTTTTCAAATTAGTATGTCATTTGATCTGAGTATTCAAGCGCGCGCTAAGTGACGATCATATTAAAAAAATATAAATAAATTAATTTTTTTGCAGTTGAACATTCGTTTCGTGGACTGTGCTATGCAAAATTTTACAAGGAATCTAATGCCGTTTACAGAATCCCCATCTACTGCGCAGAAAATATTTTGTTTTCAAATTAACGTGTCATTTGATCTGAGTCATGAAGCGCGCGCTAACTGACGATCGTATTAAAAAATATAAATAAATTACTTTGTTTACAGTTGAACATTCATTTCGTAGACTGTCCTATGCAGAATTCTACAAGGAATCTAATGCCCTTTACAGAATCACCATCTACCGCGCAGAAAATATTTTGTTTTCAAATTAATATGTCATTTGATCTGAGTATTCAAGCGCGCGCTAAGTGACGATCATATTAAAAAAATATAAATAAATTAATTTTTTTGCAGTTGAACATTCGTTTCGTGGACTGTGCTATGCAAAATTTTACAAGGAATCTAATGCCGTTTACAGAATCCCCATCTACCGCGCAGAAAATATTTTGTTTTCAAATTAATATGTCATTTGATCTGAGTCATCAAGCGCGCGCTAACTGACGATCGTATTAAAAAATATAAATAAATTACTTTGTTTACAGTTGAACATTCGTTTCGTAGACTGTCCTATGCAGAATTTTACAAGGAATCTAATGCCGTTTACTGAATCCCCATCTACCGTGCAGAAAATATTTTGTTTTCAAATTAACGTGTCATTTGATCTGAGTCATCAAGCGCGCTCTAAGTGACGATCATATTAAAAAAATATAAATAAATTACTTTTTTTGTAGCTGAACATACGTTTCGTAGACTGTCCTATTCAGAATTTTACAAGGAATCTAACGCCGTTTACAGAATCTCCATCTTCCGCGCGGAAATTATTTTGTTTTCAAATTAATATGTCATTTGATCTGAGTCATCAAGCGCGCGCTAAGTGACGATCGTATTAAAAAATATAAATAAATTACTTTTTTTGCAGTTGAACATTTGTTTCGTAGACTGTGCTATGCAAAATTTACAAGGAATCTAATGCCGTTTACAGCTGAATCTCCATCTACCGTTCGGAAAATATTTTGTTTTCAAATTAATTTGTCATTTGATCTGAGTCATCAAGCGCGCGCTAACTGACGATCGTATTAAAAAATATAAATAAATTACTTTGTTTATAGTTGAACATTCGTTTCGTAGACTGTCCTATGTAGAATTTTACAAGGAATGTAATGCCGTTTACAGAATCTCCGTCTATCGTGCAGGAAATATTTTGTTTGCAAATCAATGTGTCATTTGATCTGAGTCATCAAGGGCGCGCTAAGTGACGATCATATTAAAAAATATAAATAAATTACTTTGTTTACAGTTGAACATTCGTTTCGTACACTGTCCTATGCGAAATTTAACAAGGAATCTAATGTTGTTTACAGAATCTCCGTCTAGCGTGTTCAAAATATTTTGTTGGCAAATCAATATGTCATTTGATGTGGGTCAGCAAGCGCGCGTTACAAAATAAATGTTCAGAAAATTTAGAAAAATAATGGAAATCACATATTTAATATCACTAGACGCAGAATTGTATAAGGAATCGAACGGTATATTTGGATTCGCTATCTACCGAGGAGAAAATTATTTAGATAGAGCGCGGCTTGTTTGTTATTAAATCTTGATAGATTATTAATATGGAGTGAGTGATATTTATTTACTCTATTAAAGCCTAGCATTCTTAAAACATAATTTTACTTGAAGAAACGTGGTTTGTACTAACGTAAATGTCCTAAATTATCGACGGTGAATGATTATTTTGTGTTAAAGTTAGATTGAACGAGTTAAAAACCTGCGAAACATTAGTCTTCGAAGCCAGACTGCTGCTCGGCTGCGCCCCCCTGGAAGCGCCATTGCGAAACATCGCTGAACCGAATTGGCAGCTATCTTAATTGGCAGTGAATTGGCAGCTGGCGAATTGGCAGCTAACTTCACGGGGTTTGTATTTTGTATTTCAAATCCAATTCTAGCTACTGTAAAGATTTAATACCTCTTTGGCTGTTTTGCAACGACGAGGACTGCGATGTGTTGAGATGTCAGACAATATCTTGAAATTCTTAGGACTGGAAGAAATCACAGATGAAGGTATTGGTTTGATAATGACTTTGAAATAGAGTCGAAATATTACCTCTCATTTTGTCTTATCTTGTTTTTAACTTGAATATCAAGTCACAAGATGACGATTTTCGGATTATGTTTTATTCTTTATTTTTTTAAATTGTCGGCTGGTTATGGTTTCAGGTATTGTATATTTATGTGATAAATATTTCAATATTCAAATACCGAAATGTGACTTGTGGACAAGTCCGTTGTTTGACAAATTTTTGAAAAGCAAAATAAGTAATAAAATATTAATCTGTTTCACGTCCCGAATATTGAAGCTGAGTCGCTGACCCCTGAGAAACTGGAGAGAGCCGATTTTTTAATGTCAAAAATACAATATCTACTCTGTAGTATAGATCTTTTCACCAATAGCGGCGCCATCTTGAATTCGCAATGTATTATGGTCTATCCAGGGTAACAAGTACATTAAAAGGTGATTGCGTAGTGTTGAGACACAATGCGGTAATTTTTTCTTTAGAAATACTTTCGTGGCAACAACATCTAAATATAATAATTGTCATATTGGTAAAAGCAACAATTCTCAGACATGTAAGGATAGATTCATGACAAATGTATCCTTATACTGACGAGAATTATTGCTTTTACCAATATGACAACGATGATATCTAGATATTGTTGCCATGAAAGTGTTTATCAAGAAAAAATTACCGCACTGTGTCTCAACACTAAGCAATCACCCTTTTAATTGAGCTTATTACCATGGATAGACCACAGTGCGTTGTAGAGATGCGCCGATTAATCGGAAAATATCGGAAAAGCCGATTAACCGGCCAATTTTTAAATAATCGGTAATCGGCCGATTATTGTATAATAATCGGAAATATATTTGATTATTTTAAACAGAAAAGGACGAAGTTGTTTACTGCTGTAGCAAGCTAAAATTACTTGAAGATCTAAGAAACAGCGCGTTAAAACTATTTATGTTTATGAACATGACACCCAGTGAAAGCAGCGTGCAGTCCTTAGCGATGAGTGGGCGCTTTACTACGGTTCCGGATTGAGCGTGGACATGCGTAATTTGATGACACACGTTTCACGTGGGAAACTAACATGTTGCTAAGCGGAAACTCCGAAACTGTGACGTTACTAAGGCCAAACGGCATTGTTTCTTCGCACAAACGTCGCGTTTGTCAGCGTATTGGTCGATCGGAAAAGTTCTGTGGAGTTCTTAGCTTCACTTGACGAAGATTTATGAATAAAGATAAGTTAAAGAAATGTAGGTTTACTTCTTCTGCCAAACTAGAGTATCTTAGCACAGAATAAAATAATCTTGGTGACCGTTTCAAATTGAAACAATGCTGTTTGGCCTTTGTGCTCTGAATTAGATTAGTTCCGCTCGAGTGCTCACAAGACAAAGAAAAATTCCGCCCGCCCGCAAAATTCCACTGACTGGAAATCAGCCTTTAGTAACGTCACAGTTTCCGCTTAACAACACTTAACAAGGCTTAATCGGTTTATGCTGATTAATCAGCCGATTATATGAAATAATCGGCCACCGATTAATCAGCAATGTTAATCGGCTATTTTCGTGATCGGCGCATCACTAGTGCATTGTGAATTCAAGATGGCGCCGCTATATATTGGTGAAAAGGGTCTGTGGTTCATTAGTAATTAATGACAAAAATTCAAAGAAAATCTGAATCAAATAAATAACTAACTAATTAGTGCATGTAAATATGTACAGTTACATGTATCAGTGCATGTAAATATGTACAGTTACATGTATTAGTAGCTCAAGATTACAAGTTAGATTATCCGGTTTGCACAGACTGTGTGCAGCTAAAGATAGATGTTATTGTGTGTGTGTTGGGGGTGGGGGTGCAATGGCATTTGCTAAACTCACTTGTCTTTTAAACTTGTCTACCTGAGCTGGTATGTGAGACATCTCTCATAATCTTGATCATATTGATTGTGAGTGCCAATTGGCACAGGCCAGCTATTTGTTTTCATTATGGATAACACCAAACTGTTGAGGTGTGGAAAATATCACATCCACGATGTGTCCACACCCAAAAGCTTTTGCAATTCTGTTAAAGCACCTTGACTTTCTCGCACCAACCCTTGGTGCCCTTTAATTTCATGGTGGACCAGCACAGTAAGGGCTAATTGCCATTATGGGGATGAGAATTAATGCAAGTGAAGGTGAGAAAGTGTAATGCAAACACAAAAATGGACCATGCCAGTGCTGCACTCCCTTCCACACCTTCTGATTCTACCACCCCTGGACTGATACAGTGATTGATTAATTTAAAGAAATCCATAACCATTGGAATTCACTTAGAAATTCTGGGGGAGTGGGATATACCTTATTCACCCCTATAAAGGGGATATTACACAGTGGCGAGAAGGTATTGATTTTATGTTTGAGTGGCTAAGGACAATATCTCACGAGTGAGTGCAGCAAACGAGTGAGATATCGCTCTTGCCACAAGAACATAAAATCCATGTCTTTGAGCAACCGTGTAATGTTTTACTTATTATATGGACCATGAAATTATGCCTGGAAGTGATGTTGATAAACTGCGGAGTTTAATGCAAAAACTACAACTGCTTGACCTAAAACTTTTAGAAAATACAAATGAAAAATACAACAGCTTATTTGAATACATTATTTTACATGAAAAACTGAAAAATAATTTGATTTTGATTTATTCTGAACTTTGATTTATTCTGAACATATATTACCAATTAACATTCAATTCATTTCTATTCTGAATTTTGATTGGTTGATCTACCTGCAAAGAACTGAGTGCAAATAATTTTCTGAGCATGTACAATCGCAATTTAATAGCTGCTGTAAATAATTTTTGCAAGATCACTGAGTTGCTAATACTTTCAGCCTCCCAGGAAAATTACATCCTGAATGATTTACAAGTCGTTATACAATAACGTGACTTCTATGTGCATTTTCATTGGTTGTTGACCGTGATCGATTAAAGGACACACACACAGCTGGCATCAAATCATGTCAGATCACGTCAGTAGACTTGTTTTTCTTTTTTCATGCCCCAGAAATTCTTCAATAAAGCCAGTGGCGGACTACCAGTTTCGGGGCCTGGAGGCTAAATAAAATTCACGGGCCTTTATGACGATATTTCCGAAAAATTTTTTGAATTTAGAGTCTCGGAAACGCCATTCCCTGCATTCTGAGGCAGTGTACGATACAGCCCAACCTCGTCCCCAGGGCCATTTGTGGGGGCTGGGCCAAGATGGCGGCCAAAAACAAAATGCTGGGAACAAATGGCCCTGGTGGAGGCTAGCTCAAAATGCGCCGTATATTGCGCATTTTATTAACTAGAACTCAGTTCTTTACACAGTAATTATACCTAATTACACCTAATTATTGCATGGTTTAAAATATAATTTCCCGTGCCGTGTGCAGGAACAACCGACAAGGTCAAAATACAATTTTTTTAAAGAAATACAAAATCAAACCGTCCGATTTACGCCATAAGCTCCTGACCAATCAGAGGCTGAGATAGCCTAGCCTCCACCAGGGCCATTTGTTCCCGCCATCTTGGCCCAATTCCCTACAAATGGCCCTGGGTACGAGGTTGCGATACGGCCCTGATATTCGTATAACAACTAATCGTAATGAAAAATCCATTCTCTGGAAATTACGGGCCTCTGACAAGCCCGGGCCTGTAGGTTTCAGCCTACTCAGCCTACTGGGTAATCCGCCACTGAATAAAGCACTTGACGTTTTCATCAACTGCTTGGGGCCTCGAAGTCTTTGATGAATGACTTAAGTAAAGGCAATATCGTTACATGGTGTCAGGAGTTAAGAAAGGAATTATTACATACTGTATAACACCAAACTGTACGGCGAGACGATCAAAACCACGGAATACCAATCACGAGCATTGCGACACGTCAAGTTTATTTAACGGGATCCAAGTAGTGCCATGATCGACCGATGAAACGGCTTTGACCTCTGTTTCGGTTTCAAATCCACAACTCTACGTTGAATCTGTCGGTCCCGCCAAAGCTAGAGGTCAGAGGAAACTTGGAAAAAACTGGAAACGCTGGGCACAAACCTGGAAGTCACAGGACTTAGCGTCAAGGAAGACCGATTTCGAGTCGCAGCATTAATTTAATTTTTATGTCTTGGACAAGATGCTCTGGAAGCCCACAATGGCTTACCATTCGAAAACGAAGAAGACAAATAAAATATTTCAAAGGTACTGGCATTGTGGGAGAACTATTGTCTAGGAAAAACGAACATTATATACGAAAGGTGTATAAATTCAATAATCCTTCACTGTGAAGATATTGACGAATCGATCGATATATGTTCAATTCTGCGTTGAGAACACTTGCTGACACTTGCGAGTTTTGGTAACTTGAAAGACGACCTCATTCGAGATCGCATCGTATGTGACATTGTGGAAAGTAAGGAGGAAGCTGCTGCAAGAACCCAAACTCACCTTAACCAAGTGTCTCGATGTTTGCCGAGCTGCAGAAGCTACCAACGCTCAAGTGAAGGCCATTTCACAACCAACGGAGTGCGCTTTTTTTTGGTTGTGTGATCTTTTAATAGTACAAATGCACAAATTTCGTTTACTTACTATTAAACCTTGTTTATTTTCTGTAAACCAATCACGAACCTCCCTGCAATATCACGAGCCAATGACGTCAGTTGACGCGATTCATCTTTTTCAATGGCGCGAAAATTCCAAGCGCGAAAATTTAGTAAATCTTTTGAAATGTATACTGTTTCTATTTTTTGTATAAAATTTGGACCTGTATATTCCAATTTTCCCGTTGTCTGCATGTTCAGAGGACGCGTCACACCGTGGTAAGAACATCATTCAGTGACCCACTAACTTCGGCTGTTTGTAGGTCTCTTTTTTGTTTTTACCATGCATGATTTGACGTTAACTGTATATGTATAGCTGAACAGACAACGGCAAAATGGAATCAATTTGTTCTACAGTCGCTTGCACCTAAGTGCAAACACCGCCCGTCAAAACATGTTCTATTTCAAGGGCAAACATAAAAGTTTTCCTTGGAAACATATTATGTTTCCCTTCGATACGTACATGTTTGTGCCCTTAGCCAATCACGTCTTCCCAATCTCAGTGTGTCAATTTCAAAACGGTTAACTTTTGAACGTGTTTTGAACATGTTTTTGACGGGAGCGTTGATCTACGGTATTTTTATTTCGAGTGTTGTTATTAATTATTATATACAGTATTATCGATTAATTAACAATTGAGTAAATGAAATTTTGTTTCTGTTTACACGCAGGAACGTTGCATGCCATCTACGGGAATACAAAGTTATCCGAAACAAAAGAAAAACTACAAAAATGGTTGTTACTGCTGCCGGATGAAATCACAGCCCAGATCGATGCAGCTTTGCGGCAAGAACGACCATTTCTCCCACCAGATGTCACACCTGAAATGATGGCAGTAAAGAACAGCAAAGTACCTTCTATGAGTCAAATGGAAGTCCTTTATGTAAGCAATTTCTATTTTTTAAATTTTATTGTTTTTTTATGACATTTCATTATTGTCGAAGCAATTATGACTCAATATTCAACATATGGAAACTTTTTATTATTGTACATTTTTATTTATAATAAATTGATTTATTTTTTTTCGGTCTGTATCCTACCAAATCCTACTTTCTGACTGGATACTCCGTATGAGCCCATACGGACCGCTCGAAATAAATTTCTTAAATGTGTTTTATATATAGGCATACGATATTCTAAAAACGTTTGAAAATGAACTTAAACGAAACCGAACGTATTGAAAGTGAATTTTTCATCCGTGAACGAGACCTAAAATCTAATTTCCTTTTATGAAAGAAACAGCCCAGACTTCCCTTTTTTGTTCACTTGAAACATTGATGAAGACCAAAAGAATCAAGCGGGGATAATTAGAAAAAAATAAATAAATTATTTATCGTTTTGGTCGATCCGTGTAGAGAAATATTTCCCTCGGTCTCATTTTATATTTCTCTATACGGACCTCCCAGCCGGTAAATAACATATATATTGCATTGCGTTGCAAGTACACCAAGTAGGAAGTGCAGAGCTTTAAGGACAACCTGTTAGAGAGGAAATGAAAATTAAGTTTGCTCTATCTTCAAGATCTCCAAAAAATAATAAAGAATTACTTTAACAGTTTTTTCATATTTCACTTCGTTCTCAAGTTATTTAGATTTGTTTGATATGTAAGTGAGATGCATGATGTGTAAAGTTATGTGCAGATAAATGTGAGTTGTATAGAAAATCATGTATATCTTCGAGATTATCGAACACAATTTGGCCTTGTGATGTTAGTGTGTTGAGATCCATGTAGTTGCAAAGTTTTAAATAATATTGTGTAATAATTCCAAAGATATGCATGGTTTTCCAATAACTCACAATTATCTGTACATAACTTTACGTCATAGCTTATCTCATTTACATATCAAACAATTCTAAATAACTTGTGAACGAAGTGAAATATGGATAAACTGTGAAAGACATTGTTTATTACTTTCAGGAGATCTTGAAGATGAAACAAACTTAATTTTCATTCCATTTCCTCTAAACTAAATTAATTAAACTAAACTAAACTAACCTTATTTATACTGGATAACTCTTTCAGTTATCTAAACCAGCCAAGGTGATTTTTTTTCAATCAGATAACTGCACCGTGCAGGAATCGAACCCGGCTCGCAGAGGTGAAAGGCACGTGCACTAACCACTGTGCCGCCAACACTGAAATAGCTGCATAATTTGTATTCTCTTTAGAGATGTGTTAATTTTGCTTATGAAGCTAAAGAATTTAACATGGCTGCCAGTCTAGCATATGTAGTGGATAGAGCAACGTATTGGTCGGGTGCATCCAAGGCTTTGCTACAAGTGGTTGATCTGATTAAACAAGCAGCTCCTCACGTTGCGATTGCGCCACAGATACAGGTACGCCAAGCTCGAGTGCTGAAAGACGAAGGCGATCTTCATGGGGCCATGAAAGTACTCAACGACATTCTTGAAAGACGTCAAGATCATTTAGGTGATTGGAATTAAGAATATAATAATAAGAAAAGTCTGACTGTCTCAAACGGATAGTGTTTCATTGATATTATTATTATTATTATTATTATTATTATTATTATTATTATTATTATTATTATTATTATGTTGCATTTACAAAAGGCTACAAATCAAAGTTTATATACTTTATGCGTACGATAAGCTCATTTGAAGACTACGTTAACCCCATCGAGGAAGCCATTAGCGAGTTGTTGCTCCCAGCTTTGTTCGGCGAAGTCATCAGTTTGTCCCCTGCACAAGGAGGTTTGGGGATACCTGCTTTAAGTGAAGAAGCGCCACAACAGTACGCAGCATCGACGTCAATAACGCGTCCACATGTGGAGGCCATATTATCACAAAGCACCTTCATGCCAGCGAACACTAATGAGATAAAGAATGAACAGCAGTCAATTAAGCGGGCAAATGCCAGAGCAAAAAGAGAACGCATCGACGAGTCTATCTCAGCCGATCTCCTACCGCATGTTAAACAAGCGCGGGATACAGGAGCAAGCTCATGGTTAAACGCCATACCAGTTGAAGAACAAGGCTTGACCCTCAACAAAGAAGAATTCAAGGACTCGTTAAGAATGCGTTATGATTTGCCATTGTCGGAAATGCCAAGTCAATGTGTGTGTGGAGACGCATTTTCCGTCAACCACGCTTTATCTTGTAAAAGAGGAGGATTTGTGGCTCGAAGGCATGACGGAGTTCGTGATTTACTGACCACGCTGCTCAGCAGAGTATGCAATAACGTAGAAGCCGAACCGAAGCTCATCCCATTGGACAATGAACAATTCCGTTTACAGTCCACCAACAGAAGCCCGGATGCGCGATTGGATATCAAAGCTGGCGAGTTTTGGGCAAGAGGAGTTACATCATTTTTTGACGTTCGTGTATCGCATGTAAACTCCAAATGTCATCAAAACAAAGCCACATCAGTTATCTTTAAGGAACAAGAAGCCGAGAAGAAAAGAAAGTATCAACAGAGAATTTTAGATGTGGAGATGGGTACATTTACGCCTTTGGTTTTTGGAACGAATGGAGGAGTGGGGGATGAATGCCAGAAATTCCTAAAGCATCTTGCTGAGAAATTGTCTATGAAAAACGGAGAAGACTATGCTACCGTTATTACCTGGATCAGAACAAGATTGTCTTTCGAAATTTTGAAGTCCGTGCATTTGTGCACGAGAGGATCCAGATCGCCATTTCGAGCGAAAGACGAACATATAGACGAGTTCAAATTAAACTCTGTAACAGCAGAGGTTTTTTAAGCGACAATGTTATTAAAAGACAAATGATACCGGACACGTACATTTAGTGAATGGCGTTTTTGAATCATCACTCATTTTAGGGACCAAATTAGTGACAAATTATTTTTGAACTTTTTAGGTGTTTTTAGTTTACCAGTTGAGATGTATTACATTATTTTTATGAAAAGAAATTAATTAATAAAGATTATTATTATTATTATTATTATTATTATTATTATTATTATTATTATTATTATTATTATTATTATTATTATTATCATTATCATTTTATCATTAACGGATTGATAATTGACAATGTGATTGGTTACTCCTAGCCAATAAGGAAACTCGTATATTTGGCAGGTCTTTGTCTTGATTAAGACGTAAACAACAAACGCGAGGGATTATAGCTTTCATGTGTATTTCTAGGAAGAAATTGTGATAGAGATTCCTCAGGAAGACCTTATCTTGATACACTTTGAGAAGTCCTATTTATTCGAAATCTATCATTGTATTTCATGTAGGTGAATGGAAGTACGTTGACGAGGATCAGTATCTCACTACTAAAGCTGAAATTATTAAAATCAAGGGACATATTCTCTACAACATGGGTATGTTTTTAATAAGAATTGCGCCAGGTGAAAAGCATGCATGGATAGCGCTGCTCGGATATTATACCAATGTATTCATGTTTGTCTAAATTTATTATTCCTTTTTGCATTCTTGACAATAGAAAATGGCTCTTGGAATACCTCGAAATGTTATTTTGGGTTATTTGTCTGAGTTTTGGCCTATGAATTGTAACTTTGCGTTTGTTAATTGTAAATTTGTAATGAAGTGATATGTTAATTGTACACGCCGTAAATCATGACATCGAAGACTTAAGCCTTAAGGAAGTATGATTTGCATGTGTTTCCACAAGCAGGCCGCCCCTCGCATACAGACATGGGTCGTTTGGTGGCTTCATCGTATGCCTCTTTATATACCTTTGACTTGCTGTACGTCGAGCCTCGTCGCTTTTTACTCGAGCTACTTATGGAGGCCGAGTCTAGGTTTCGGCTCGGTTTTTCCTTCATTTTTTTTAGTGTCGCGATTTTGTATTTTTGCACTTTTTACTTCCGCTACTATTTATGCTTCCGGTAAGTTGTTAGCTGTGTGACGGAGTGAGGCCGCGAGGCATGTTGTAAGTTCGTTGCTGCTTTCGCTTTTTGGAGTTGGACAAAAAGTTTAACAGGCTTGTCTTTTGATCAAGATGTTCTTGCACGTTGTTGGTAGATTTCGAAACTGACTGGCTGACTTTATAGTTTAATAGCGATCAGATCTTGGCTGGCAACTGCCTTGATCGTAAATATCTTCAGCACTGTGAAGTATGCACCACATTCAGCCTTCGATCTGATCTTCCTCGGCCCACTCCCACTTTGTGGAGGATAGGAGACTTCCGCACTTTCCCAGTAGTCCGGGTGAACGCCTGACCCAGGCGTCTTGTTTATTCAGCATTTATATATGCAAAGAAAGGAGTTAATTTTTGAATTGTCCTAACACGAAAATATTCGGACTTATAATTTGTTTGACACCACTTCTTCACCTTCTGGCGATTAGGATTTTAATTTTCTTTTTTTAGAAAAGAAAGTCCTTTGTATATTAATCAATTATTGAATAAGACCCCGTTTACACGATGCCGGTACAATTTGAAAACGGCACAAAATCATGCCGGTATGCAAATACAGCATATAACATTTCATGTTATGTTTGTGCCGGCATCGTGTAAACGCAAGGCCTAAACGGCATGATTTTGTTCCGTTTTTAAATTGTACCGGCATCGTGTAAACGGGGTCTAAAGACTGAGTATGTTCAGTTGAGGCAGATCCTCTGCATAATTCCTAATTCATATTATGCGAAAGTCGAATTTATTAATTGCTTTTTTTCACATTCAAAATAGTAAAATACTAGAGAAATCGGTAAACTTGCTCTGCTTACTAGAAGCCATGAATACCGGCTATATATACCGTCCAATTATTCCGACATTAGTCATTACCGAATATTGACAGCTTAATTTTGTTGTGCAAAATTAATCAATTGTATTCCGTTAATTAGAAACATCAATGAATTGTCAATAAATAAATTATAAAACAATTTATCCATCATTGTCGATGAAATACAAAATGGCGACCATGCATGATCGCATATAACACTGAGCCTACAACGTTGCAACTTATCTACAAAACTACAGTTTGTTAGTGGTACGAAACATGCAAAATTAGAAGCGCAAGTCGTCAAATCACAGATCTTTGTCAGATGTATGTATGCTCGAGGTCATGTGAACATGGTCTCATTTTCTAATTCTTCAAAAAATTACCTACTCTGCTATTCTAGTGCATCTCTCTCAATTTGCATCATTCTCCATTTACAAAGCTTATTCTACTATTAAAGGTTAATCTGTAGTTCTGTTTCTTTTTCTTGCTTGCTCTGTTGCTATAGGTTTGTTAAAAGAAGCTGTAGAACCTTTTATTGAATCTATCCGTTTGTTTGCATCTCTACAAAGCAAAGACGACAAAGGTATTGCTTCCTGTCTTGGCCTTCTTACTAAATGTCTTGGGAAACTATCTCTGGAAGAATTTGGAGAGGTAAAACAGACGTTCCCAGAGTATTTCAAGAAAGACCATCCTTGTCTCGAATCATACGTGCAGGGAATGGAAGCGGTTGGACATATTCAAAGTCTGCAGGAGAGCCTTTACAGTTCTAGACATTTGGTAAGATGCTTAAACTTAGTTGTATTTTTTAGAGATACGGACAAATGTATACTTCTAGCTTTCAGTGCGGTTTTCACTTGTTTTTGTTTGCCTTGATAATTCCCGTTATACCTTTGTCGATTTCACTTCCTCCACTCCTTTCCTCCCTCAACGACAGGATCCTGTCGTTTCTCTTTCCCTCACACTCTCTATAAATTGCAAACTCACACCGAAAAGAAATCTGCAGTATGGACTCTCGATTACTTGGGCCCAGTATTTTATTAGAACGTGTGTGTGTGCAATAAATGGATTATGGATTACGATTGAAATTGGAGGCTTGCCAACTCGCTCTTCGCGAGCCTAACAACGATCCTGATTAATTCTCACTTAAGCCTAGTGGGCCTAGTGAGTGTGGAGTATTCCTTCATGCAAATGTAAACAGATGTCTTTATTTTGCTGCCATTAAACAGTAAGTCCGGTCGTTGTTGCGTTAAAAATTATTTTAAAAGGAACAAAACTTTTGAACGTCAAGTTTTTCAATACCTATAACCTTTAACGTGAAAGATAAAAAGGTTCCTGTATCAACTCCCGAATATTTGACCAAACGAATTTGAAAATATCTAACAAAATTTTACAACAGCCTAGTGATGCATGCCTGTCCTGATTATCTGTTGATTATTTACAACACAAATTGGCAGATATGCCTGTTTGATGTAAGGAAATAGGTAACTGAATAATTTGAAAAAAGGTTGTTGCTTAGATTAGTATAACGGCAATTAGCAAATACCTCGCAGGTGAATAGTGCTTTTCAAGCAATCTGATTGGTTCCTCTAGCTCAGGATATCCTGCACTATTCACCTGCGGGCAAAACAAGATGGCGGCCAGTTTTGCTTTGTTTACCGAGGCAGGAGATTTTGTTGATAAACAAGGGTGATGTAGTAGAATAAGGAGAAAAGTCAACAAAATTAAGTAGAAGAGTGTTCACAGGTATGTTTCTTTACAATTTTCTAGCCATTAATGTATTCAAAAGCTGTAAAAACTGTTTTGTCGACAAATAATCGAGTACACCGAGTTGCTAGCGGCTGACGGCGACGGCCGTGTCTTGTTTATACTCTTGTATGAAAATACCGAAAATATATAAGAATGTTAAACTTGTTATTTCATTTATGATGTATATGCTAAAAAGCGGCTCAGTGAATATCCAGCACTATTCACCTCCACTTCGGTGAATAATTGTTAAATATTAAGCGAGCTACTCGACAAGCAGAATTTTAAAGTGAATAGTTGAATGAAAAAAAATGTTTTCTTTATCTGAGTTTATTGCCAATATGTTAATGAATGTGACGTTAAAGTTGGCATAATTCGTATATACAGTGTTCTGTTATATAGGAGACATATTACACAATTCGCACGTTAATGACGTTAATGGGGTTATTCGCATAGTTTAGTAGGGTTATTCGCATAGTTGAATAGGATATTCTATATTCATTAAAATGTTCATTAAGTAGTTTGTGAAATGGTCGAAGGAAACACAAATGCCTAGTTTGACCATATTGAAAATACAAACCCCATTATAGCAATAATATAAAGAATGCTTTGGCATTCAACTCAGTGGCGTAACGGAGAAAGACGGGGCCCTTAGGCATATTTGCTGGGGGGGGGGGGGGGGGGCTGTTGTCATGATTTGACTGACATGGTTTGAAAGCTGTATTACTTGATGCATGTGTTTTTAGATGAAGAGAAGATTTATTACTTATATAGTCTTTTTACTTTATATAATATATATATCAAGAAACCAAATTAAACTATTTCGTTTTGCATTCATCAATTGAAAGGTAAAGAACTTCATGTAATAAGCCAACAGGCTCGCACCCAGGAGTTTTGTTTTTGCTGGGCTAAAGAACTCAGCTGCCATCCTCGATGGTGTCATTTTTGAGTTGACTAGATGTCAAACTATTGGAAAATTATGGGGTTCAAATTTTCGACCTCTCAGTATGCAGGGGGTCGAGGGGTCGGAGACATGGCTAATAGGAGTGACTCGAAGCCTTTTCCTGACCTTGCTTCTATTCCTAGCCCTATAATAGTGTGGCAGGAATCGCAATAAAACAGCTCTCGTAGGATTTGCATTCTGCAGTTGATTTTTGTTTTTTGTTTTTGAGTTGACTTGGTGTCAAACTATCAGAAAATGCAGTTCAGATTTTCCAAGCTCTCAACCCCCCTATATATCGGAAGGTCAAAAATCTGAACCCCATCATTTTCTGATAGGTTGACATCTAGTCAATTCAAAAAAGAAAAAAATATCAACTTTAGCACGCAAATCCTACGGGAGCTGTTTTCACGACACTCCATACCACACTATTACATATAGAATCAATATCAGTAATGTCGTATTTGGGTTTGTGGCACCTTAATTATGATATTTGTACTTCATGTATTAATTGCGTAAATTAGCTTTCAGTAACGCTCGTTTTATCAACGGTTCACTCAATTAGACCTGGTCATTCGAATGAAACGATATTATTTTTGTTATAAGGCAACAAATTTATTTACATTATATTAATGCAGTATTTCAATTGCGTTACAGCTCGACGCTGACACGTCGTTACTAAAATACGCCATACTTAGCCCGTCTTTGTCTGAGACGTACAAGCTGCTTCAGACGATTTTGAAAGAAATGAAAAGAAGTATTGGGGCCCACAAGACAATTGACGCTCTGAGTAGCTCGGAGCAGTTCTTTGAATTTGTCCGAGCTCTGTTTATGATCAGTCTCACCCTGGCATTCTCCCCAGTACAACAAGATCGAAACGTGTCAGAGTACATCCAACAACTCAGCATAGAGCTCTACCTTCATCTGTGCAACTACAACAAAATTCAACGGGTGTCAAGACTCGGTCACTCATCTCAGTCGATTAAGTTGATCAATATATCTTTAACTGTTCTTGGTCTTCCAAATTTACTTGGAGTGACCGGAGAAGGAAAAGTAGATTTAAAGAGCCACGGGGGAGATCTAGGTTTAGAAAGAAAGGACTTATCTCAAGACTCGGGATTTTCAGAGTCGGGCGGAGAGGTTGTAAGAGAATTAGCGAAAAATCACACGGATGGATCTACAGAATTAGAAGAAACGAATATTTTTCGAAGTGATAGAAAGTGTGATTCTAGCAACATTAATAAATCAATAGACGAAGTGGCCTCTACCGTGGAAAAGTCACATGATGCTTAGGGGTGCACCGGAACCAATATTTTAAGATCCGGCCGGAACCGGATCTGACCGGAACTGAAAAAGAAATCCGGCCGGAACTTCCGGCCGGAACCGGGTTTGTTAAGCCATATATGGTTATATGCTATTTTATCAAGAGCCGGGCAGGGGGGGGGGGCAAAAGTTGGAATACAATATTGAATAATGTTAACGTAATTGTGTAAAACATCTTCATGAAATGCTCATGTATAGGCGAGTTTCAAGGTGTTGCGCGCGCATCATTTTTCAAAAAAACTGGCAAGCTCCACTCAAAGTAAACATACTCTTTAAAATAAACAAAGTGTAGATACAGTTTCTGGATATAAAATTCTGCTGTTGTTGGCTCGCTAGCAAGTCTGTTTGCCATTCCTTACTTTGTGGGGAGCCCGCCAATTTCTTTCCAAAACGATGCGCACGCAACACCCTGAAACTCGTCTATTGGTATTAATGATTTAATGGTATACAAATATATCCTTGTATAGTGTATTATCTACACGGGAGCAAAGAGCCTGGGAACGAGGTTGTAACTAGAGTATATCAGCATATATAAAATCACTTGTTTTCATTTTATTTTGTATGTTTCACACCAATTTTCAACCTTTCATTTGCATGGCTAGTATGAAATGATTAAATTATCAGTACGTGCTTGTTATATGAAGTACTTTCCCTAACCCACCATTCTGAACCGCTGACCGTCTTATAAAAAAGACAAGAGTATTATTTTTTTTCAATGATTGCATGTTGTTTCTTGCTATTTATGCAAATTATACTTCACAGTTGTTGAAATGTGATCTGTTCAGTCTGTTTGATCGAAGTTGTTTAATAAATAAACTTGATATTCAATCTCTCTGAAAACGACAGAGTTCCGGTTCCGGCCATGCTTTTTTAATCAGTTCCGGCCGGAACCGGATCTCCGAAAAATCAGAGTTCCGGCCGGAACTACCCGGCCGGAACCGAGTTCCGGTGCACCCCTAATGATGCTGCTCTTAATCAAGATTCTTCCCAGGTAGAATCGTCAAAAAATGAGTCATTGTCTGCGTCCAAACGGCTACAACGTATCCAAAAAGAGTTGTATGAAACAGTAGACACAAGTGAGTTAGAAGGCAGGCAGAAATATGATTTGAGGAAAGACAAATCTTCCAGAGGGTGGACGTACAATTTTGGGCATCAAACACGTCAGTCAGACAGGGTTGACGAACGAATTAGGCAAGGTTGTCGTACATTTCCACTAGTAAATTATGGGAAACCACTGGATCCGAAAAAGCAATGGCAGACATATAAGCACAAGTGTGTCGGTCTACCCGTGGATCCCAATTTTTTCGCTTTTCCTGTTCCATCTGACGAGAACTTGCGTGAATCCGAATATGACGCTGATGTATCATCTTCCGAAGACGAATGCGAAGGCTCCTTACCTCTAGTTAATTTGTCTGTGCCTTACATTAGGCAAACACTAGAAAACAAAACGAAGACGAAAGAAAAGGTTTCTCCAAAAAAGTTTAATAGTGTGGTCAATCGACAAGCCACGACAATATGGTCGATGGCGTCTGTGGATTTTTCCGACAGATTCCCTCTTCATCCTCATGATTTGCCGAACCAACCAATGAAAAGTCAACGTGATAAAGACAGGTCTGAAGTGGATGAAGAAGTCGATGTCTCAAAGTTAGTCCCCCTTGTTGATCTTGACAAGACAACTGTGGCCGATTTACTAGAGGTGGGTCTTGGCGACGGTGCTTTTACCAATGATCCGGAAGAATACTTAAACAGTTGGCGTCCACCATCATCGGAAGGATTTTATCAAGGGGGCAGGATTCAAAGTAAGGATTGTTTATCTGTAGTATGGTTTTTAACTAGACGGCTAAAACTACGGATTTTATCGCAGTTAATGTTACTATTATTAGTGGATTAAGGTAGCTCACGACGCTTTTTACAAAATGTTTAACCATGCACACTGGACTATTGTAATTATGACGGCCCACCTTTTTTTGTGATGTGCACATGTTCAAGAAATTTTCTAGTAAGTGTATCAAGATTATCGTAAATATATATTAAGATATTATTAACCAAAAACGAGGTTTCTATATACCGGAAAATATCAGTATGGACCGAGCCGCAGGCGAAGTTCCTACAAAAGAGACAGAGGCTTGATTTTTTCCGTACAGGCCGAGTAAACGAAATTAATTAATAAATGATTTATTGTATGGCTGTTTTTAAGTTTCTCAAAACTTTATTTCGTATCATAGTTAATGTGAAAATTTTAGAAATTCTCGTCAACAGCGGTCCAGACATGGAAAAAGGCGGGCAGTGGTATTGTTACCATGTCTTGCATGGTATTACTTAAAATTAAGGGCCATCCCTTATCAGTCCGGCGTTACTGGATTTGTACATACAGAATTAAGAGGTGATAATATAACGATCGTGACTCGAAAGATGGAAATTCCGAGAAGTGTACAGGGCCGAAGTTCCTATTAATTCTAACCATAAACCCCAACTCTAATTCAAATGCTATAACCTTATCACCTCATCTTAGTAAAAATAAGAATAACAGATAGTGTAACAGTGCTCTTATTTTTAACAAATAGCCTACACTAACTACAAGAGACATACAAAAGGTTGTATCATTATAGAATCTTAAACTCAGCTGTAAACTATATTCTAGGAATTTTGGCCTTTTGAGTACACCAAAGAGCTAGAATTCATTCTTAAGTATTATTGTTGAAGTATTATTGTTGAATCGGCTACTGGGTGTAAAGTAGTTTTTACGTCGTGTTATAATGTAGTTGTTTATATTATTATCTCTTGCTTTTACAGGAGCATTTGTTCTGAACTTTAATCCTACTACCGAAGTCTGGACAGCTCAGAGTACGTTAGCTTTTCTTGGTGACGCACTTAATTTATCAGATGACGAGAAAGGCAATTGCAGAGATGCTTTTCACGTTCAGTTTCTTCACCAGGATGAACCCAGGGGACGGTACGTTAATGCATAGTATTAAGGCCTTCATTATAATGTTTGCATGGTCATTTCCGTGAAGCGCTCTCAATTCGTCAGATTTTATGTCACAAAAATACAATAAATATCGTTATAGAGAGGTATCAATTTGTAGAATACTTAATGTTGTATTTGATTTTGCGATAAACACAAGCCAATAATAGTTGTGAATTTTTTAATGAAACCAGAGGGCTTTACTCGGGGCGATTCAAGTACAATGCGTTTTATTTTGTTCCAAAACGTAAAAAGGTCATAAAATCGAAACCGGGCAATGGTTACTGGAAACTTATCTAGGAATCGATCGGCGAAATTTTTTTTTTGAACAAAATAAAACGCTTTGTACTTGAGTCTTCCCGAGTAAAGCCCTTTGGTTTTACTTTAGAAATTCATAACTATATTATTGGCTTGTGTAATTGTGTTTGCCACAATCAAATACAACATTGTTTTCTACAAATTAATAGCTTTCTAACGATATCTATTTTATTTTTGTGGCATAAATTCTGACGAATTGAGACCGTTTTACTGAAATGGCTCTGCAAACCTTATGAAGACATTAAGTTTTTTAGTCGTTTGCCAAAAGAAGTTTATGCCTATATAGCAGTTTGACTGTAGACTTTGTGTGTGATTTGAAGAAAAAAATGTTATACACTTCCAGTGATGCGCTTTTATTGGACATAAACATACATAACGATTGACTGTTATATAATTTAATATGTATTAATGCCTTGATAACATATATAAGATGCATTGTAAAATTAATGCACTTAGTATTAAAATCTATTAAAGCGTCTGTTGCAGTCCTGAATACAACTGTCTTTGACTAGTGTAAAAACGTAGAGTAGAGTGCTGTGTACTGTATATGCTGTTTTGGAACATAGCAAAGACAGGTGAGTATGCATTCGGTGAATTGCCAAATAGAAAGTAACGCAATATTGACGTTTCCATTTACTGTAATGCCTAATGCCATTCCAGTCGAAACGTTAGTATTTTCTTATCTAAAATAATTTCATTATTTCACTACATTTATACTTTGCTATATAGGTTCATGAAGATTTGTTCACGCGAGAACGGAAATGTTCTACTGCTTCATTTCTCGACCTGTTTCGATTCCAATGACCAACAGTTGTTCATTGCCTGTGCGTGTCTTTTTTATACTAGATATGTTGGCAAAAGATACCGTGACCGCCGTCATCATGATCCTAAAAGATACATGCAAGATGTTGTCTGTCAGATGATGGCTGGTTATTACGTCACCAAATTCAACGAGGCCTTGCAGAATTACAAACGAGACATTCAAGTCCAGTTCTTGCCAGCCGCCCACCTACAGCTGCTGACTTCGAGCGGTGACCTTGAAGATTGCATCAATGTTGAGCCTTATCTGCTCGGAGACTTCTTAAAGCTCACCAACAACGATGTTTTCGTTGACAAAAGACATCAGGAGTTGGCCACGGCCTTGACCCATTTCTCCTTTTGTGAGTCTAAAGGAACATTGATGATTGTAGATATCCAAGGTTGGTTGCCAAGAGAGAGCAGTGGAGTTATCTATCTTACTGATCCTCAGTTCCATACGAACGGTTTGGAGAAATTCAGTCCGTACGACCACCAGGAAACGGGCATGAAGAAATTCTGGGAAGCTGTTCATCCTCATTGTAATGATATGTGTCGCGCTATGGGGCTGGAGAGATCTAAAAAATGAAGTTCGTTATGAAGAACTGTGCGTGCCGATTTTTGCTTCTCCAAAAATTAAGAAGTACGTGCCTACAAGCCTTGCATGTTAGTTTTGTGTATATGGAAGCCGTCTTAGAATATTCTTTTGCATGTTTTTTATTCAGATAAGTTTATTCGAGTTTTTGGTTATTCGTTTTCTAAATATTTCTTGATAAACATGGTCGTTGTATGGAAAACCTACAAATAGATTATTTGGGAAAGCCTTCTTTGTCGTTGTTTTACAAACAAGTAGATTTTACACAACAAGGTCAAGGAAAACAATTAAATTTATCATTCCAACAAATGTCATTATGAATGCCGCGGGAATATCAGGCTTAATTATTTTGTTTTAAAGAACAAATCTCAGATACTATATACAATTCTTAATCTGAACCCTGTCTTGGACTCGTATATTACGCCATGCTTGCAAACGTACAGTACCACCTACATGACTTCATGTAAACGTATAACTAATTAAATAGGACATTTTACCATTGTTCATATAAAGACATGTTTTAGAAACGAGTTCAATTCAAAATTTGTGAAAAAACTTAACAATTTTCGCTATTGTTGTATATCGAAAGCTAAACATTTTGGGTGTTTTAGCTTAATACTATCATCTTAGTACTATAGTTTGAGTACTTACTGTATCTCAACTGAACTGGATTGCTTATCTCGATGTCTTCAAAAACGAAACCACCAGACCTAGGTTAGGTTTCTTGTACTGAATGCCACCAATCCATCATTATCTGTTGCTTCTTAACCAACTACTTCTCAACCTACTTTTTTATGAGGCATGCTTGTATCAAGGTCAGGTGTTTATTTTTGGTTTCTAGTTTCTATTTTATTTTATTTTGTTTTGTTTTTTTGTATTTCTTTAAAACTGTAAAACATTCTATACAGGCTATATATAATTGTAACTTTTACTGCAGACCGCTAAATGTAATTACTGTATTTCCCTCTGCCAAATTATCTGATGTAATAGATCAAACACGAGGAAGAATGTTAAATTTCGTCTGATATCCAGTCACCGAGAAGTGGTTGAAAATTCTATGCTAATTAAAGCCGGTTTTCCACTAGGTGACTTTTTTCGCGCGAAGCGACGTTTTCTTTTGTCTCTTGAGCTGTGGGCTGGAACTAATCAGAAATAACCCACCAAGATGATATATAGTATATATCATTCTACAATAATTCAATTTTTAAGATAGTGTAAAGTAATCGAGAAACGTCTCGTAATGACCAAGTAGTTGAGGTTAATAAGAGGTTTATTATATGGCTTTTTGAAACAACATACCTCACATTACCTTGCATACATAAAGCGTGACTTTGAGCATCACATACACTCGTCGTTTTCAATGTTATTGCTCTTGTTATCGCTTTTGGAGTCCTAAAACTCACTTCCATGAAGGTTGCTCATCGTTTGAGTCATACATGATTTAGTGTTTAGGTTACTGTATTTATAAAATATTTCCGGTTTTCTTCGTTGTAGCTTGCGCAGAAACAGTTGTACGCGCAGAAACAGTTGTACGTGTTCATGCTCCATAATAGTTTTCATGCAGTAATAGTTGCACGTGCAACGCTTCCTGTAGTATAAGAAAAACTATTAGAATTATCCATGGTATTTTATTCCAAGTGAATTGGGACTTGGGCAATTCTATTTGCCCATTATAAACTAGAAATATGTTAACACAACAACCCCTCGCCCTCTTTTACCCGAATTTTTGTGAATATCCTTTGAACCCTCTGATTTATAGGAAAACACCTTCGCGCTATTTTTCATTGGGAGCCTGGAAATAGCCGTTGGAACAATTCAAAGTATAGTTTTAAACCTTTAATTAAAGTATAATATATATTTAAGAAAAGTGTATTGAGAAAGTGCCAAAGGAAATTTGATTGCCTTGTTTATGAAATGTTGTTCATAAAATAACTTAGTCCTAATTTAAATAGACAATGGCTGACTCTATTCGTGCGAAACTCTTTGTTTAACACATTATTTTTATTATTGTGTTTTTCTTTTTATATTAACCTATTGTTTGTATTCAGTATTTATAACTCTTCATTCGAACTCGTACTCTGACTTGATAATGACGTACAGTTAACGTCGAAACGTCGTCGATTTTTATAGTTTTTAACATGTATTTAAGTAACCTTTTATCGCAGATTTTATAGTAAAGTGTATTAAAAAGTCACTTCTTATTCGTTTAATTAAAGTATAATATTTGAAATTAAAAAAAGTTGCTTAACTCTAATTTAAAAAGAAAAAGGTAATAAATGACAAAGAAAATTTCCAAGACAATATTCAGCAAAGAAATTGAGATGAAGAAAAACGAAGGTCGCCACCGCGGTTTGAACTCGACCATTTTGCGTGCGAACTGACGATCTTACCACCGGGCTACTGAAGCAAACGTCAAAATATAAGCAAAATATTAGGTTTATATTTTCTTTCCATGTTTACAAAGAATATTTGCATTGAACATCAAAAAATATTTGAAATATTGCCCGAGCATCTAAAAATATTTGCATTTTTCAAAGGCATTGGACATTGGCATTTAAAACTCATTTATTAAGTAGTAAAAACAAGTTTTGTCTCAAAACTGTTAAACACTTTGTTAAAACTGTCTTCACCTGGAAAAAACTGTTTTCATGCAGTCTTTTATACATCTGTCATATTTCAACATGCAGCATTTATAACTTTAATATGTGTAACAGACGAAAAATTTCTCCTTCGCCGATTTTTATGCCAAATTCCAAACAAGCTACGGTAAGTTTTACCATACTGTAGAATTGGTTTTACTATATATAACGGGAAAATATTTGAAAGGAGAAATATATAAGACATCAGCCAACCGACGGGCATGAAGCGAAAACATAACGAATACGTTTAAAATACTTTAACGACACACGAAATCGAAAACAAAATTACTGTAACAGTGACAGGATATATTAAGAACAGAGAAACTCGAACAGCATTGCTACTAAATATTCGTGATTTCATACCGTATTAAGCTTAACCATTTCGGCCTTCATCTTCAGTGGTTATTTCGTTAGTGCTTTTTCCTCCTTTCGAGTTTCGGTGTGGCGGGTTTTCTTCTACTAAGGATGTTATTCTGTTTTATACGTAAATGTTGACTTGTTTCTGTCCTTTTGAACGGGATATACGTATCCAAAACAAGACGCCCGCTATAGGCGTGAACTCGGGCTACTGTGGGCTGGTGCCTTGCAAAATAATAGAACAACAGCAGTGCTGTTTGGAGTTAATGGTTGAATTTGATGCAACTTTCAGTCAATTGACTGTAGTAGTGTAATATTCATCATAGAGAAAATCATGGTGGGTATACTGGTGTGCCAAAACATTGATTTGGCAGCCATACTGGTTTGCCAAAACATTGAAATGGTGGCCATACTGGTGTACCAAAACATTGAAATAGTGGCCATACTGGTGTACCAAAACAATGAAATAGTGGACAATCAGCCATACTGATGTACCAAAACAATGAAATAGTGGTAATACTGGTGTACCAAAACAATGAAATAGTGGCCAATCAGCCATATTGGTGTACCAAAATAATGAAATAGTGTGGCCATACTGGTGTACCAAAACAATGAAATAATGGCCATATTGGTGTACCAAAACAATGAAATGGTGGCCATATTGGGGTACCAAAACAATGAAATAGTGGCCATATTGGTGTACAGAAACAATGAAATGGTGGCCATATTGGTGTACCAAAACAATGAAATGGTGGCCATACTGGTGTACTAAAACAATGAAATAGTGGCCATATTGGTGTACAAAACAATGAAATGGTGGCCATACTGGTGTTACCAAAACAATGAAATGGCAGCCATACTGGTGTACCTAAACATTGAAATGGTGGCCATATTGGTGTACCCAAACAATAACTTGATGAAAGTAATGTATAAACTGTTGAATAGAATCGACTTTTATTTGCAAGACATCAGTACAATAAATCAATAATAAACAATACAAGCAAAAATGAAGCAAACCACAAATATTAATACAGTTTAAACATCAATACATTTACATACAGATACAGCATTCACAGACACAAGTCAGCTAGTTCGGCTAAATGTCAACCTCGAATCGATGAAGATGTAAAACATAGCATGTTTACCTTTCACTTGCAAGTTGGCTTTACCAACTTTCTTTGTTCTTTGATTTACAGCACTTGAGCAACATTTTTCAGCAGAATTTAATAACACACGTATAAAATTGATCGAGAACACATTGATCGAGAGTTGATCGAGTACTACACATTTTCAGCGTACGGTTATCGAGATCGCCGACCAACCCAGGTCTACTATAGTCTATTGTAAGCATTGTGAGCGTGTTTATCATTAAAACACAAACTCACTTCGAACAACACAACCAAAGGCCGTCAGGAAAAGAAAAAACTCGCGACTCATGCATGAAAATCAGCCATGATGAAATCATTTGAGCACGCTTCAGGGTCGCAAAGGCTTTTGGGAAACGTTGCGCAAGAATGGCAATTTGTCGACACAAAAAAAAAATAAAAATAAAAATAACAGAGCCGAAACCTAGACTCGGCTACCACAGGTAGCGCGAGTAAAAAGCATTCTCTGAAGTCTTTTTGTCAACCGCAAAGTTATGTTGTTGAAGTTTTTTTTCTCAGGAATAGATTTTATTGTTCCCAGTGCCCCACAATCCTTACCGCGCAAGTGAACGTACCATGCATAGAAATAAATAAGCATTCAGATCACAGAAATCTGTTCAGGTATCACGCTTGTCCACGCGTGTAAAATGACTCCAGATTAGCACCCTCACCGGGCTCCGGGACTTTGGCCCTACGCCCGGGCTCGGGGATTAACCGGGCTGTATCTGTTATTTATTTCATGATTGAGTCGGTTTTCTTTGATGTACCGCGGGCTATATATAGCATACAGCCCTATGAATACTAATTAGATAAAAAATGAAGCAAAAACTAGGAAAATCTTTGTCTAAGGTGGAAAAATAGACAAAAGTTTGTTGGAAAACCTCCTCAATCATGAAATAAGTCAGATAAGTGTCCTCGGGGCTGTATATCGCATACATCCCGACGTTCGAGGGAGTTCTCTCTTACACAACGCTCAAAAGGGAGCAATATAATTCATCTAAAATCTTTGTTCTTCATGGGATTTATGCCAAATACATCCCTGTGAAGAACAAAGAAAACCGGCTCAATCGTGTTGCCACTGCCCCAGAAAATTGCTGCCCCCAAATAAATGATAACTCGTAGACATAGTTTCACTTGATGTGAGATTTTTTAATGAAATCGTATACACAATCGTACTGGAGAATTAGACTTTTTTGAGGAGTACATTGTTTAAAAAATCATGTAATCGGTCGAAATATACGCAATGGCACCCAATCAAGATTTCCCACCAGATTAACCAGGGTACATTTAATAACAAATACATATCCAAGGTTTTTTGCTGTCATGACATTCTGAGGAACCGGCTCCGCATCTACCTCCAGTGATACCTACATTTTCAAAAACACGTTTGCAACTGTTATTACATTCAGGTCTACAATGTTTATACAGTTCATGGCAGTCACCAATAGTCGTGTCAGTCTGTTTGCCTTGCGAAGGTGGAATGGCGACGAACATTACCAAGAGCGCCACAATTAAAACGAGCGACGATTTTTTAACTGGAGCCATCTTCTCTGAAAAGAAATCCCGAACATAAACATGTTAAAATTGCCAGGAAATCATGAATGAACTAAAGGTTATTACGCTGGGGATTGAGGTTGTTTCTAATCAAAGATTCGTGATTAGTGCAATCCACGCCATTTATTAGGCGCGGGAACAACAATTACAATATCGCTGGAAAGTATTGCTTAAGAAAATCACTCTTTGGCTGCAAAAAAAGTTAGAGTTACAACAAAATTCAGTTTAACGCATACACAGACAAACCTTGAGGTCAATGTGGTTGATTCCAACGAATATTTCTTATGCAAGATCTATCGATGAAATGTCGACTTTCGAAGGTATTCTTCTGTCTGTACAGAACTGTTAAGAAGTGTGATAAGGCCGCATTTTTATAATGCAGTGCCAGTGACGCAGTGCTGGCTTTGAATCCGGTGTTGACAGGTGACAATACACAATATACAAATTTCTTAGTGCTACAAGTACTTGAAGAATACTTCCAAACATTGTAAAATTTCTCGATTACTTTACACTATCTTAAAACAAAAGGTCCGCTATGCGTACATGTATCTGCGCCAAACCCACCACTGTGAGAATCTTGTCAAGATCTTGTGTGACCTTGGAAAATCTTATAAGATCTACGTGTAAAAATTCTTATAAGTAAGAATTTTTACACGTAGATCTTATAAGATTTTAGTGAGATCTTATAAGATAATTAAAGAGAAAGTACACGTTCTCTGACCAAAATAATTTTTATCATGACTCACAAAAACTGTGGTAGAGATCACACTCACAAGTTTACTATAAGTCACGTTAAAAATACTTACCAGTTCATCAGCAATATCCCCTGTCTCCGAAATGTTTTAGTGCAAAACTTTGTCGGAAATATAGAATTTAACGGCTAACTGCAGGAAGATATATCCAATGGCCAATAATACGGCTGTTGAGCCGGACACCGCGGTCTAAATACCCCTGAATTGTCTTAGGGATTTTAGGTGAAGGAAAATTCGAGTGCAGGATACATGTATCCTGCACTCGAATTTTCCTTCACCTAAAATCCCTAGAACATCTGTAATCGAGTGAAATGCCCAATATTACTTCTAATATACCTGAATTGTCTGTAGGTTTGTGCCATTTTGGAAACTTATACCGTTAGATAGAGCGTTAAACTCTGTTCAACAAATGTGCATTAAAAAAAATCGTAGAATAGCGACGGAGAAAAATCTATTTGAACTGAGATGAGCGCCAAATATCAAATGGCAATTATCGGGTCAAACCGTGACGCAATCATATTTAAACCGGTATCCGCCAGCTGATTCCCTGAATCGTCTGTAGGTTTGTGCCATTCACGAAACTTTTACAGTTAGATAGAGCGTTAAATATTCTACAACATATGCGAATTAGAAAAAATCGTATAAAATATAACCCTGAAAAATCATAGTGTTTTAGTCAAAAACTTTGTCGGAAGTATAGAATTTAGCGTTGGGATATATCTTCATTGCAGTTGAGCCACCGGATACCGCGTGTTTAAAGTATACCTCTGAATCGTCTGTAGGTTTGTGCCATTCACGAAACTTCTACAGACTCTACAGTTAGATAGAGCGTTAAATTCTGTACAACATATGTGGATTAGACAACATTGTATAGAATAACAACGGAGAAAGGCTATTTGAACTGACATGAGCGCAAATATCAAATTGTCAAACGCGGTCATATTTAAAGTAAATCAATCGTCTGTAGGTTTGTGCCATTTGGGAAACTTGCACGGTTAGATAGAGCGTTAAATTCTGTACAACATTTGTGAATTAGAACAAATCGTATAGAATAGCAACGGAGAAAAATATATCTGTTGAACTGAGATAAGCGCAAGTATCGAATTGCATTATACGCTATTCACTTGGCGTACGGTCGAACGCGGTCATATTTATAGTAAATCAATCGTCTGTAGGTTTGTGCCATTTGGGAAACTTGTACGGTTAGATAGAGCGTTAAATTCTGTACAACATATGTGAATTAGAACAAATCGTATAGAATAGCAACGGAGAAAAATCTATTTGAACTGAGATGAGCGCAAATATCAAATTGCATTATTATGCTATCACTTGGCGTACGGTCAGACGCAATCATTTTAAATATCCCTGAATCATACTACTCCAATCATACAGCATTGCAATTGACTTTCTTCGAAAATAATGTTGTTCTTCGTCTCGCTCCGTAGTTCATACAACATAGCGAGGAAATATAAACAGTCACACTACTGCACACATTACAGGTCAGCGGTTACACAAAAAAGTTAACACACAAACACACAACACGATAGCAATATATCTGCGCGTTGCGCAGATACAACAAAAGGTCCGCTATGCGTACATGTATCTGCGCAAACCCACCACTGAGAATCATGTCAAGATCTTGTGTGATCTTGGGAAATCTTGTAAGATCTTAAGAAAAATCTTATAAGATTTTAGCGATATCTTATAAGATAATTAAAGAGAAAGTACACGTTCTCTGACCTTAATAATTTTTTATCATGACTCATCATGACTCACAAAAACTGTGGTAGATCACACTCACAAGTTTACTATAAGTCACGTTAAAAATACTTAACCAGTTTATCAGCAATATCCCCTGTCTCCGAAATGTTTTTGTGCAAAACTTTGTCGGAAATATAGAATTTAACGGCTAACTGCTGGAAGATATATCCAAATGGCCAATAATACGGCTACCGCGGATCTAAATACCCCTGAATCGTCTGTAGGTTTGTGCCATGTATGTAGGTACGGAGAAAAGGCTATTTGAACTGACATGAGCGCAAATATCAAATTGCATTATTTACGCTATTTACTTGGCCTACGGTCAAACGCGGTCATATTTAAAGTAAATCAATCGTCTGAAGGTATGTGCCATTTGGGAAACTTGCACGGTCAGATAGAGCGTTAAATTCTGTACAACATATGTGAATTAGAACAAATCGTATAGAATAGCAACGGAGAAAAATATATCAGTTGAACTGAGATGAGCGCAAGTATCAAATTGCATTATACGGCTATTTACTTGGCGTACGGTCGAACGCGGTCATATTTAAAGTAAATCAATCGTCTGTAGGTTTGTGCCATTTGGGAAACTTGCACGGTTATATAGAGCGTTAAATGCTGTACAACATATGTGAATTAGAGAACATGGTATAGAATAACAACGGAGAAAAGGCTATTTGAACGGACATGAGCGCAAATATCAAATTGCATTATTACGCTATTTACTTGGCGTACGGTCAAACGCGGTCATATTTAAAGTAAATCAATCGTCTATAGGTTTGTGCCATTTGGGAAACTTGCACGGTTAGATAGAGCGTTAAATTCTGTACAACATATGTGAATTAAAACAAATCGTATTAGAATAGCAACGGAGAAAAATATATTTGAACTGAGATGAGCGCAAATATCGAATTGCATTATTACACTATTTACTTGGCGTACGGTCGAACGCGGTCATATTTAAAGTAAATCAATCGTCTGTAGGTTTGTGCCATTTGGGAAACTTGTACGATTAGATAGAGCGTTAAATTCTGTACAACATATGTGAATTAGAACAAATCGTATAGAATAGCAACGGAGAAAAATCTATTTGAACTGAGATGAGCGCAAATATCAAATTGAATTATTATGCTATCACTTGGCGTACGGTCAGACGCAATCATTATAAAGTATCCCTGAATCATACTACTCCAATCATACAGCATTGCAATTGACTTTCTTCGAAAATAATGTCGTTCTTCGTCTCGCTCCTTAGTTCATCACTACTGCACATATTACAGGTCAGCGGTTACACCAAAAAGTTAACCCACAGACACACACACAACACGATAGCAATATATCTGCGCGTTGCGCAGATACAAAAATGAATACTGGTTATTGTGAAAACCGATCTTAACGTTTGAGCCTAATTGTTTTCCAAGTAAACTGACCTAAATTGCTGAGACGGAAGACTATCAGGTGTTAAAGATTAAGCTGAAACGGACGTAGCCTGCGTCCAACGAACGTCGTAACTAACGTCAGCATGACATTGTATCTGCACGCAGGCTAAAACGGAGGAAGATCACTTAATTAAGCTGAAACGGACAAGGTCATATGTCACGTTTAAACTAAGACAGGGTCATGAAACTATCAAAACTTACAAAATTTAGTTTGTCGGCTATAAATACATCATCGCCTTTCTCTTGTAGTTGTATTAATTAAAATACTAAATGAATTGTTAGTACATACATGTATTTTATATATACAATTATAGATCAAATTCAACCTTCATTGCCGTTTGCTTTACTTACATGATATATTTTATAATCTTAAATAAAAGTAAAGTGGAACTTACTATGTGCCATGGTGGCATGGTATGGTGTGAGGGGGCAAGAAATATTCGCTTTAAGATTTTCCGACGGTTCACTTGGACCTCGAGACTGCTCTGCCTCCAAAGTTTTGTTAATCTTTCAAATAGTAGGTACATTACTACGCTGAAAAACACTTGTTTGTAGATTTTTTCAAATGTGTAAATTTGCTAATCAAAGACCAAAATTGAAAACAGACAAAAATAGCAGTGTAGTCACGGTAGACTTGTACACAAAAAAGGTCACACAAACTACAGGAATTTATAAATCACATGGCTTATACAGATATATATCCTATGATATACTCCTATAACGATTAATCACATTCAGTTCTAGTGAACGTATAAGAGTTCCCTCCGGATCTACGCGACGCATTGATTCCCTACTCTTCTTTGCTGAACTGTGTGACCTCGAGCAGCAAGGTAACCTGTCATTCTTTTATAACCAGTGTAAGGCTGAGTTCTTAATATTTCCCTAACTGTTGAGTCCAGCTCTTCCAGAGTTAGATTTGTATATGTCCCCCTTATTGACATCCCAAAGTGCTGTAATCGTCGCTCGACTGTACGCTCACTTACACCGAGTGCGGCTGCGATTTGCTTAATGGTAAACAGTCTCTCCACAAGAAAGCTCAACTGTTCGTAAGGAATATTAAATCTTGATCTTCCTCGATTGCCTGTGAAAATAACTTCGGGCTCAACGTTAGTATCTTCTGAGCTGCATATTGAAGTTAAATCAATCAAAGCTTCGGCAAGAAGATCGATAACATGACGATCAATAAAACCACACTGATAGTACCTTGTCACGACACCAAATAGCCATTCTAGTCTAAAGAGAGCATTTTCCCGACATTCAGCTTCTCCACCGCGAGCTTCGACTTGATGCAAAATGTTTAAAATATAACATCTAATGCGATTTCTTATAAACTGCCATCCTTCCAAATCCTCGGCCATGTTTTTACATACTGTATATATAACTTAGTTCCAGTTTTGCGCGGCCGTGTGTGCTAAAAAGTGTTACTGAGAGTCATGCAGAACATGACGTAAGCATAATGAAACATAATGAAAGCAAAATACGAAACGGCATAATAGAATGCAAAACAGCATAATGAAATACGAAACGGCATAATAGAATGCAAAACAGCATAATGAAATACGAAACGGCATAATAGAATGCAAAACAGCATAATGAAATACGAAACGGCACAATGAAATGCAAAACAGCATATAATAGAATACCAAATAGGTTAACAAAATGCCTCTGTTAATTACATAATGTAAAGTTGAATTTTGGCGGAAATCACCCCTCATAAAATATATGTATTACACTTCTGTTTTTTGCATCGCAAATTGCGATGCGATACCGCTTATTTTGCGCCTTGCTTGGATCTCTCACAAGAGTGTCACTTGACACTCTCGGATGAGAAATCTTGGGACTGTTACTATACCGTACGAGTAAGAATAACTGTAAGTAAGAGTAAATGTAAGCCGTTTGACATTAAACAACAATTATTTATCGCGCGCAACGTTAGCACCATAGAAAGTACATCTTTATGTTTATAAAGGAGTAACTCGAACGTCAGTTGCGGGACTCGCTGCAAGTTGATCTTCCTGAAATGCCACATTTGTGCTTGAACACGCATCTCGTTCAGGTTTGTTACCGGACCTAATATGCGATCCACGGTCATTGCTCGCGAAGCTATAGTAACCAAAACCAGCACCAACGAGAATGGCAACCAGAAACCACACACAGTAAGTGCTCACTATCAACATCAGAAAATAGTATAAACTAGAATTCAAGATGTGGACGAGCGAACGAACCAAGTGTTCTCGATTTAATATTCTTCCACCCCATGTATGAGTACTTCTAGGTCTTGTATTTTGATCCAATTCTACGTTGACTGCTCTGGAAGTTTGCGCCTGGTCTAGTTCTACTGGCGGATGTTTTTTACTTAACCTTTCTTTCTGTTTCCACCGCAACTGCGTCGCTGTTAAAAATGCTGAGACGAGGGCAATGGTTAATACTACTGGAACAAAGACTTCAAGTCTTTCGGCCAACCAGGTCTTGAACAAGACAAGGACATTTCGATCGAAAGTAAAGTGAGTTTCCATCCTTGACTTTCTGTCGCGGTGAACTTGTTTCTTTAGTAAGCAAGATTGAAAACAACCACCAGAAATCATTTGTGTCACGCAGTGCGGGTCAACGCCCGTTGCGTTTAGCCATATGGATCTGCCTCCTTCTCAGGCCCTCATTGCATCATGGACAGCTCACACTTTTGAGAGGGCCTGCAAGATCATGTAAGGTGACCAATCCCATTATGCCCAGCGAGACTAACTAGACCATATAGAGGCCGCTGTTTTGAGAGGTATCTAAACAAAATGGTTTCCAGCCGCTGTTCGACAAACGTACGTCCGAGTTATTGTAACTCTGTGACCACCAGGAAATTCGGTCTAAACTTTCTTACAGATGACAATGAAGAAACCAATATGTTTTAGAATTACCGACCTTCTGCCCGATAGTATTTTTAGCGGCAAAAATTAATTGAAGGGGAAAATATCTGCCTGACAAAAGCAAATTCGACGAACAGCAGAGTACAGGTTTTTCTTGTTTTTGTTTTTTTTGTTTATTTATCGAAGACCGTCAGCTGACCGAGAGTTAATGAGATTTAATTTTGTTAAATTGTTCGCTATAGTGTAGCGTAATTCAAGTTTCAGTTGTTGTGGAAACCGAAAAAATATAAACCCAAGCGTCTCCGGGTAGACTAAAGTGCATTTTCGTTGATTATTCCGGCCAAAATTTGAAAAAGTTCGACCGTAATTGCTTTTTCAACAATTCCTTCATCTTAAAGCTAGGATTCGTATGTCATAAGTCTTCAATGTCCTTCAAATTCTTCGGATATAGCCATGGCTATTAACAATGGGTAGTTAATTATGCAAATTTATCCCGTGTCAAGTTTTACCAAATTTTTCACAGGATCTTACACGCCCTAAAAACAACGTATGTGACCTGTCCCAATCTCGTACCCCGAGCCTGCGATCCTTTTGGTCATTACCAAGGAACGGAGGCTCTTGGAAACTCCGATGAAAAAGACCCCCAAATTGGGTTTTTGTTCCCAGTCCTCTGGTTCCCAGTTCCTTATAGTTTGTAACAGTCATCGACGATCGTTCGCTTGTTCGAAGACCAGGAAAAATATTTGTTTACCGATAAAAAAGGCCCAACGTGTTTTACAAAGCTCACGCAAGGGTATAGAAATTCGAAATAAATTTAGACTCACAGAGAATATTTAAATTTAGACATAGAAATATTTCAGACGGCCCTCACTTGAAGCTCCGTAAAATCCACAAAAACCACTCGATCTCGCTAAAATTTTCATCAGTACATTCGTCAAGAACTTGGCTTTCAGTTCATTGCTCTTTCGACCCAAACGTTCATCTTCACAGCTCGAGAAATGTTCCTGCAACCTGAGGTGACACCGGCCGTTCGTATATACGCATACGGTGAGAGCTTTTGTGAAGCCAAAGCCGGTTTGTATACAAACGTTGCGTTTCAGTCGAGCTGCATAGAAGATGAAAAAGCAATGAACTAAAAGCCAAGTTCTTTACGAATATACTACATCTACGGCAATTTTCGCGAGATCGAGCGGTTTTTGTATATTTTATACGGAGCTTTAAATGAGGGTCGTCCAAAATATTCTTTATTGAAAGTTGCCAGCCTTTCCTTATTTTTAGTATAAAGAGGTTATATTTAACCAGGAGTAAACATCTCGTCGAAATATAGTTGAAACTCGAGTCGGAAGTCAGAAAGACACAAGCATCAACAAATAGAAGTTAAGCAGATGCAAGTTATTAAGAACCGTAAAGTAAATGAGTGGTTCGGTCGCGAAAAAAAGACTAAGACTGACATCCAAGATGACCGCGCGTAGGGGCCTAGAACTGACGTCCAAAAATTCCCCATTGCCGCCATGTTTTGCATCACTTTTTGATTGGGAGTCAGCCTTCCAGGTATATATAGAGATCACTGGAGGCAGGCCTTAGATAATGAAGGGGAACTGGATTACAAAACCGGAAACGATGTTTGCACAATTTAATTGCTGTGGTAATTACACAATATAAGCGGCTAATCACACCTAACGGGTGGTCCCACATATGCATGGCTAAAATCAACACTAACTGAAATGATTAATTTCAGCAATAGCTGCATATTAGCCGCTTATAAGTGTTGTGCAAACATCGTTTCCTGTTTCGTAACATCGTTTTAAGTTTTCTATCCAGTTCCCCTTCCATATATCTATGGTTTAGCCTGTAATCTGTATCCAGATTGTTTTGATTCTAAACAAGAATTATATTCAACCAAGTTTGAAGCGTTCGCAATATATGCCTGCATTAGTGATCATCGTGGGGAGTTGAGGGTTGAAGCGGGAAAGCTCATGTATATAATGAGTCGATGGTCCACTTTTAATTTGTCTTTATCAGATAGATCAGTTTCATTCTCGTCTACTAGAATTAGTGGTTCACAAATCTCGATAAAGTTGCAAATGCAAGTTTTTAATTAACAAATAAAACATAAAGCTCCGTGCATATGTACTCGTATAAAGGCACGTTTGACGTCATTTGAACACGAAAGAAGTTGAGTATTTCAAATGACGTGTTCAAATGACGTCAAACGTACCTTTATAAGAGTACATATGCACAGGAGCGGTGTGTTTTATTTGTTTTATAAAATAATAATAAGAAAAATCAAACTAAAAGTCAGGTAGTTTTAGAATTTGCGGGCTTTCCGGCCAGCTGGCGGCATTCTACGCCATTTTACGTCATTCATGATCTCTGTTCTCTTATAAATGCACGGAGCCCAACCAATCAGGGCGTGCGCAGAGGGAACCTTATTTTATAAGTACACTTATATATCCGAGAGAGTGAAAAAGTAGAGTGCTGCGTAGGCAGTGTTTTAGATAGAGCAAAGTGAAAATGTGAAAGGTGTTATAAACTGCCGAGAATAGTTTTGATCAATAAGAAATAGAAAAATGTTTTCTTTTTTCTTTATAAAATAACCCGTGAAAATATATTAAACGTTAAAATTAATCCAAATAAAAAGTCTCCAGTCCTTATACTGTCCATGAATGGCGTATTGGATAGCCTGCGAAGCAGGCTCTCTGGGAGGCGCGGGCGCGGAGCTAGTGGGCGGAGTTGAAAGAAAGCCTGCAACTGAAGATTTATGCGTACAAAATGTACGCAAAATTCCCATTGGCTAATCCCTAATTAGTAACTTAGCCATGTTCTATAACTATAATTATGGCAAACGTGGAACGATTACGCCATATAACACGCCATCATCTTCTAATTAAGATTTGGCTACAGAAATAGAGTACCATTATACGCCATCCAACGCAGTCCAATATACGTAGCAGACTCGTAGCAGGCTCTCTGGGAGGCGCGGGCGTGGAGTGGGCGGAGTCAGGGGCGGATCTAGACTGTATCAACTGTATCGTATGATACAGTCAGATTTTCACTTAATAATTTAATTAAATTAAAACAAATTAAAATTCGAATAATTACAATTCACAAGTAGCTTTTTCAAAGTTCAGCAACATCATTTTCAAATTCTTTGATGTTAATGTACGCAATTTTTCAAAGCTTAAAATCAGTTCTGATCTACGACCAGCGAGACGAACTCGCACAGGAAATTCTCGGTAGCCCGCAAAAATTGCCCGTAAGTGCACCCCCACCAGCCTGCGTTTCCTTGCAGTGAAGCCATCGCGCAAAAGGCCTAGGCGCTCTCGTCTCGATTCTTTAATGACGATGTGTTACCGATGATGTTACGATTGATACAGTTGTGCTAAATATAGTAACTGTAGCGACTGTATCTGATACAGTTGACTGTATCAAACCAATCAAAATGTATGGCGAGCCGATGCTGCCAAAAGGGAATCATCGTTTTATTTATGGATCATATCATAAAGAATAATCGAGTTACACATCCTACATGTTGAGTTGCACATATAGGGGAATCGAGAAGCATTCATGCCATTATTCATGATCTTCCACATTTCTCGCTAGCGAGTTTTACGATTTCTCGCTAGCGAGGTTTACGATTTCTCGCTAGCGAGTTTTACGATTTCTCGCTAGCGAGTTTTACGATTTCTCGCTAGCGAGTTTTACTATTTCTCGCTAGCGAGTTTTACTATTTCTCGCTAGCGAGTTTACAATTTCTCGCTAGCGAGTTTTACGATTTCTCGCGGAACGTAAGCACGCGGGAATCACGCGTGGCGTGATCATGCTCATTGCTCTAAGAAATCTGGGATGGGAAGCTTATATGTTTCGTGTTTCTGCGCTAATTTCGACCGCCATGAATCCTGTCATTCAGCGACTCCTAAGTAATATCAACGAGTTGGGAAGGGAGTTGGAAAACAGCAGTAGAAATACAGCTGGAAATGTTAGTACCGTGATACCAAATAACGAAGCTACTGTGAACGATGAAGTTCAGAGGTGTTTTCGGGTTAATAATGCGGAGTCGGGGAGAAGTCCTACTGCATCGGTACAGTCTGTACCAGAGTCAAATAGGGGAAACCTGCAGAACCGTCCACCACCACAGCATAGGGCTCCTAATAATGGACAACAGGATATACGGCCACACTTTAGACTGGCGTCTACTTTTAATAGAGGTAGTAGATTCTCTTCACGTAATCCAAGATCAACAGCACTTGCAGTGTCAGGGAAGAACAACAAAACCAAGGCTACGAAGTCTAAGCCGGGTGCTAGCGGTCCTTTTATTAAGGATGTTGTTCCACTTTCTGGACCAGAAGATGATCAAGTTTCACGACAAGGAACTCGAGTATTTCTAATGGAAAATAGCCACATTGTTTCAGGTGCTCAGTTCCAAAAAGAGTGGGACTCCAATACTCTTACTGCCTTCCTGTTCAGCCTCTTTTCAGAAAAACTAACACATACTAAGATTGAAATTCTGATGCCTGTACATTTCAAACTGATGCAACCAAACTTAGCTTCAGGTCAACAGGTATCTGGATTTATGGTACAGTACATAAAATATTCAAGGACAAACCTTTGTACATTCGCCCTCCTAGACGTCTACTTGAAACAGATGATCTACAGCCTGCAGCAAAAGAAAGGAAACTAAGCCCAGATGTGGAAAGCAATCATAACGAATCATCAGATCTTATTGATCTAACAGAGATTTTCTTCAACGAAAAGAAAGTTGAATGTCCCTCGTGTTTCAAGCAGTTTCCAGAGGATGAAATCAAGTTTCATGTTGACCTTTGTCTGCCTGCTGAAGATCATCTTGAGCAAAGAAGTCCTATTACATCCACTTTTCAAGAAAGTCTTAAAGCAGCAGCATCTGCCCATTTCAAAGAAGATGAAGCAAGCCTTTTTTTTTCATTTACAAGACGAAAAGTTTGGGAAAATGGAATGGAACTATTTCGTGAAACTTCAGATACCTGTAGTGATCTTGAAGGTGGATTTAAAGTTTCATTTGTTGGTGAAGAAGCTGTTGATAACAGAGGACCAACCAGAGAACTTTTCTCACTACTATGGGCTGAACTATATAAGTCACCTCATACAACAGGGGATAAAGATAATCTGGTTCTTTCCCATGATGTTTGTCGTCTTCAGAGAAAGGAATATGAAATTTTTGGAAAGTTGATTGCTTTATCATTCTTGGTTGGGGCAAAAGGGCCCCAGTGCCTCTGCAGAACACTGGTCAGCTTCATGTTAGGAGTCACTTCTGCTCCCCACTCCATTCATGATCTACCAGACTTTTCTGTGAAAGAAAAGCTTAAGATTCTCTCCCAAAGTGATGATGCTGAAGCATTTGCAAGTGCTTTTGCTAATCTGGAAGATGAGTGCCAATTAGCTGGATATCTCAATTTCAATGCCAAAGTAGAAGATAAAGGTGCAGTTGTCCAGCACATCAGCCACCACTATATTATCAATCAATGTAGAAATGAGATTGATAGCTTTTGCAGTGGAATTGAATGAAATTTGGAGGAGTTCTTGAATTATGCAAGAGGTTTCCTGAAGATGCTTGTCAGGAACTCTGTTATGCTGAGAAGCAGCTGTTGGCCTCAGAGGTGAAGTCCTTGTTCATGCCACGCCTATCTATCCAGGGGAGCAATAAAAGAGTGAAAGAAGATGATCTGCTCTTTAACTGGCAGAATTTTTTGGAAAGAGTCGAGAAGGGCAGAGTACATTGCCCAAAGCATGATGAAGATGAAGCTGAAACACAATTGTTTACCCTAGAGCATATTCTCCAGTTCGCCACAGGTTCCCGTGGCATCCCATCACTTGGATTTAAAGAAGGGGCTTCTTTACTGTTCGATCATGATGTCAGCAATGGAAGACGCGTTGTTGCCAACACATGTGCTCTGTTATTGAAATTTCCTATCAATGATCGATACTGTTCAACCTTGGATTGCTTTACAAAGAACCTGGCAGAAGATATCTTGAATGCACCAACATTTGGAATGGTATAGGTTTGTAATGACATTGATTAATGATAATAATTTGTCTTTTGTTTGTTACATATACCTGACACTAGCTACAGTACATATGTGTTTGTATGTGTTTTAGTGCCCCTAACCCCCAAATTTGATTTGTAATTGATTAATAGCAACCCTAAAATGATCACAAATGTTGTTGAAAGTTTGGCAATATCGATGTAGTTTCCAGTGGAATAAAGTTCAACAAATTTAATTACATGTACATGTAATGTGAATCTAACATTTGAGGTTATAGCAGAAAACAAATATTTCTGAATGGGAATTTAGAGGTTTGAAACTAATGGGTTGTTGTTAATAACTTGAACTATCTTTTTCAGTCTAGTGGACTGTAAATAGATGCAAAGTTTTGAGAGATATTGATGAATAATTTTGCTTATTTGCACAACAATAAGACTTTCCACAATTCTGCTTGCTTTATTTTATGTCATTTACATTAAATTACATACCATTTGCATACAGTAAACAAACCTCAAGAAAAAAAAAAGATATTTGGGGGTTAATTAGTGGCACTTTAACTTAGACCACTTTATGCTTAGCATGTATTGTCACTGGTTATATTTAGATAAGCAAGGACAGAAACTATGTGTATTTAGTCCTAAAAATTTTACAGATTAATATTTAGTTGAATTGTGCATTAATAATGGTGTGCAGTTGTTTTGTTGCCCATTGGATGCAGCTACAAACTAGAAATACTTTCTAAGTACAGTAGGATATGGAACATTGAGCAGTTTGTTAAAGTTCTTTTAAACAGTTGATTTTTTTAGGGTTTTTTTGTTATCCACAAGGTTGGACCATAAACAAACATGTACAATATTATTACATGCAAGTAGTTCTTATTAAAGTGATATGAAACTTTTGTAACTTGTGATATGACTTTGGACAGCTGATTTATATAGATAAGTGTCTATGTAACCAGAAATATGTGGTTGAACCAATGATTGAAAGAGGTGACTATACAAACACCCTTCGGTATGCCAAAAAATATAGATACATGTACAAATCTTATCAATGCCATGGAAATAAAAAAGTGACTTATAGTTCATCAACTGGTTCACTAGAAAACCATTTGAGCCTCAATTCGTTTCAGTTCTCAGATAAAATAAGATTATCACGAAGTGTGTCACGAATATTACAGAAATGTACAATTCCTGAATCACCATCATCACATAAAACATCAATGTTTCTGTTAAGTTGGTCAACTTGCTCTTCAGTTAGTTGTAACAAGTTATCTGGAATAACAACTGAATTGTCAGGATAACTGTGTGGTAAGATATCATAATCAATACCATAATGATTCAAACATTCTGTGCTAGCATCAAAGTCACCACCGATTAACATCCCTGCATTCCATAATGCAAGAGGGGAGTTGTGTGCAGCTGTTCTCATACCATGATAGTTCCACTGCAAGGTAAACTCATCAAGTGATTTAGCAATTCGAGGTAAAAACACAAAATGCAGGGCACAAATGTCAACTTAATTTGTGGAATCTAAAATTCCATGTTCTTCCATGTGCCTAAAGATCCCTGAATAATAGCTATTTACAACTCGATTGACTTCTCTCCACAACCGTTCAATGCGAGTGTTATGGACACTTCTACCTGCGATAAAGCTCCCTCTGTTAATTCCACGACTGGAAATCATAAACCGGGCCACCTGGACATTTTCTACTCCTCGGTCACCCCTTACTCTCCTAGGAAGACCAAACCGGTTGACTCCTTCTTGAAATAATTCAACAACTGTACTTGATAAATTGTTGGTAAAACATTTTAAGTAGATTATTGTTCTGCTGTAACCATCCACACAACCATGAACAACAAATCTCCAGGAAATTAGCTTATGATTCGAATCAATGTGCCATAAACAGTTTGGTACATTGTACACTCTCCTTGGTATTGCCTGGCTTCTCCTAACTGCTCTCCCAATAGGATCTAATTCGCACAACCTTTCTCTGACTCTCCGCCGTTGTACGTGGATACCTCTGCTTCTCAAGCTGCCACGTATGTAAGTCTCGCCAGCATTTGGAGTAACAGACAATGTGCCGTTAAGTACTTCATCTAATTGTGCTGTTGATATATCCGAAAATTCTTGGTGGATATTAAACTCCTCAACTCGCCGATACAAGGTTCGTTCGCTAACATTCAAGCACTTTGCTATACTTTTCCATGTCATCCCAGTCGCGCGAAGATCTGTTAGCTGTTCTCTTGTTATACAAAAACGTGGACGACCAAATGTTCTTGCTACTGGAAGCTGATAACTAGACCGTGAAAGGAATTCTGAGTGTTGTTCGCTTATCTGTGTACGTATCCCTTGCAATTTTTCAAAACAGTTATCAAAAAGTAGTCTCAGCAGCAGGAGATTGTCACTCTCTTGTTGTTCTCCTTCATGCTTATAATTGCCGTTTTCTAGATGACAAATCATCGCAAAGATAATAAGACAATAATCTTCAAGTTTCCTTTCTAAATATTCAATTGCTACATTGTCAGAGCAAGACTGAATTCTCTCCAAGATGTTATTTAAATCCACAAAGAAGTTACCTATTTCGACGTACTGTGCTGTAGCCATTTTTAAATTAGCAATAGAAGAGAAGGCCCTGGGTACGAGGTTGTAGAAGCTACAGGGTACATATGCCGGGGGTTCAATGCTCGGGTAAAACTCGCTAGCGAGTAATTGAAAAACTTGTAAAACTCGCTAGCGAGAAATCGTAAAACTCGCTAGCGAGAAATCGTAAAACTCGCTAGCGAGAAATGTGGAAGATCATGAATAATGGCATGAATGCTTCTCGATTCCCCTATATGTGCAACTCAACATGTAGAATGTGTAACTCGATTATTCTTTATGATATGATCCATAAATAAAACGATGATTCCCTTTTGGCAGCATCGGCTCGCCATAATAATGCTTGATTTTGGTCACGTTTTGCTACAGTTTCCACACTTCCGATACAGTTGACTGTATCGGAGCAGTCTCCGACGATCTAAATATGATTACGGCGTGATGTGATTTAGTTTATGCAACTTTGCAGCGGCAAGCGCCTCTACTCACAAGCCTCTAACTCACAAGCGCCTCTAACAGTGTTCTACAACAGCTGTTGTGTGTCTTGGATAATGGAAGTTATTCTCCGGAGGAAAAGGCGAGTAGATTACTCCCTCTTAAGCGTATTGTGAGAAGTGTCTTACAGCCGAATTTGCTGTGTAATTTTGCGAAGCTACAGTTCCCTCGCAGCCAGGAATCGCGCTCTTCAAATCAGCACCTAGTGAGGTATAAAGTTCGTGAATAATAAATATCTTAGCTACTAATATTATGCACCAAATTTGGAGTATGCTAATGAGAGTGACTGAGACTGCTCAGATTGCAGGAAATCGCATTTCCGGTGTCTTAATTTTCAAAATTTTCCGGGGGGGGAATGCCCCCGGACCCCCCTAACTTTGGTGTCATCACAAATACGATACAGTCAGATTTTCTCCTAGATCCGCCCCTGGGAGTTGAAAGAGAGCCTGCTACTGAGCAGTAACTTTTTGGATTTATGCGTACGTACAGAATGTACGCAAAATTCCCATTGGCTAATCCCTTTTAATTAGTAACTTAGGCCTGGTGTTTCTGCAAAATATCGCATCAGACGCTCTCAACTTGGTATTTTTATGGCTTTTATATAGTTATTTAATGCAGGACTGTGATATTTTGAACTCCGATGCCGATTGGCTTGGCTTTCTTGTTGACGACTTTTGAATGATTCCGAGGGGAAAAGAGGTGAGTGTGAAGTGGCATGGCATATTGGCACGCGGCATCTTGCCAGTTGTGGAACAAGATGGCTAGTAATTCCAGAACTACTCATCACTAAAATATATTGTGTACGTACCGTATTTACTCGTTTAAGCGCCGCGGCGCTTCGTATGCGGCGCTTATTTGAGGGAGCGCTTTTAAAAAATTATTTTATTTCTAAACAATAGCAAGAAATGTTAACAACAAAATAAACATGTTTCAAGAGAGAGTTAAATGGGAGAGCATTGAAATATACTCACTTTGAACTTAAAAACACTGTAATACAGGAGAATAAATTTCCGAGGCCGATTTAAGTTTGAGATGTACTGTAGTTGTTTTTTAGTTTGGCTTCTCGAACAATTCTGTCTGACGGTGCTTCGATTAAGCGCCGCATTGTTGTGAATAAGTGCGGCGCTTTTTTCGCGGGCGGCGCTCTTTAATATTTTTGCTCTCGTATGCGATGCTTAATCGGGGGCGACGCTTAAACGAGTTAATAATATAAATGACAAAATTACTGCATCCTGATTGGTCGAGAGGAGTGCAATTTCAATGTAATACAGTGCATAAAAATGAAATACAGTGCAAATTTCAATGAGTATTAAGCATTCTGATTGGCTAATCAACAACCGGAATCTACCGGAAAGCCAATGAAATGCCTATGCGGATTTTGAAGGATGGTTTTTCCTTCACGAGAAAATCCAATATGGCGACCAAAACATAAAGTTGTCGAAGAACATTTCGATGAAATACAGAGTGAATTTTGCTTTAATATTGTCATAAAAGTTCCTACAAGAAAACTAGAAGAGGTTAGATGCTATGAGTAAAACGTTTGACGTATTTAGTGAACAAAATGAAGCAGTTTTCAACTATTAAAGCTTCGAGAAGTGGACTGAGCAATGAGTGGTAAGTAACTTCGTAGATGGAAGAACATTTTGTCTAACATTTTCATGTATATTATTAATAAGTAATAGCATGGTTTCGAGTGCAATTTTGAAAAAACACGCACTCGTGAGTTTTTCAAAGACCTCAAATGGCACTCGTCCTTCGGACTCGTGCAATTTTGATAGTCTTTGAAAAACTCACTCGTGCATGTTTTTTCCAAATTGTACTGGAAACCATGCTATTACCTATACAAATACGGTATGTTATTACATGTCGAATGAGCTTTCATTTGATGTATAGTTCAAGTTTCGAAATATAAAATATGACAAATAAACAGGAAATTGACTTTTCACAAGTGTTAATACAGAATTTTAGAATTTTTTAAATGATTTTACAAATTATATATATATATATATATATATATATATATATTTAACAATTATTCACCGAAGTGGAGGTGACTAGTGCTGGATATTCACCGAGCCGCTTCGGCGAGGTGAATATCCACACTATTCACCGACACTGAGGTGAATAATTGTTTTAGCATATACCTCATAAATGAAATAACAAGTTTAACATTCTTATATTTTTTGGTATTTTTATTCAAGACACGGCCGCTAGCAACTTGGGCACTTGGCGACGGCGTACTCGATATTTGTCGACAAAACAGTTTTTACAACTTTTTAATATATTAATGGCTAGAAAATTGTAAAGAAACATACCTGTGGACACTCTTCTACCTAATTTTGTTGACTTTTCTCGTTATTCTACCACATCAGCCTTGTTTATCAACAAAATCTCCTGCTTCGGTAAACAAAGCAAAACTGTCCACCATTTTGTTTTGCCCGCAGGTGAATAGTGCAGGATATCCCAAGCTAGAGGAACCAATCAGATTGCGTGAAAAGCACTATTCACCTGCGAGGTATATGCTAAATATATATATATATATATATATATATATATATATATATATATAAAACAGAAGCTATTGAAAAATGTTATTTGGGGTAGAAATTTCTGGTTTTTAGCTAAACGGGAAATATTTTTAAAATGCGGAAAGTCGGTCATTTGATTCATTGCGTGAATGTGTTTATATGGCTGCATGATTCATTATAACACATTCACGCAATAAATCAAGTGACCGACGTTTCCCCATTTTAAAAATGTTTCCCAAATAACATTTTTCAATTGTTTCTGTTTGATATATATCTCATTTGTAAAATCATTTAAAAAATTCTAAAATTCTGTATTTTGTGAGAAGTCAATTTCCTGTTTATTTGTCATATTTTATATTTCGAACAGCGGTTCTCAGATTTTGGGAATTTTAACGAGTTTTTCTTAACGGAGAAACTTGAACTATACATCAAATGAAAGCTCATTCGACATGTGATAACATACGTACACAATATATTTTAATGATGAGTAGTTCTGAAATTACTATTTACTAGCCATCTTGACAATATGCCGCGTGCAATATGCCATGCCACTTCACACTCTTCTCCCCTCGCAATCATTCAAAAGTCGTCAACATGAAAGCCCATCGGCGTTGGAGTTCAAAATATCACAGTCCTGCATTAAATAACTACATAAAAGCCATAAAAATACCAAGTTGAGAGCGTCTGATGCGATATTTTGCAGAAACACCAGGCCTAAGTTACTAATTAAAAGGGATTAGCCAATGGGAATTTTGCGTACATTCTGTACGCATAAATCCAAAAAGTTACTGCTCAGTAGCAGGCTCTCTTTCAACTCCGCCCACTCCACACCTGCGCCTCCCAGAGAGCCTGCTACGAGTCTGCTACGTATATTGGACTGCGTTGGATGGCGTATAATGGTACTCTATTTCTGTAGCCAAATCTTAATTAGAATATGATGGCGTGTTATATGGCGTAATCGTTCCACGTTTGCCATAATTATAGTTATAGAACATGGCTTTTAACAAATCATCGGGTGCGTTTCAAAATGTTATTTTATAAAACGACGTCCTGACTAGCAAATTGTAAAATTAACTTCAAGTTTCTTGGCAGACTATAGGTCATGAACAGGAGGACGTCGACCCCTCGAGGTAGCCATAAATTTACAGCACTGATAACGTGGGGGTGAATGCAACTACAAAACGTTACACGTACGTGCAGTGCACTTTCCGAAATATGTATTTATGTAAGTAGTCGCTTAAAACTCCCATGCTTGTTTAATCAGGAAATTGATGAAGAAGATTATGTTGAAATGGGGTCGAATTACTGCTGTAGGGCAGTTTTTGAACATATATAATCTCATAATCGACCCCATTTGAACATAATCTTCTTGATTTATAATATTAACGCCGCTGAGGGACAACTAAATATTTGTACTCAGGAAATTGAACGTGCAAGACACTGTATATAGTCTAAATCATGTCTACGTATATTAAAATATTGTCAAAAGAAATAGCATAATATATTATTATACACAAGGGTTAAATGCATTTGACGCGTAACTGGCCTTTGCAGTTCTCCAACAATGAAATTTCCATTGAATGGTCTTAAGAAACTTATTAGTCGTGAAAAGATTGCAGCACCATGCATAAATCTGCCATCTAATTATAATTTAAATCGCAAATAAATGGTTAGCATTTGTCCCGTCACTGATGCCTCTCTAGTTTTTCACGTAGCTGGTCTTTGTTCGTTCCTGTCACCTGGTCGACCTGCAAAACATTTTGATAAAAAAAAGAACTGTACATATGTTGTTTTCTTTTTTTATAATATGCATGGCCAAATTACATACTACATTCTGATTGGTTGAAAGGAGTGCAATAAAATCATTATTTGCACTCCGAATAGTGCAAATTAATGTTATCACTGCTTAAAGTACTTATGAAACGAAAATTAAGTTTGTCTTATTTGAAAGTACTTTTGAAATGATAGAGTAACAATGTAACATCTTTTCCAGGTTTTTTGTTTCCTTGCTTCGTTGTTGAGATATTTCGGTTTGTTTGAAATGTGAAACTAACCAGTGACATCACAACGTGCACAATGACTTACCGGGAAAGGTTATATATCTTTGCTATTATTAAACGGAATCAGTTGAAAATGTGATTCTTGTTGTGAAGTGATTCCGTCTGATAATAGCAAAGATATAGAACCTTTCCCGGTAAGTCATTATGCACGTTGTGATGTGGTTATAGTTTCGCATATAAAACAAATTGAAATATGTCAAAAACGAAGCAAGGAAACAAAAAACAGCAAAAGATGTTGCTTTGTCATTTCAAAAGTACTTTCAAATAAGGCAAACTTAATTTTCGTTTCATAATTAAGCACTTTAAACGACAGTGGTAATTAAACATCAATTAAAAATAACGTTTAAACATTTGCAAACGAATTCACACGCAGAATTCTCAGACTGAAAACTTTTGTTGTCAAGTAACGAAAAAAGACGTTTTTCAAAGCTTGAATCGTGACGAGGCGCATTTGCATGGTAAATTGTACTTGACTTTTGCATTTCGTGTTTAGTGATTTCGATGTTTGTAGCTGCGCGGTTCTGTCGCAAGAACATTTTTCAGTGTTGGAAAATTAACTGACTACTTTAAATAAGCATTATACAAAGACTGTTTGCGATCATCATAGCATCAAGCATTGAGATACACACAGAAATAATAAAAATGTATTCACGATATCGCAATTTGGTCATGCATGACACGAATATTATAAATAACTAATCATGATTTTAAGTAATCTTATCAATCATATGATTTTAAGTTAATTATTATAAATAAGTAATCATAAGGATTTACACTATTATTGATGTAAATTTATCCAAATTTGGGTCCAATTTTCAAATATCGCTCGTATAGTGTAAATCCTTAATTTCACTCGCTATTATATTTACTAAGTCTAAGACATTAGTTTACTTTACCAATTTTCCACGTTTGTAAAACTTGAATAGAGGCATTGCCGTAACATTTTCATCCTCAGCTATATCCTGGTAAACAATAACAAAATAGGATGAGTATAAATTGAAATGACTGGTGAACATATTTCAGTTATACTTCAGCTACCTTGAGGATGAGGAAAGCTTATGCCAGGGGGTTGCCAATTTTTTGTCGTTTTAACCAGTTGCGTCGTTTTTCGAAAAAGTATTAAACGGGGAAATTTATGCCGAATTAAACGCGCACAATGGCGATGCAGAAAATAAACAGTTCGTAAACGTAAAAAAAGTTTCATTTGTCGTTAAAATGCGTTGCTAGAAATCCAAGTTTTCATATCTGTCACGGGTCTCATGACAGCAACCGTCTGTTTCAATAATTATACAACATAGCGTCTTACAACATGAGTTTTTACGGTACGTAATTTGCATTACATGGTGAATTTCCTTAAAACTTGAAAAATCAAGGAAATATGATACAATATCTCTGATTTTGCTAAATCTGATAAATTTATAGCAAAAAATATATGATAATAATCAGATTCCCTAATATCTTGCCATAATGATCTGCGGTGCGAAATCTATAATTATGTCTCAACTTTTAGAAAAATTCACCGAAAAATCCCCAGAGATAATGCAGTTGGCGACGACGGCATACGCCAACGTTGCTTACGTCATTATTGGCATGGAAACGATGGGATCTTGTCTTATTTTAGAATATATCATACCTATATGTCATATTTTATCTACACTTCGATATACTCAAAATTTATGTAGAAGACTCTTTAGAAATAGAAGCGATTATGAATTACAACATGCAACAATAAAAAGTATGACAATTAAATGTAATGAAAATACCGTATTGGGAGCCATGCCGTTTAACTAGCAAAACCATTACCCACCTCGTGGTCATCAACGTCAACTGTAGCAAAAATGACCTTATTAAATTCTTTTGAGAGCCGCTAAAAGAAATATGAAAATATTTTAGAATTCCACTTGAAAACTTTTTCCGCAATTACATTGTTTATCGTCGTGGTGATTAAGTTCTTGAACTGTTGAGAAAACAATTAATTAATATAATATATCAATTTTAGGGTGGAGATCTTCATGTTACTGCAAACGAAGTTGTCAGCTTGTCTTTGTTCTCGCAATTCATTATGTCTCAGGCAGAAGAACCCAAAATGCACAGTTAAAGTGACTGTCACTCCCAAAACGATATTACTGATATTGACACTATATATGGAAAGTGAATAGGTAGTTGAATGCTAAAATATTTTTTAATTGGATTTTTATTTGTTATATTCAGGTCTGTATGTCGAAAATGGTCATCAGAGACAGAGGAGACGTCAAGGTAGGCATTTGTGTTTCTTTCCCCCTTGTCTCATGATAGTAAACTGCTTGAAGATTTTAATGAATAAAATAGAAATGATAAACTATAGAATGTGCTATTCAAGTATTAGCGTGCGAGTTGGGTAATATTTCTCCAGCAACAGAACATCATAAATACAAATTACGTGTGTCCTCATTGCCATCATTTTTGAAGTACAAACCAAAATATAACACTAGACAAAAGCTCAGATCAAAAAATATTTTGACTTTCAACTATACACTTTACATAGAATCTATAATATATCAGTATTACCGTATTTGGGGTGATAGGCAGTTCAAACCTTTCGCAAGCGGCCATGCACTCTTATTGTCAGGCCAAGCATTAAGCCACTGAAACATGTGTTGCAACGCTATTGCTAGACAGGTTTCAAGACAGATTACAACGTGTAACATCCCCTCGTTTTATGAACCTGGATTCACAAACCGTTGCGTGAAGTTGAAGTGCGTCCTACTTTGGTGAAATCTGTCGCGCAGTGCAAAGCAACACAGGTTCATAAACAAGGGGGTGTTACACGTTACAATCGTCTTGAAACCTGTCTCGCACATGCAGGTTCCACGAACAATTGCATCGTGTAACAGCGGCTTTACCTATACTAGAATTGCTCGTTTATGAGAAATCTTAATAACAGTATTCTCATTAATTAAAAATTTAAATTGCAAGTTGTAAAATGGTCAAGGCAAAATTAACGTTCCGATATATAAATAAGTACACCTACCTAGACTACGACGGATTGTAATATATAATATAAATTAATAATATCAACAGACGTTCGATGGTGCGAGTTGAAATCCCGCATGAAAATATTTCTTATGTTATAACAGTACTTCATGTATGCCTAACCATAGGCCTTATAAAACAGGACAAAATGGATTTGTAGTTTATTGACTGAGTGTATTCAATATTCATAATTTCATAGTAAATGCGCCAGAACCCACCATTTAAAATCAGTGTTTGATATACAATTGACAAAAAAATTCTTTAAAATCTTTCCCCATGCAAAATGCACAAAATGGCATTTCACAGATTCCAGATTTCAAAATTTTTCCGGGTGGGATGCCCCCGGACCCCCCTAGACGTTTGTCGCGCCCGAGTGTCACTGAAACGAGCCTGGGTACGAGGTTGTGTCACAACGTGCCGTGGCACTTACATATAGTCCACTACAGCCCTGGTATAGAAGTCTTGAAAATAGACAAAATTTAAGCTCAAAGCAATGAGTAAAAATAAATAGGATTGAAAAGATGAAGTCGATGCTATGCGTATATGTTACATCGTATTTATGCAATTGGTCTATAGAGTAATAGTTAAAAATTGAAATTTGCATCGAATTTTCATATTGCATATTGTCAGATAAACAAATGCTTTCGGTGTGAAACTTCAATTATCTGCCCTGAAATTTGGGCTATACTAGAATGCGGCACAGATCCTAAAGAAAGCAAAAGACACCCAAATAAATTATCTGCACGAGTGTTTCAAAAATATACACTGTAATTCTCCCTTGTGAAACAATTTCCATTTACCTTGTATACTGGTGCGATCTGCCTACAGGGGCCACACCATTCAGCAAAGAAATCAACGACTGCTAAACTGTTGTAGGTGTTCAATACCAGGTCTTCGTATTCTTTCTAAATTAAGTTAAATTAAATAAATTGGATGAAGAAGGAAAGTTGCATATATACAAAATGTAATATTCAGCTCTTTAATTCAATCTTCCAATTTTAATTCCTGTTTGTCGATTTGAAATGTCGAAAATATCGTCTTTTTTAGAAGTGCGTTGGTAACAAAGACATAATTTTTATGGCGCCATAATGTGTTCGCTGTAATTACTCGGGCTACCTGTGGTAGGTCGAGTCTAGGTTTCGGCTCCGTTTCTGTGTTGGTTTTTTTCCGGGGGTCACAAAATTGCATTTTTGCACAATTTACTTCCGGTAATGCATTGCGACCGTAAGGCCATAAAATTACGTCATTGCGGCCTCGATAGCCGAGTTCTTTCTTTTCAACAGCTTGGCGTTGGACAAAGTGTGTTCTCGAAGTTTTTTTGCTGAATATAACCTAGATTCAAGTGACTTACCAAATACTTTTGATCAGTGATGTGGCTTTATTTCCATGCCTAACGGCAGACTATTTTTTTTGTTTAGCGGTAGACTATATTTTACCCTGTCTAACGGCAGACTATTTATGTGTCGGAAAGGGTATCTATACTAAAATAAGGAATTATCAACAACTACCTTACAATGAATGACCTACGACCTACCTTCATGCACAACAACATGATTAGCTGTCCCTAGTTCGAAGACTGTTTTTGTTTTACTGATAAATCACAGTGAATATAAAACCATTATTTCCAAGCTTTTTTGTACAAAATACATTTTTGTGTTTTATATCAAGTATATCCTGTAAGACCCACATCAAACATCAAAGACCCACCTACACAATTCAAAGTTTAACTTATACAACTTAACTGTTTTGAGTCCTGCTTATGATCCACATTGCACATATGTTAAAAACGTAATTTTGAGTCAGGAAAGTCAATGACAATCGCATATAAAAGTCGCATCGAGTAGATGGGAAGGAGACATGCATAACTGGTGCAATATCTGAAAAGCCTATTTTATGTCGCACAGTTGTCACAAAAAGACAAAATATTTATTTTTATATTCAATGTGATTCATCAGTAAAACAAAGCCTGCGAGAACTACGGACAACTAATGTTGTTGTCCAACACTCCTATGGATACTATCAGTGTTCCGGACACTCCTACAGTCGCTATGAGTGGACTAAATTTGTCCCACAATAATTGGAGACGTCGTGCGTGTTGCCATAAGAGCACGGCACTACTATTGTTTAACAAGGAAAAACACGTGGTGGTTGTAGCGGGTTTCAGTACGGTCTACAACCCAGACTATCTCTGAGTATTAACATTTTTTCTCGGAAAAACTAATACTGTAATAGCGTACTGAAGATATTAGTTTTATATAAAGTTTTGTTGCTTATATACACATTTCATTTAGCTATGTCGGTGAAAATCTTCCCATTAAAGCGATTTATTTTAGTACTACATGAAGTATTGTTTACTGTTGTTCGGCAGCATTGAAAAGCATAAATCTAGAGGGTACCGCTATATATATATATATATATATATATATATATATATATATATATATATATATATATATATATATACATATCAAACTTTGCGTTAACAAAAAGTCGTGTCGTATTGCGCGTATCATATTTCCAACTTTTGCCTATACAAATCACCCCAAAATTTGAGGTTTTTTCGCTTGCGTTTGTTCTACGATTACATTCGTGTTTAGTTACCTACGGCATTGGAAAGAATAAACCTTTAGACGTCTTTTGGATGTACTTTTATGGGAAAATAATGCTCAATTCGAAGGGCACTTTTCGTTTGTTTATGCGCTATTTGTCAGGATTTATATAGGAAATTAGCCTCGCGCGCAGTGTCTGTTGACGAAAACTGGCACTAGTACCTTCTGCGCAGGTCTGTGACACCAGTTACCGCCAAATTTGAAGTCTTCGTAAAATTTCGCGCATTTTGATAGCAAATTCATGGTTATTTCTTTGTGTTTCGCGCACCAATATGAAAAACGTCATGTAATCATAATATATATTATAATAATAATATATATTATAATAATAATAATAATAATAATATATATATATATATATATATATATATATACAGCTATACACAGCTACACGTAGCTATACACAGCTATACGTAGCTATACACAGCTATACGTAGCTATACACAGTTATGCACAGCTATACACAGCTATACGTAGCTATACACAGCTATACGTAGCTATACGTAGCTATACGTAGGTATACAAAGCTATACGTAGCTATACACAGCTATACGTAGCTATACACGGCTATACGTAGCTATACACAGCTATACACAGCTACACACAGCTATACGTAGGTATACGTAGCTATACACAGCTATACACAGCTATACGTAGCTATACACAGCTATACACAGCAAAACACAGCTATACACAGCTATACGTAGCTTTACACAGCTATACACAGCTATACACAGCTATACGTAGCTTTACACAGCTATACACAGCTATACGTAGCTATACGTAGGTATACACAGCTATACGTAGCTATACACAGCTATACACAGCTATACACAGCTATACGTAGCTATACACAATTATACACAGCTATACGTAGGTATACGTAGCTATACACAGCTATACACAGCTATACACAGCTATATACAGCTATACCTAGCTATACACAGCTATACACAGCTATACGTAGCTATACACAGCTATACACAGCTATACGTAGCTTTACACAGCTACAGACAGCTACACGTAGCTATACACAGCTATACGTAGCTATACACAGATATACACAGCTATACACAGCTATACGTAGCTATACACAGCTATACACAGCTATATACAGCTATACCTAGCTATACACAGCTATACACAGCTATATACAGCTATACGTAGCTAACACAGCTATACATAGCTATACACAGCTTTACGTAGCTATACACAGCTATACGTAGCTATACACAATTATACACAGCTATACGTAGGTATACACAGCTATACACAGCTATACGTAGCTATACACAGCTATACACAGCTATACACAGCTATACACAGCTATATACAGCTATACCTAGCTATACACAGCTATACACAGCTATACACAGCTATACGTAGCTATACACAGCTATACACAGCTATACGTAGCTATACGTAGGTATACACAGCTATACGTAGCTATACACAGCTACACACAGCTATACACAGCTATACACAGCTATACGTAGCTATACACAGCTATACACAGCTATACGTAGCTATACACAGCTATACACAGCTATACGTAGCTATACGTAGGTATACACAGCTATACGTAGCTATACACAGCTATACACAGCTATACGTAGCTATACACAGCTATACGTAGCTATACGTAGGTATACACAGCTATACGTAGCTATACACAGCTACACACAGCTATACACAGCTATACACAGCTATACGTAGCTATACACAGCTATACACAGCTATACGTAGCTATACACAGCTATACACAGCTATACGTAGCTATACGTAGGTATACACAGCTATACGTAGCTATACACAGCTATACACAGCTATACGTAGCTATACACAATTATACACAGCTATACGTAGGTATACACAGCTATACACAGCTATACACAGCTATACGTAGCTATACACAGCTATACACAGCTATACGTAGCTATACACAGCTATACACAGCTATACACAGCTATACACAGCTATACACAGCTATACACAGCTATATACAGCTATACCTAGCTATACACAGCTATACACAGCTATACGTAGCTATACGTAGGTATACACAGCTATACGTAGCTATACACAGCTACACACAGCTATACACAGCTATACACAGTTATACGTAGCTATACACAGCTATACACAGCTATACGTAGCTATACGTAGGTATACACAGCTATACACAGCTATACACAGCAAAACGTAGCTATACGTAGCTATACACAGCTATACACAGCTATACACAGCTATACGTAGTTATACACAGCTATATACAGCTATACCTAGCTATACACAGCTATACACAGCTATACACAGCTATACACAGCTATACGTAGCTTTACACAGCTATACACAGCTACACGTAGCTATACACAGCTATACGTAGCTATACACAGCTATACACCGCTATACACAGCTATACGTAGCTATACACAGCTATACACAGCTATATACAGCTATACGTAGCTTTACACAGCTATACACAGCTACACGTAGCTATACACAGCTATACGTAGCTATACACAGATATACACAGCTATACACAGCTATACGTAGCTATACACAGCTATACACAGCTATATACAGCTATACCTAGCTATACACAGCTATACACAGCTATACACAGCTATACGTAGCTATACGTAGGTATGCACAGCTAAACGTAGCTATACACAGCTATACACAGTTATACACAGCTATACGTAGCTATACACAGCTATACACAGCTATACGTAGCTATACACAGCTATACACAGCTATACACAGCAATACACATCTATGCACAGATATACACAGCTATACACATCTGTGCACAGCTATACACAGCTATACACAGCTATACAACAGCTATAGGCTTCTTGGACAGCGTCGGCCACGGTTGAAATCCAAGTATTACCAGGGTTAAGTCACGTTGGCCTGAAAAAACAGAGAAAAGTCTTCTCGACGTTTCGAGCGAAGGCCCTTCGTCAGGGGAAATTAGTAAACAACTCACATGTGGTCACGCGTATTTATAGCAGAGCTACAATGGGAATCACGTGAACACATGTAAGCCAATAAAAACAAAGTAAACAAATAAATTTATATGTAATTTTAGCCTGTGTGCAGGTGCTGACCCAATTTGTGGGTCAGCTACCTGCAAATAGGCAAAGAAACTGGTTATAAATTACTATTTAAATCATCAGAAAAAGGTTAAGGAAAAGGTGTGGAATATGGTGGTGGAGTGAGCTAAATGAAAGAGAATCGCTCATTGAGGCCGTGAGGGTGAATGGTACCAAGTTTGTAAATGAGACGCATTTCTTGTTTACGACGAGTATCGTTACAACCTGTAATGGGCTGAATGGCGCAGATTTTCATGTTAGAAAAGGAGTGGTTGACACTGTTGAAGTGCCTGGCAACAGGTTTGTTTTGCATATTGTTTTTGACATCACGAAGGTGTTCAACAAACCTGTCACCTAAACGTCTTCCAGTTTCTCCGATGTAAAGCATGGGACATTTACTGCAAGAGATACAGTAAATGAGGTTGGAGGAAGTGCAAGTGAAACTATGAGTTATGTTGAATCTACATTTTGGAGCCGAAATTGAAATTGAGGAGTCTAAATATTTACAGGTGTTGCACCTACCACGACAGCAAGAGCTGGTGCCAACATGTGATACCAAGGCTTGCTGCAGTGAGCTGTGAACAACGTTTTCCCGGATGTTTTTGCTATGCCGAAAAGATACTAGGGGTTTCTCAGAGAAAATGGAAGATGTTTCTGGGTCATTTTTAATGAGGTCGAAATTGCGGCTAATGATGTCCCTTACTTTGAAATTGAAGGGATGAAAAGTGAGAACTAGAGGTACTTTTTCATTAGAAATGGTAGCCAAAGGTTCGCTTAAGGTGTCTGAACGGGAAATGTTGGAGACCTTGTGTAAGGCAGTGTCTAAGAGGTGGGAAGGATAACCGCGATTAACAAAAAAGTTTCTCATTTCCAAACATTTGGCATTGAAATCGTCGTCTTCACTGCAGAGGCGGCGAAGACGAAGAAATTGAGAGAAAGGAATGGAAATTTTGGTGTGTTTAGGATGATGAGAGGAGAAGAGGAGGTAGCTATGAGAGTCAGTGGTCTTGTAAAAGACAGAAGTGCTCAGCTTATTACCATTAATGGAGACGAGAATATCTAAGAACGACAAACTAGTCTCACTGATCTCCCATGTGAACTGGAGTGCTGGGTGGAAGTCATTAACATAGTTAATGAAGCAAACCAGGTCAGCGCGCGAACATGATGCAGTGCCTAAGCATGAACCGACCATAGTAGTCAGGTAGGAAACCAGTGTATTGTTCAAAGATTTGTTTTTCCACATAACCAACAAATAAGTTGGCATAGTTGGGGCCCATTTTGGTACCCATGGCTACACCACTAACTTGTTGGTAATGCTCACCATCAAACGAAAAATTGTTGAGGGTGAGCACTAACTCGGCCAGGCGTAACAAAGTAGTGGTCGATGGCTCCCGAGTTGTGCGTTGATCAAAGAAATATTTAAGTGCTTGAAGACCATCGTGATGCGGGATGACAGTGTAGAGTGATTTGACATCCATGGTGAAGATGAAATGATGTGAACCCTGAAAACTAATGCGGTCACAAATTTTCAGAGCATGTTTGGTGTCCTTGATGTAAGAAGGTAAATTCTTAACCAAGGGCGCCATGATGTGGTCAAGGTAGGATGAAATGGCGTGGGTAGGGCAACCACAAGCAGACACTATAGGTCTGCCTGGGTTGTTGGGTTTGTGAATTTTGGGAAGGAAGTACATGACAGGTGTGCGTGGAGTGGCGGTTAGGCAATTCCGGCAGTGGTGATGAGGTTGTTGATGGTGGATCGAATGGTGGAGTTGTGTTGGGATGTCAAATCACCATGAACTCTGCTGTAAAAAGCAGTGTCGTTTAGTTGCCTTCGAGCATCTTCGCGGTACAAATCAGCTCTCCAGACAACCAAAGCACCACCTTTGTCAGCGGGTTTGATGACAATATCATTCCGGCTACGCAATGATTTTAAAGCACTTAATTCACTAGAGCTGAGATTAGATGGCCTTTTGGGCCTAAAAGGTGGGAGCTGATCTATATCATGTCGACATTGTCGAATGAAAAGATCAAGGGAGCCAAATTGGCCTTCCGGAGGAGACCAGGAAGATTTTTTAGGATTAGCAGCCTCAAAAACATCCTTTTGTTGGATGGAGGAATTATTGTGAAAGTGTGCCTTAAGTCTTAGTCTTCTAAAGAAAGTTTCGGTGTCCTCCTTCACTGAGAAGGAGTCTATGGGCCCAGGGTTGGGAACAAATTTGAGACCTTTCGCAAGGACAGATCTCTCAGGGTCAGACAAGGGCAAATCAGGAGGAATCGTGACCACTAAATTGACATTACTGGTGGAGCTAGTGTGATTAGAATTCGAAACGGGACGAGGGCCTACAAGAGTGTTGAATTTCGATGTTTTACTCGCCTTGAGAAACGTGTAAAATTTCGAGTTCAACGAGCGAATAAACTGGGTGATGCCTGAATATATGACGGTAGGACAAACGTTAGAGAGGTTGTTCTTAACGTTCAAAATATCAGAATCAATTTTGTTGACGTGTTGGTACATTGAGTGAATGGTAATACGCATGAGACGACGACTGTGTTTATAACAAGCAAGCCGAGTTAGTGCTCACCCTCAACAGTTTTTCGTTTGATGGTGAGCATTACCAACAAGTTAGTGGTGTAGCCATGGGTACCAAAATGGGCCCTAACTATGCCAACTTATTTGTTGGTTATGTGGAAAAACAAATCTTTGAACAATACACTGGTTTCCTACCTGACTACTATGGTCGGTTCATTGATGATTGCTTAGGCACTGCATCATGTTCGCGCGCTGACCTGGTTTGCTTCATTAACTATGTTAATGACTTCCACCCAGCACTCCAGTTCACATGGGAGATCAGTGAGACTAGTTTGTCGTTCTTAGATATTCTCGTCTCCATTAATGGTAATAAGCTGAGCACTTCTGTCTTTTACAAGACCACTGACTCTCATAGCTACCTCCTCTTCTCCTCTCATCATCCTAAACACACCAAAATTTCCATTCCTTTCTCTCAATTTCTTCGTCTTCGCCGCCTCTGCAGTGAAGACGACGATTTCAATGCCAAATGTTTGGAAATGAGAAACATTTTTGTTAATCGCGGTTATCCTTCCCACCTCTTAGACACTGCCTTACACAAGGTCTCCAACATTTCCCGTTCAGACACCTTAAGCGAACCTTTGGCTACCATTTCTAATGAAAAAGTACCTCTAGTTCTCACTTTTCATCCCTTCAATTTCAAAGTAAGGGACATCATTAGCCGCAATTTCGACCTCATTAAAAATGACCCAGAAACATCTTCCATTTTCTCTGAGAAACCCCTAGTATCTTTTCGGCATAGCAAAAACATCCGGGAAAACGTTGTTCACAGCTCACTGCAGCAAGCCTTGGTATCACATGTTGGCACCAGCTCTTGCTGTCGTGGTAGGTGCAACACCTGTAAATATTTAGACTCCTCAATTTCAATTTCGGCTCCAAAATGTAGGTTCAACATAACCCATAGTTTCACTTGCACTTCCTCCAACCTCATTTACTGTATCTCTTGCAGTAAATGTCCCATGCTTTACATCGGAGAAACTGGAAGACGTTTGGGTGACAGGTTTGTTGAACACCTTCGTGATGTCAAATACAATGTGCAAAACAAACCTGTTGCCAGGCACTTCAACAGTGTCAACCACTTCTTTTCTAACATGAAAATCTGCGCCATTCAGCCCATTACAGGTTGTAACGATACTCGTCGTAAACAAGAAATGCGTCTCATTTACAAACTTGGTACCATTCACCCTCACGGCCTCAATGAGCGATTCTCTTTCATTTAGCTCACTCCACCACCATATTCCACACCTTTTCCTTAACCTTTTTCTGATGATTTAAATAGTAATTTATAACCAGTTTCTTTGCCTATTTGCAGGTAGCTGACCCACAAATTGGGTCAGCACCTGCACACAGGCTAAAATTACATATAAATTTATTTGTTTACTTTGTTTTTATTGGCTTACATGTGTTCACGTGATTCCCATTGTAGCTCTGCTATAAATACGCGTGACCACACGTGAGTTGTTTACTAATTTCTCCTGACGAAGGGCCTTCGCTCGAAACGTCGAGAAGATTTTTCTCTGTTTTTCAGGCCAACGTGACTTAACCCTGGTAATATTTGGATTTCAACCGTGGCCGACGCTGTCCAAGAAGCCTATAGCTGTGAATAGCTGTGTATAGCTGTGAATAGATGTGTATAGCTGTGTATAGCTGTGCATAGATGTGTATAGCTGTGTATAGCTGTGTATAGCTGTGTATAGCTGTGTATAGCTGTGTATAGCTACACTCGAATTTTCCTTCACCCAAAATCCTTAGAACATGCTATGTAATCGAGTGAAATGCCCAATATTACTTATAATATACCCAATTCTGTCCTGGCATTACCACCTTATTATATATACAGAACTCGCGATCAAGCTCTCGGCAACGCCCTCCGTGGCTCAGTGGTCAGAGCATTGCACTAGAATCGCAAGGTCGTGGGTTCAATTCCTGCCGGAAGGCCTGTGTAGTTGCATTTTTCGCAACTGGTCCCGGTTTGGTCTTAAAATGTATATATTCTACACTCGAATTTTCCTTCACCCAAAATCCTTAGAACATGCTATGTAATCGAGTGAAATGCCCAATATTACTTATAATATAGCTGTGTATAGCTGTGTATAGCTGTGTATAGCTGTGTATAGCTACGTATAGCTGTGTATACCTACGTATAGCTACGTATAGCTGCGTATAGCTACGTATAGCTGTGTATAGCTGTGTATAGCTACATATAGCTGTGTATATGTGTGTATAGCTGTGTATAGGTGTGTATAGCTAGGTATAGCTGTATATAGCTGTGTATAGCTGTGTATAGCTGTGTATAGATGTGTATAGCTACGTATAGCTGTGTATACCTACGTATAGCTACGTATAGCTACGTATAGCTGTGTATAGCTGTGTATAGCTACGCATAGCTGTGTATAGCTACGTATAGCTGTGTATACCTACGTATAGCTACGTATAGCTGTGTATAGCTGTGTAAAGCTACGTATAGCTGTGTATAGCTGTGTATAGCTGTGTATAGCTAGGTATATAGCTACGTATAGCTGTGTATAGCTGTGTATAGCTGTGTATAGATACGTATAGCTGTGTATAGCTACGTATAGCTGTGTATACCTACGTATAGCTACGTATAGCTGTGTATAGCTGTGATAGCTGTGTATAGCTACGTATAGCTGTGTATAGCTACGTATAGCTGTGTATAGCCACGTATAGCTGTGTATAGCTACGTATAGCTGTGTGTAGCTTTGTATAGCTACGTATAGCTGTGTATAGCTGTGTATAGCTGTGTATAGCTGTGTATAGCTACGTATAGCTGTGTATAGCTGTGTATAGCTGTGTATAGCTACGTATAGCTGTGTGTAGCTTTGTATACCTACGTATAGCTACGTATAGCTGTGTATAGCTGTGTATAGCTACGTATAGCTGTGTATAGCTGTGTATAGCTACGTATAGCTGTGTATACCTACGTATAGCTACGTATAGGCGTGTATAGCTGTGTAAAGCTACGTATAGCTGTGTATAGCTGTGTATAGCTGTGTATAGCTAGGTATAGCTAGGTATAGCTGTATATAGCTGTGTATAGCTACGTATAGCTGTGTATAGCTGTGTATAGCTGTGTGTAGCTGTGTATAGCTACGTATAGCTGTGTATAGCTGTGTATAGCTACGAATAGCTGTGTAGAGCTACGTATAGCTGTGTATAGCTACGTATAGCTGTGTATAGCTGTGTATACCTACGTATAGCTACGTATAGCTGTGTATAGCTGTGATAGCTGTGTATAGCTGTGTATAGCTTTGTATAGCTATGTATAGCTGTGTATAGCTACGTATAGCTGTGTATAGCTACGTATAGTTGTGTATAGCTACGTATAGCTACGTATAGCTGTGTATAGCTGTGTATAGCTACGTATAGCTGTGTATAGCTTTGTATACCTACGTATAGCTACGTATAGCTGTGTATAGCTGTGTATAGCTAGGTATAGCTGTATATAGCTGTGTATAGCTACGTATAGCTGTGTATAGCTGTGTATAGCTGTGTGTAGCTGTGTGTAGCTACGTATAGCTGTGTATAGCTGTGTATAGCTGTGTATAGCTACGTATGGCTACGTATAGCTGTGTATAGCTGTGTATAGATACGTATAGCTGTGTATAGCTACGTATAGCTGTGTATAGCTACGTATAGCTGTGTATAGCTGTGTACAGCTACGTATAGCTGTGTATAGCTGTGATAGCTGTGTATAGCTACGTATAGCTGTGTATAGCCACGTATAGCTGTGTATAGCTACGTATAGCTACGCATAGCTGTGTATAGCTACGTATAGCTGTGTATAGCTACGTATAGCTGTGTATAGCTTTGTATACCTACGTATAGCTACGTATAGCTGTGTATAGCTGTGTATAGCTACGTATAGCTGTGTATAGCTGTGTATAGCTACGTATAGCTGTGTATACCTACGTATAGCTACGTATAGGCGTGTATAGCTGTGTAAAGCTACGTATAGCTGTGTATAGCTGTGTATAGCTGTGTATAGCTGTGTATAGCTAGGTATAGCTGTATATAGCTGTGTATAGCTACGTATAGCTGTGTATAGCTGTGTATAGCTGTGTATAGCTACGTATAGCTGTGTATAGCTGTGTATAGCTGTGTATAGCTACGTATAGCTGTGTATAGCTGTGTATAGCTACGTATAGCTACGTATAGCTGTGTATAGCTGTGTATAGCTGTGTATAGATACGTATAGCTGTGTATAGCTACGTATAGCTGTGTATAGCTACGTATAGCTGTGTATAGCTGTGTATACCTACGTATAGCTACGTATAGCTGTGTATAGCTGTGATAGCTATGTATAGCTACGTATAGCTGTGTATAGCTACGTATAGCTGTGTATAGCCACGTATAGCTGTGTATAGCTACGTATAGCTGTGTATAGCTGTGTATAGCTGTGTATAGCTACGTATAGCTGTGTATAGCTGTGTATAGCTACGCGTATAGCTACGTATAGCTGTGTAGAGCTACGTATAGCTGTGTATAGCTACGTATAGCTGTGTATAGCTGTGTATACCTACGTATAGCTACGTATAGCTGTGTATAGCTGTGATAGCTGTGTATAGCTGTGTAAAGCTGTGTATAGCTATGTATAGCTGTGTATAGCTACGTATAGCTGTGTATAGCTACGTATAGCTGTGTATAGCTACGTATAGCTACGTATAGCTAGGTATAGCTGTATATAGCTGTGTACAGCTATGTATAGCTGTATATAGCCAGGTATAGCTGTGTATAGCTAGGTATAGCTGTATATAGCTGTGTATAGCTACGTATAGCTGTGTATAGCTAGGTATAGCTGTATATAGCTGTGTATAGCTGTGTGTAGCTACGTATAGCTGTGTATAGCTACGTGTAGCTGTGTATAGCTGTATATATATATATATATATATATATATATATATATATATATATATATATATATATTATTACAATATATATTATTATTATAATATGTATTATGATTACATGACGTTTTTCATATTGGTGCGCGAAACACAAAGAAATAACCAAATTCATGGTTATTCATGGCGATTTAAGAAGGGCAAAATGAGCGCAAAGATGTGGGTTTTGCTTGTGTTTACGAGCTCATTAATAATTCACTTGGTCTCGGCTGCAGTGGATGATGGCGAAGGGACATCTCTGCCTCAATCTCTGCCTTCTATGGTACACCAAATTAGCAAGTAAGTGTTGAACAGTTGTAATGATTTTACGTTTGTATAGTACTTTGAGATATTCTGCCTCATTATAATTGAACTTTATGCTTGGGAAATGCTACTTAGTAATATATATTTTTGTGATTACCGTATAGTTTCTTGATTTACACTATGACATCAGAATACAAACGACTAGAGGGTCAAGGTTATGATTCGTGGTTGGCCATTGTTGTAAATCGTATTCTTCTCGAATCGGGGATACGTGGTGTTACGCTTAGCACTCGGTTGCTTAAAGCGTTTTCGAAAAAGATTTCTAGTCTTCACGCTGCTTTCAAACGTGTAAAAGGTGGGTATCCGACCAACAGGCTTTTGAATACATGGAGGAACTCATCATATAGTGTAACTATTTATTATGATGAACTCGAAACTGAAAATCTGGATTTGGTAAAAGAAAATTTGGAGTTAAAAGGCGAGAAAAGGTCTCTGGAAAATGTATTGGAAATGGAATCTGCCAAAAGGATGAAGGTCGAAGAGGAATTAAATGGCTTGAAAAATACTGTTAAAAAAAATAAGATTGCCTACAAAGGAAAATTTAAACAATTGGTCAAGAAAATTGCACGGTTGACAGCAAAGAAAAAGGTCAGAGGTCCAGATAAGAAAAAGAATTTTAAAGACTACAGCAAGCAACATCAGTTAAGGATCAGAAAGCAGTTGAAAGATCAATGTGAAACTGCCTTGTCCTTTCTCGGCCACTACCAATTTCTACCATCAAGGGTTGAGTTGTGGAATGTCGACACTGGGGAAGTTGAAAGCTTTTGTTTTAACGAAGAGAATGGTATAAATCAGAGTGAAGAAGAAAACGAAATGGGGGAAGATGAAATTGGTAATTTGAATATGTGGCTGTATTTGAAAGATCGGTTCAACATTTCCAATGAGGCATGGCACGAGTTATCCATGAATTCCGAAGAGCCCCCTTGTTTAAATAAACTGATAAAACACATGAACAATATTAATAGTAACTGGGATTTAAAACCAACCCCTGGAGATGCAGAAGGAATCCAGGTCAGTTTTGCCAAAAGTATTCAGGAACAAATCAAACGACTAAAAAGCACTGGTACACTGACGCCTGGAGAGATGGTTCGCATAAAATTTAGTGGAGACGGAACTAATATTGGAAAGAGACTAGGTGTCATAAATATAACTTACACCATATTAAATGAAAAGAATCTGGCTATGAGTGAAAAAGGGAATTACCTTCTTGCTGTGATAAAGGCAAAGGAATGCTATGAAACATTATCAGCAAGCTTGTCAGATTTAATTAAAGAAATGGAACAGATGAAAGAGATAGAGGTGGATGGTAACATTTACAGTATTGAGTATTTTCTTGGTGGGGACTGGAAGTTTTTAGCTTGTGTTTGTGGGATAGGGGCTGCTAATGCTGACTATGCCTGCATTTGGTGCACATGTCCCAAGTTGAAAAGGTTTGACATGGATAAAATCTGATCAGTATTGGATCCAGACTCTGGTGCCAGAACATTGGAAGAAATTAGAAAATGTGCTAAATCAAAGAAATTTAATTGCAATCACCCTCCATTGTTTCCGTTTATTCCTCTCAGTCATGTAATTATTGATACACTGCACCTCTATCTTCGGATATGTGATAATCTTATCCAGCTACTGATCAGAAAGTTCAAAGTTTGTGATGCTATTGATAAGAAGAAGACATTTTCAGACAACTTTCCAAGAAACAAGTACAAGCATATGGCTGGGTATGAGAGCTACCTCCAAAGCTTAGGAATTCCATTTAACTTTTATGTCAGCAAAGAAACTAAACAATTGGAATATCGAGATTTAACTGGGCCAGAGAAAATAAAACTTCTAAAGAATATCAAAATCTCAACACTTTTGCCAAATTCTCCTGACAATGAAATTATACAGCAAATTTGGGATAATTTTAGTGGTATTGCAGAAGACCTTAAACAGGACTTTAAATTGGATGAAGTAAACAGTTTTAAAATCAAGGTTAAAGATTGGCTAGCAAAATTTCTTGTTCTATACCAAACAAAGGATGTCACACCTTATATGCATGCCCTCTGCTCACATGTCCCTGAATTTCTTTCTTTGTATGGCAACATTGAATATTTTACGCAACAGGGCATGGAAAAGTACAATGATATCACATCAAAGAACTTCTTTAGATCTACCAACCATAGAGGTGTTTCTGCCATCAAGCAACTCTTTTATAAACGAAATAGAGTACAGTACTTAGAGGCGGCTGGTTGTGCTAGAGTGAAACGCGACTATACCTGTTCCAATTGCAATCGAAATGGACACACAATCAAGACGTGCACTGCAGAATGTAGTAACTGTAAGTATACAACATACTGTGCACACCTTACCAAAATTGCAGGTAAATATCAACCTACTTGTACTGTATAATGACTTAATTTTAATATTGAGCAGTTGCACTGCAAGTTGCTTTTCATTGTAACTAAATTTAAACAATTAGCAAGCTGGGCCAAGTATAAATACACCAGTTCTGTCCTGAAGTAATCCTAATTTTTTGACAATTTTTCATTTGTAACACAAATACTGCCAGTTGAGTCTCCTTTCCTAGTTGAGTCTCTAGAACTAAATTTCCATGGTTTTATGGATTAAGTCAGGCTGGTAAAATCTTATTTGCTCCTTGCTTGTTAATAGCTTAATTTAATGTAACTAAAATGACCTTAACCCTATCCAGACTGGGGGTGGGGGGTGGGGGGTGGGGGGTGGAAAGTGCCCGCACTGAATTTAAAAGTTAATATCTCCTAAACCAGTGGAGGTATGGTTCTGAAATTTTATGACTTTTCCTAAATATGTATGGGCTTTATGTGTGGAAAATTTGGTGAAAAAATATTACTCCAAATAAAAGTTACAGCGGAGTCATGAACACCTACCAACACTAAATTTCAGCCGACAATTTTTATTATGTTTGCTTTTATAATAGTTACAATAAAAGTAAGCACTTTTTAATAAAGAGAAACTATTTTTTTGATATACTACCTTTTTTTTGTTAACAAAACAATAAGAAAATTTTTTTTGGAAATTCTAAAAATCTTGGGTGTTTGCAATTAATGATGTCATAATTTGTCACCATGGCAACATAAGTGTAACACATACTTGAACAAGGCATACCATCAACCTGTAAAAGTTTCGTCAGAATACACCAAATGGTTCAGGAGATATTGACTGCGGGCACTTTCCCCCCCCCCCAAGTCCCAGAAGACAAAAAAAAGCCCAGTCTGGATAGGGTTAAGGTAGTTTATTTTATGCACTGGTTAATAAAACATACACCTTAGCAAATGTTTTATGTTCAATTCTCAATTTCAATTTTCAACACATTTTAAATAAAGTTAGAATGTACACTTGTTTACAATTGCATTCTTTGCGAATAGGGCCATTTATAAGAGCAAAAATAAGCTGTTGACTCATACAGTATAAACAGTCTATTTGCAATAAACAGATTATTGCAAATTCACTGTTCGAGACTAATTAAGATGGCAGCTTATTTAGGCCTAGCTTTCAATCTTGGTCTTACTTTAGCCATGGCTTGTGAACAGATTGACTGTTTAGAACTTATTTAAGCCACAGCATATTTTTGCTTGTATAAATGGCCCTATTATTTACAATCACTTGAGAGCATTATGCCATGGTCACACAAATTCAAGGGGCTGATCTTCAGATGCAGCATCTTGGATTTATTAACCATGCTACAGTTGTAGTTTCAAAGACTGCAACCACAGTCTTAATAGGACAGTCATATTGGGATTTCATGTAATTGAAGTTTGGAAACATAATATAAACAACAAGTGTACTAGCAAGACACTGGGTTAACAAGGTCAACTGCCATTTGACTCCACTTGTACTATACTTTGTGGCTAGATTATAACTAGACTTAATATAAATATATATTAAACATGTTCAAATGTTAATTTGTGTTTTGATATTGTTGTTTGTTTCCATCACCTCTTACAAACGTGAACACTACCTGTGTAGTGTCCTCAATGACGGAGGTCAACAGTTTCCCATTGCCAACCAATTTGTATTCGACAATAGGGGATTTCTTGCCCAGCCAAAACTTTACAGTGCCATCTATCACATACGCGAAATCACCGTTGCAGTTAAAAATTCTTTTGTCCCATCTGATGCCTAGAGTGTCGTCTAATAATCGGTTAGATTGTAGGTATTGCACCAATCTTCCTCTTTCCTTGACGCCGTTACTCAAACCTCCCAGAACATTGTCGTATACATCTTCCCGTGCGTCAATTTCAATACGTACGTTTGGGTCATCCTTCCTCGACGAATACAGCTTTCTTTTAATTTCGCGATACAGTTTGCTGGTAAATATCTCGGACCTATCAACTATGCTTTCCTCGGATATAACTGGCGCTTTCTCTTGCCGTACAAAGGGGAAATATTCCTCGCAATCTATATGTCCATATGGTCTCCATTCGTCGAAGCTGGTACTGTAGCCTTTATAGTGAATACGCACTCGACTTCTGTCTCTGTCGACCTTTTTAACTTCAATTTCATACAGTGCGTTGTCTTTCCTAGGTTTTTTAGCAGGTTTACGCGATACCGCACTCGATTCATAAGCCAAACGGTCTGGCGCTCGAATGCGTGCGCTTTGGTCTTTCCGCCATATTGTTTTAAATGGCGCGTCACTAATTGACATAATAAGCGACTGGACACTAGTGTGAGCAAATGTTCATTTATATGGGACGAAAGTTTGATATGTTTATCTGCCCTGTGTCAAACGTTGACATTGTCGCCTTTCGGACGTTGTAGATCGTTGTAGATCGTTGTCAGGCGTTGTATGAGGTCGTTGTAGGTCATTGTTGGTCGTTGTAGATCGCTGTAGGCAGGGCGTCTATAAGATAGGGCGGGGAAACGAGCCGTGTGCCCTGAAGTATGTGTGATGCGCGGGACCCCCCGAATATTCGAACATTGAAGGAGACTATTTACCTGCCCCAGTCCTCGCGCGTCTTTAGCAATGTCTGCCAAATATATTTTTTCCCTTTGCGACGTGTTTGTTCGCATACAGCAAAAAAAGCTCAAAAAATTAAGTAACAATATTTATACCAAAGATACATCTATTAATGGAGTAACCGTCCTTGGATTTGCTAAGTTCTGGTGCCAGGGCAAGTTATTAAATATTTTACAAAACGAGTGCGAGTTGGAACTGCGGAAGCCGCCATGATGAACAAAACAAAAGTTTGCTGGAAGAGAATTCACATTTCCTCTTAATATTTTGGTTTCTGGTGAAGGATGATCATACGGTAAGAAGAACATGTATTCTTTTGTCGATTAAAAATATAAAAGTGACCACAAGACGCTTAACTACCTTTCAAATACGTACATTTTCAGAACATTCGAGCCAGGAAAATTTCTCAACTGTAACCAAATTTTTAGGCTGCAATCAACACGCTATTGCTAAAAAAGCTCAAAAAATTACGCGATGAAATTTGAGAGGAATAAAGTTTAATGCCTTCCAGACTTGTATTTAAAAAAGCTAAGTTCTGGCTCGTTTTTGAGTTAGGAAATAATTAAAATGTTCTATGCGTGGAGCAAAATTAGACAAAGAAGCCATAAATGGCTTCGGCTTCAACATTGGAAATTTTAGTCGTTTTATACTTAAGAATGCCTTCCACCATGTTATATGAACAGTACAACGTATGAATAACAAAACAAAAAACTTACACCAACAATCGAGTCAATAGTTGCAGCATTATAAGAGATTTAATCAACGTCCTTGAATTTCACATGGATTTTTTGTTTTGATCAAAATTTGCAATTGGCCGCGCTCGCCCCATGCCTAAAGTGCATCACACATGTTTCAGTACGTCAGATTGGCGTTTCACCGCCCTATCTTATAGACGCCCTGCTGTAGGTCATTGTAGGTCGTTGTGTGAGGTCGTTGTAGGTCGTTGCTAGGTCAGTCATTGTTGGTCGTTATACGAGGTCGTTGTAGATCGTTATAGGTCATTCCTACGTTTAGTACTACGTGCATGAAAGATTTAATTTTATATATAAGGCCTAGAAGCTTATCTGACATACTACCTTAGACAAATGAATTTGAGGAGAATTGAGGCATTGTTATCTACGGAAAATGTTTATTGGATTCAGTCTATAATAATCGGTATACCTATAGACATAATCGTTGTGGTTCAGTGCCCACCGACACACATTTGCATTGTAAATTCTAGTTATTTATTTGCAGTAATTTTTCTTATTCATATTCACTGCCTCTTTATGTAAGTAAGCCATCATCCTGCTACGTTTAATAACTGAAGAAGATTTTTAAACGAGCGTAGCTTGAAGCTTCTTCACTTTATAGAGGCCCTCTCAGCGCGTGAAAGCGTTCCACGTGCTCATTCATGGCATGAGTCGAGTTCTATCATTTTCAAAACTCAAGTATTAAAAACGCTTTGAGTCCGAACCTCCGTGATATAGATTTAAAACATAAAATTTACTCTAACCCCCGATCTTAGCACAGGCCATTAACAAGTGTCGCGATATTTTCGGCATGAAAATCTTTATTTACGTAAATACTGCAGGTTTGCTCAGACATATAATTATATACGTCTTTAATACATGTACGACAATATCTTCAACCGTTTAAAAATAAAAGAAAAAAATAAATGCTAAATAATAAATAACATTTGTGATATACAAAATATTGTGAACGCCAAATGAATATTTTGTTAAAGCAAAACGGTAGGAGTTAGGCAAAGTGGTCGATGCGCCTCAATGTCGGAGAAAAGTATTCCAGGGTCAACAAAATTTATATTGCATACATTCTTAATGACGCTCGCCGTATAAAAGGCACAGTATACAGATACTGCTACATAACATTCATTGTAAAATTGACAAACTGAATAAAGCGTTGCAGAGAGCTATGCATGTTGAAGATCGGAATGGGTTTTGCTGCTGAATGTTGTTGACGGTTGAATGAATTCGGCTGATTGCAGCTGCCGGTTTTCTTTCACACTACAAAATATCGACTGCAGTATGGGTTTCATACAATTACATAAATCTTTAAACAGCAGATATAACTCTGGTGGACTATATATTTTGATATATAAAGTATGAATGACTCATTCAATATATACTGCACATTATATTCAAACCTAGTCCTACAATTTAATCTAGATCTCCTGCTGGATGGCCATCTGCTTTAAGAAATTGTTTTCACTATTGACTTTACCTTTGAGGTGATGGTCTTTATCTGTCCTCCAGACATTCTCCAAATCAATCAATATACCAGTTGTTTCGAAATTCTGTTAGTCAAGAACTTCTGTTGTAAAGTACTATTTCTTAGACTGCCAACGAAAAGGACCCTGTATACCCAATTATGATTTCGAACCCACTAGAATGTATTTCCGTCCGTTTCGTATTTATATATATATATACATTAGATTTGCATATCAAACAACCAGTGCATGTTTCAAAGTACATGCATTTTTCCCTGCCAACGCAAACTACGACTTACTTAAAAATTTAACTGCATTAGAATTTCCAACGAGTGTGCCAAAATGATCATGCATAACCCTAACCTATACCTATAAATTTCCCTTACGTTAAGCGTGATTTTCATAAGATCGCTCTAATCGCTTCAAACAGTACATAGCTATGTATGTGATGGCTGCAATAATGTGGGAATAATACCAGGATTATAATGGTTGCAACCCTTTCAGTCACTTCGAGTGATCGATGTCCTCCGGTAAAAATAAGACATATGAGCTTGCCACAGCGTTCTGTTCGGGGAGAAACGGGGGGCGAATCCCAATTTTCCTTCTCGCACTTTTGTCATCATCCAATCCACGCGGTTGCCTTCGATAAATAGAACACCGGCCACACTGTGTACAGATGTATAGCAATAGTTTTTTTACAGGTTAATAGTATGTATTATACTGCTTTTGTCATGACAAATTCTGGTTTCTCTTTTCTGAGATGTTTTTAGTATATTATCTGTGTACCAGATAAGAAAATCATTTAAAAAGTGGTGTAATAGACGGTTGCCAAGATGCATGGACTTGGTGAAATTCTTGCTCACAAAGATGAACGGGATAAATTCAACCTGTGACATATTCAAGTAGAACGCCTACCGAGACAGAAAAACGCTATTTTCAACTCCAATTCCAAAGAATGCAAGTGGGAAGTGAAGGCTTCCGCATAGCATCCTTTTAAAAATTTCATTGCCATGCAACGGTTTGGGAGATATTGACATCAGGCCCTTACACCCCGCCCCCAATCTATATAAATCTGGTTAACGAATCAGTAGTAATAACTCTTTGAGATTGAAACCCTACAGCTGTATACTAATAACCTAAGAATATATATATATATATATATATATATATATATATATATATATATATATATATATATATATATATATATATATTCAAGAGAGCATTGGCGTACTAGTGTCTTGACTTTGCGCATACATCAGTAATGTGGTATGACTTTTAAACGTTTTGATCTATTTTATATAAGAAAGTTTGTAGTCTTACACCATCTTATGAATTTTTTTTATTAAATTCTCTTAAAAAAGTTTTGATCTAGCATAATAATTCTTATGTAATACAATTCTCTTGCCGATTTACAGATATTAATTGAATATTAATTTCCTTTGAATTTTCTAATGAATTATTAATGAGCCTTTTAAGGATAGTTATAGAAGGTTAGTTTTTTTTCAGATTAGTTTTCTCGTCAAACTTCCGCTAAACTTACATCATCCGGCATTAATTTCCAAATGATCACACTAGTACTTATATGAACTCCTTGCATACTACGTCAAAATGCGGCCCTGTATCTTGGGGGACAACTTCAAAGTTCAACAAGGTGATTGTTTTTCTGTTACTTTCGTTCTACAGGGTGTATCAAAAAAAAGGCTACCCTTAGAAAATATAATTAACATTCTTTTCAAATAACCTATTGTATATTGACAGCCCTGTGGTCAGTTGAACCATTTTTAATCGAACTGATATGAATATAATTAACATTTTTATTTCAGTTATGCTCCTTCATACGTTTAGAAGTTATCGTAATTTCCCAGGTGTATACGACCATTTGTTTTTTACGCATCCGTGACTTCAGAGGTGTCCAGGGCTGTCAATATACAATAGGTTATTTGAAAAGAATGTTAATTATATTTTCTAAGGGTAGCCTTTTTTTTGATACACCCTGTAGAATAGGTGGTGTGCAACCAATTCCTTGAGATTCGAAGGACAAAGATATTTTCGCCATGTTGGATATGATATTATAATTGCAGATGATGAAAAATCTTTTGCCAAAACGTCAACCAACATGGCGGCAATGACGTAAGATGCACACCAGCAATATGTCCTACGTTGTTCTCTTTCGTTTTCCTGGTTTTGTCTGTAGGCCTACATATTATAAAACTAGTTTTAAACTGAGTGATCATATAGCTAGAATATAATTCGATTAATTGCGTTGTTTAACGCCGGTGGAAGAGCATTGAAGTTGTCTTCCAAAATGACTGTTTTGACGTCAAGTGTAAGGATCATTCTGTCGGAAATTAGCTATGAAAGACTTTATCACACAAGTACACAACAGTAAAACACATTTAGTAGGCAATGTCATTATACAAGAGTAGAAACTTAACATATTTCTTCGATATTATTATTTTGTTGCACTAGTCTCAGGTTGATTCGATTCATAAGCTGGGTTTACAAACTCAACAATGTCTTCCTTACAATCCTCACGTCGCATGAGTTGACGACGACATATTTGGAAAATTGGTGTTTTTAATCCAATTGCAATGATTACCATGGCTATTATTACGACACCAAGTGTGATAGCCACTGGAACAAGCCAGCGGTTTACCTTTGCGGATGCTGTATGTGCGCTTCGTTCACTTGAGGTTGATGGGTAACCGGTCGAAGTCAGAGGTCTTTCAGTAATGGATTTCTTTGCAGTAGATGTCGTCATTATCAAAGAATCTCTTTTCCCTTCACCTTTACTTGTTAGGGCAGATACACGAACAATATATGACGCATTGTAGTCTAACGCAAAAAGAAAAAATGTAATCGATTAAATCCAGAAAGTGTTAGATGAAAAGTGGCATTGAAATGAGTGTTTGATTAAATTAAACTTTATTTTAATTTTAATAATTTTTATTACCTAATAAAGATTTTAATTGCAAATTATAACTCTGTTCATCGACTTACTTAAGTTTGATAGCAAATATCCCCTGACACTTTGATCGTGTATGGTCACTTTTCCTGATATCTTTGGACGATCATTTTTTTCCCAATAAATAATATATCCAAGTATTACTCCATTTGGATGTTCCGGTTTCTGCCAAGTCACATTAATTGCGTTGTTGTAAGTACTACTTGTCTGCGGTTGAAGTCTGGGTTGACTAGGAACTGAGAAACACATAAAAGACGATGATTTTAATCGAATACCAATGACCTCCAGTAAAGCCTGGTTTTCATAAGATCTCCCGATCGCCTGAATCCATCCAATCAGATTGGGCGATTCGAAATATCTCTAGTCTGATTGGGAAAATTTGGGCAACTGGGGGCGATCGAGACGAATGGAAACCAGGCTTAAAGCGCTTGCTTTTACATTTGTTTAAAATACTGAGCACAAAATATTAAGCACAATCGCAGGGCTCAATTTATAATTAAAGTAAAATGCAATGTAAACGTTTTCTTTATTATATTAAAAAATTATCATTAAAGTTTGAAAGATATTGATATTTTTGTATAGAAACTTTCAGTCAAAATTCAAAATTGCGCATTACCGAAAATGCTTTCAAAAAATGTCACGTATCCCACGTGTCTCCAAAAAATATGGCTCAGTCAATGTTAAATGATATTGTCACCGCCAGACATGTCTTTGCTTACCGCGTAGAACCAGTTGAAAGATATATTTACTGCGCGGTCTGCATGAGTAATTCAACAGCGGTTAATTGCCGTTAAATGTTACTTTCGCGCGCGCTGATTGGGGATAATCACCTACAGGGTTTATTCAAAATGGCCGCCAGCAAATTTGTCAATGCGACAGACGAGGAAATTAACAATTTTAAAGAAAATGTTGTTCCTAAAAGTACGAAAGTGTGTATTTATACTAAAACAATTATTCGCATCAGGCTCAGTGAATATCGGTGAATAATAATCTCGACTTCGTCTTGGTTATTATACACCGATATTCACCTCGCCTTCGGCGAATAATTGTTAAATATTCGGGTACATATATTTACCATCTTCTTCAGTTCTCAGTGTTACCCACACTCTATCCCCTTCTCCTTCGTCGTTTTCCACGGAAATTGAAATGTTGTACAGGTAGTAATAACCTTAAAACAAAAGCAAGGATATCTAATTTAAGATGAATATAACAGTAGTGAATGTGTTCTTCTTCTTTTTCATTTTCCTGAATAATAATATAAACTATAAGATTACGCTTAGAAACATTGAAAATCGCCTATTTCATAATCTAATTATATACTGTACACATGAACTTCTAATTTTTGAAGACGGAGAGACTGAATCAAGCTCGCTCTCTCTCTCTCGCTCTCTCTCTCTCTCTCTCTCTCTCTCTCTCTCTCTCTCTCTCTCTCTCTCTCTCTCTCTCTCTCTCTCTCTCTCTCTCTCTCTCTCTCTCTCTCTCTCTCTCTCTCTCTCTCTCTCTCTCTCTCTCTCCAACGAAGAATGGCCAACGAAGAATGGCCAACGAAGAATGGCCAACGAAGAATCCAAACGAAGAATGGCCAACATAAGAAATCCAACATAAGAAAGCCAACAAAATCCAACGAAGAATGGCCAACATAAGAAATCGGTAACTAAAGAAAAATCTAAAAAGAATTCCAAAAGCGGCAATGTCAAAGATACAGAAGAAGTTCAAGCTGGCGTGGCTGCGGCTGTAAAACCCACAAGAACTGTTATAATAGGTGACTCTATTATTTCTGGGTTGAAAGGATGGCGAATGAGCGATAAAACGAACAAAATAACTGTTCGATCAATTGCTGGTTCAAAAGTTAACCTTGTTGTTAACACAACAAGGTTATGACATCAGATCCCATGAAATACGTGAAGAGCTTGGTTGGGTAACTCTTGCCAATAGACGCTCAAAGAATAAAGCTATAATGATGTATAAGGTTTTGAATTATGCTGCACCCACTTATCTTAGAGATTTATTTCAAACATATCCAAGTACATTAAACTACTCTCTAAGAAGTAGAGATACAAATGTTCTACTGCCAAAACCCAAAACCGAATACCTCAAAAAGAGTTTCAAATTTTCTGGAGCAAAGCTATGGAATGAGTTACCCAACGAAATAAAATTAGAAAATTCCCTAACTTCGTTCAAAAGAAAAGTGTCGTTACACAGTCTCATTCAATCTGATTAGTTAAATTGTAAATAATATATTTTTATTGTTATTGTATATATTTATAACTAATACCTTGTTTCGGCTCACATGAAAAGCAATTTATTGTAAATTGATTGTGATTCCGAAGTTAAATAAATTTCTCTCTCTCTCTCTCTCTCTCTCTCTCTCTCTCTCTCTCTCTCTCTCTCTCTCTCTCTCTCTCTCTCTCTCTCTCTCTCTCTCTCTCTCTCTCTCTTTCTCTCTCTCTTTCTCTCTCTCTTTCTCTCTCTCTTTCTTTCTCTCTCTCTCTCTCCTCTCTCTCTCTCTTTCTCTCTCTCTTACCCAGCTCCACCAAAGGATTTGAGGAATATATTACTCCAGCAACGAGCACCTTTAATTTGGACCAAATTTCGTTAAGAGATGTTGAACTGCTTCTCAAAAACATTAAAACTAATAAAGCAACAGGTCTTGATAAAATCCCCTGTCGCTTGGTCAAAGAGGCAGCACCAGTGATATCAGTGTCACTTTGCTATATTTTTAATAATTCCATACGCTCAGGGGTTTTCCCAGGAGACTGGAAAATTGCAAAGGTCACTCCAATCTATAAGTCTGGCCCAAAAGATAACATGAATAACTATAGACCAATTTCTGTCATATCGCCTATTGCGAAAGTGTTTGAAAGAATTGTTTACAACCAGCTATACGACTATTTACAGAAAAATAATCTATTATCCAAACATCAATCAGGGTTTAGAAGTTGCCATTCTACTGTGACATCTTTACTCGATGCCACAATGGAATGGTACACTAATATGGATAATAGTAAATTCAATTCGGTGGTGTTTCTCGACCTGTCGAAGGCATTCGATACAGTCGATCATTCTGTTTTACTACAGAAGCTTCGACTGTATGGTTTGTCCGCTCCAACGCTTAAATGGTTTGAATCCTACCTTACGGATCGTACACAATGTTGTTTTACAAGTGGTTGTTTATCCTCTTTCAAGAAAATAAAATGCGGAGTACCTCAAGGCTCAATTCTTGGGCCTCTGCTTTTTCTAATCTACATAAATGATCTTCCGCATTGTGTGCAACATTCAAAGCCAAGAATGTATGCTGATGACACAAATATAACCACAAGTGGTAGATCATTAAAAACGGTTATTCAATTAACTAATAAAGACCTGAGCAACATAAAGCAGTGGTTACTAGCAAACAAATTAAGTCTAAACGCCACAAAAACAGAACACATGTTTATAGGATCGGACGATAACCTTAATAAAACTCGAAATTTATCGCAAATTGATATTGACGGTCATAAAGTCAAAAGTGTTAAATTCACTAAATGTTTGGGTGTGTATATTGATGAAAGACTTGCTTGGGATGAACACGTTGATTGTATGTCAAAAAAGATTTCACAAGCAATTGCAGGCTTGAAGCAAGCGCGTCCACTTGTCTCCAAAGAGGTGGCCCTTGCAATTTACAATTCTTTAATACAGCCTTTATTTGATTATTGTGATGTTGTTTGGGATAATCTGACGGCATTCCAAGCAACTAGACTACAAAAGTTAAAAAACCGTGCTGGCCGTGTAATCACACAACAAGGATATGATGTTCGATCCTATGTAATTAGAGAGGAACTGGGTTGGAAGGTGTTACAGGAAACGAGAGATTATCATAAAGTTGTCCTCGTACATAAAGCACTTAACAACCTAGCACCTCCATATCTTTTAGAATACTTACACTTGTGCAATTATTCCGAAAATTATAACCTTCGAGATCGCGACACGAAAATTGCCTTATTAAAACCGAAAACGAATTATTTAAAAGACAGTTTTGCGTACAATGCTGCAAAACTGTGGAATAGTCTACCTAACGAAGCAAGGTTAGCAACAAGCTTAAAATCGTTTAAAAATTATGTCTCATCCTTTAGTTTCCCACATTAAAATAATCGTAAGCATTTAAATTAATTCAAATTAATGAAATACTTGTACATAATATATTATAATTTTTCATAATTTTATCAAAAGTACAAAAATAATCTGTATATACAACTAATGTAAATATTTAATCGGCTTTCATGTAAAGCAATTTGTAATTATTGATTGAAACACCGATTTTAAATAAATGTTCTCTCTCTCTCTCTCTCTCTCTCTCTCTCTCTCTCTCTCTCTCTCTCTCTCTCTCTCTCTCTCTCTCTGTCTCTCTCTCTGTCTCTCTCTCTCTCTCTCTCTCTCTCTCTCTCTCTCTCTCTCTCTCTCTCTCTCTCTCTCTCTCTCTCTCTCTCTCTCTCTCTCTCTCTCTCTCTCTCTCTCTGTGTCTCTGTGTCTCTGTGTCTGTCTGTCTGTCTGTCTGTCTGTCTGTCTGTCTGTCTGTCTGTCTGTCTGTCTGTCTGTCTCTCTGTCTGTCTGTCTGTCTGTCTGTCTGTCTGTCTGTCTGTCTCTCTCTCTCTCTCTCTCTCTCTCTCTCTCTCTCTCTCTCTCTCTCTCTCTCTCTCTCTCTCTCTCTCTCTCTCTCTCTCTCTCTCTCTCTCCAACGAAGAATGGCCAACGAAGAATGGCCAACGAAGAATGGCCAACGAAGAATCCAAACGAAGAATGGCCAACATAAGAAATCCAACATAAGAAAGCCAACAAAATCCAACGAAGAATGGCCAACATAAGAAATCGGTAACTAAAGAAAAATCTAAAAAGAATTCCAAAAGCGGCAATGTCAAAGATACAGAAGAAGTTCAAGCTGGCGCGGCTGCGGCTGTAAAACCCACAAGAACTGTTATAATAGGTGACTCTATTATTTCTGGGTTGAAAGGATGGCGAATGAGCGATAAAACGAACAAAATAACTGTTCGATCAATTGCTGGTTCAAAGTTGGAAGGCATGACTCACTATATTATACCTACGCTTGAACAAAAACCTGATAATATTGTTGTTCATATCGGAACAAACAATCTGTACCACAACAGCCCTCAAGAGATTTCAGAAAAGATGATCAAGCTATATGTGAGACCATCAAGAAAGATTGCCCTCAAGCCAATATCGGATTATCCGAGTTGACTCCACGTCGAGACTCTAAAGAGCTTGAAGGAAAAAGAAAACAAGTGAATGAAGCAGTTCGATTACTGAGTCAATCGAAACCTTGGACTGTAATTAGTCATCCAACACTTGACGAGCATTCATTCAACACAAGAGGAGTTCATCTTAATGGAAAGGGCTCTGCTCTCTTAGCAAAAGACTTCAAAAACTTTGTTTATTCTACTAAGTGACATGTTGATGAGACTGTTAATAACGACACTATTGATTCAAACACTTTTAAAGGTATTTTCAATACGTCTCTAAATGTAAGTACTATTCCAGATATAAGAGGTTTTAAGATGGCCTCACTTAATATAACCAGTTTAATTTTTCATATTGATGAGTTACGTATATGGATAGAAAACCAAAATCTCGATCTTCTAGCCATCAATGAAACTAGGCTTGATAAGTCAATTTCCAACAATCAAATAAGGCTTAAAGGGTATGAATTTATCCGGCTTGATAGAAATCGTAATGGTGGTGGAGTTGGGATCTATCTACGTAACTCATTAAATTACATTAATCGATCTTCAATTTTGTCAGATAACATTGAGGCTATTTGCATTGATATTTTGAAATTTAAAAGTAAACCTTTCACTGTAATAGCAGCTTATAGACCTCCAAATACAAAACCTGACGAATTTTATACTAACTTGGATAAGATAATAAGAAAGATCGATTCTGAAAATAAGGATTACTATATCCTAGGTGATTTAAATAGTAATCTTAATGCCAAGGATAATAACCAAGCGAAGCGTCTTTTAATGGAATATGTGAACTTTACCAACTTAAACAGCTTATTTCCGAACCCACAAGAATAACATCGAATAGTCAAACACTTATCGATGTTATTCTAACTAATAATCCAAGTAAAATTGCTATGAGCGGAGTACTATCATTAGGTATAAGTGATCATAGTATGGTATACGCTATTCGGAAAATTTCTGTTGTAACTAAATCCACACACATAGTTAAACAAGTCAGAAACTTTAAAAAATTTAATACTGAAGATTTTATACTTCACTTAACTCGCATACCTTGGCTTAGGATTATTAATTTTGAAAACCCTAATGAGATGTGGGTTGAATGGAAAGACATGTTTTTGTCAGTTGTGGATAAACACGCGCCGATTAAAACAAAAAGAATTCGTAATAAGAAGTCACCATGGATAAATGCAAATGTTAAACAACTCATGATTGAACGTGATAAACTTAAAGCTAAAGCCGGTAAATCTAATGATCCTGTTGACTGGGCAAATTATAAGAATGTAAAAAATTTTACTAACAACGAAATCAGAAAAACCAAAGCTAGTTACTTTAAGGAACATTTAAAAGCAAATTCCGGCAACCCGCGTGAATTATGGCATACAATAAATGATATTATGTCGCGTGAAAGAAAAACTGACAACAACATTCAATCTATTAAAACAGAAAGTGGCACCTTGACGGACCCAGTGGAAATTTCTGAGGCTTTTAACAAACACTTTACTGAGGTTGGGCCAAATCTGGCTTCCAAACTCGGAGAGTCGACTAGAAGATATGATGAGTATATTAATGCTGCAAGTAGTGTTTTTAATTTGAATTCAATAAGCATCTCTGATGTATTATATCATCTAAAAAATTTATCCATCAACAAAGCTGCTGGGCTTGACAAAATCCCCTGCCGTCTAGTTAAAGTAGCCGCACCAGTAATTGCAGAATCAATTTGTATAATTTTCAATAAGTCAATTGAAACCGGAATATTTCCGTCCGACTGGAAAGCTGCCCGTGTAACTCCAATTTACAAAAGTGATGAAAAAGACGATCTAAACAACTACAGGCCAATTTCTGTACTTTCACCAATTGCAAAAGTATTTGAAAGGCTTATATACAATCAGTTACACGAGTATTTTTCTGCTAACAATTTATTGT